>OW026307.1:16211615-16467978 GCA_932273695.1 Apotomis betuletana | reverse complement strand
TACACTGAAAAAACGGTGAGGGTTGATTTTACGAAAGTTTTACTAAACCTTACTAAAGTTTTAGGTTGATTTGGGACCTACACACGAAAATTGTTGATTTTACTAAACATACTTTGGTTGACTATTTACGAAACCAGTTTAGTAAATTTACGAGCCTATATTTACTAAACTTAGTTTAGTAGCTTATTTACTAAACCAGTTTAGTAAATGATAATGACTATTCTACGAAATTAAATTAGTAATTACTACTGAACTTGTTTCGTGCGATTTATTAGACTACTTTTGTAATTTTTACAAGTGTACTTTTATGCTTTTAACTAAACGACTTTCGTAGAATTTACTGAATTACATATCGTAATATCAATCTTTGGTTTAGTATTTTATACTAAACGGCTTTTGTTAATTTTACTATTGTTCTTTCATATAATTAACTAAAGTATGTATCGTAATATCAATCTTTCATTTAGTATTTTATACTAAACGGCTTTTGTTAATCTTACTATAGTACTTTCATAGAATTCAATAAAGTATATATCGTAATATCAATCTTTTGTTTCGTATTTTATACTAAACCGCTTTAGTTCATCCTACTATTGCACTTTCGTAGAATTCACTAAAGTACATATCGTAATATCAATCTTTTGTTTCGTATTTTATACTAAACGGCTTTAGTTAATTTTACAATTGCACTTCGGTAGAATTTACTAAGTATGTATCGTAATATCAATCATTTGTTTAGTATTTTATACGAAACGGCTTTCGTTAATTTTACTATTGTACTTTCGTAGAATTAACTAGAGTATGTATCGTAATATCAATCATTTGTTTAGTATTTTATACGAAATGGCTTTTGTTAACTTTACTATTGTACTTTCGTTGAATTCACTAAAAAACATATCGTAATATCAATCTTTTGTTTCGTATTTTATACTAAACAGCTTTAGTAAATTTTACTATTGTACTTTCGTAGAATCTACTAAACAGGGTATCGTAATATCAATCTTTTGTTTAGTATTTTATACTAAACGGCTATAGTAAATTTTACTATTGTACTTTCGTAGAATCTACTAAACAAGGTATCGTAATACCAATCTTTTGTTTAGTATTTTATACTAAACGGCTTTAGTAAATTTTACTATTGCACTTTCGTAGAATCTACTAAACAAGGTATCGTAATACCAATCTTTTGTTTAGTATTTTATACTAAACGGCTTTTGTTGATTTTACTATTGTACTTTCGTAGTGTTTACTAAAGTACATATTGTAATATCAATCTTTTGTTTCGTATTTTATACTAAACGGCTTTTGTTAATTTAAGTAACTTACTTTCGTAGAATTTACTAAAGTACATATCGTAATATCAATCTATTGTTTCGTATTTTATACTAAACGGCTTTTGTTAATTTCAGTAATTTACTTTCGTAAAATTTTACAAATGACATATCGTAATATCAAACTATTGTTTCGTATTATGTACCAATCTTAATTTTGTAATTAAATACATTACAAATAGTTCTTACTAAATTGAATTGGTATAACATACGAAACAAAAAGTGTGATGGCAATAAGTAGGTATGTCGTTTGGTAAATTGTAGGAAAGTAAATTACCAAAATGAACAAAAGCCGTTTAGCTCATATACGGTGAAACAATAATTTGATATGACAATAAGTAGAATATTTGTTATTTAGTTTTGAAACTCTATTGCAATCTTTTTAGGACCACACTCGACGTTTCAAGACTAAAATATTATGTGGCAGAATATAAAAACAAAGCAATATCAATACACTTCGGATCATAAAGTAATAAATGACTAAAACTAACAAAAACCGTTCAGTTGGTAAATAACATAATACGCTGAAACAAAAGTTTGATATATGACAATATAGGCTATATATTCTACATTAAAAATTATGCATTTTTCGTCTAAGATTTTACTGACCTAAAAGAAGTTACAAAATAATAACAAAAACCGCTTAGAATCTAATTACTTAAACAAGGTGGGAATAAATTAACTTTAGCTAAAGTTAGTTCGATCCCGAATAAAATTTTGGGCCTGGGTGAGAAATAATATGAGATTTTAAAAATATATAGATTTTATTATATGAACTTAAAAAAAAAATTGATACATCATCTTGTTAAATTAGTACGTTACATACCTATAGGGCGGTGAATAAGTGAATGTCTACTTTACTAATTACCGCCCGTGGTTTACTTAAAGTTTTACGTCACCCTAGGCCGTAAGTGGGATTTTCTGCCCGCTAGGCAGAGATGTCACCTTCGATTCGGGCTACAAACACCTTCGATCAAGGACATTCACGAATCCACCGCCCTAGGTATGTGGAATGTACTATTACGTCTTGACTTTTCGCCAGAAAGTGAGATTTTCACCCCGCGTAGCGAACACAGAAAATCGTAATCAGAAAACGTAATAGACATAGACGTTATATACCTAGGGCGGTGAATTCGTGAATGTGCCAGATGGCAGGTGTTTGTTCATAAATATGCAAACTGGGGCTTTACGAATTACCGCCCGTGGCTCGTCTAGTTTACGTCTTGCGTGGGCCGGGAAGAAAGATTTTCTCCCCAAAGCGAAGCGGGTAGAAAATCCCATTTACAGCCGTAGGATGACGTAAAGAATATTACATAATGTGGTATGAAGTGATTACATATTTTTCTAGAGGCTAGATTATTCTAGATTAAATTATGCATTTATTGTCAGTATGAGTATTCATTGTTACAAAAAAATTAATGAAAACTGCTTATCATTCATCAAGTTACAGAATTTTGCCATTTGAATCAACAGACCCACCTAAATCATGTAGGTACTTAAGCCACTGAACATAATAATAATAAACATTTTTTGAGCCTGACCGGCACCTCAAGTCACTAGTAAATGCAATGAAATGATTAAAAAAAAGCCGTACAGGTGCCGGCAAACATCTTGATTTACGTGCAAATCGACTACTGCACACTCAAGATGTTTGCGAGCAACTATACCTAAAAATAAAATAAACTTTAAAATAACCAAAATAGACAGCGAATTTGAAAAAAATCTCGTCACACAGTATCTCTTTCTGATCAAATTGTGAAAAACTTTAGGTACATTTTATTACATGGATTACCTACCTATCAGCATACAAAAAAAATCTCTGCCCTAGACCGGGCAAAATAAAATATTACTTAATACCAGTTGCATATGAACTACCCACCTACCTACCTAATTATTATACAGGCTGTCCCACGGTTATGCCATATGAAGGGGAAGTTCCTTAAATATTTCAGATAGGATATTTTGCTCAATTGAGACAACCTTTTATTTTTAAAATAAGTAATACTGCAATGATCGCTTAAATAAATATTATAAATTCGTATGAACATTTTCAGCGAAATATATTATAATAATTTAATACCAGTATAATTTGCCATTTGAATCAACAGACCCACTTAAATCGTGTAGGTACTTAAGCCACTAAACATAATAATCAACATTTTTTGAGCCTGACCGGCACCTCAAGTCACAAGTAAATGCAATGAAATGATTTTAAAAAAGCCGTACAGATGCCGGCAAACATCTTGATTTACGTACAAATCGACTACTGCACACTCAAGCTGTTTGCGAGCAACTGTACCTAAAAATAAAATAAACTTTAAAATAACCAAAATAGACAGCGATTGAGAAAAAGATCTCGTCACACAGTATCTCTTTCTGATCAAATTGTGAAAAACTTTAGGTAAATTTTATTACATGAATTAACCACCTATCAGCATACAAAAAAAATCTCTGCCCTAGACCGGGCAAAATAAGATTACTTAATACCAGTTGTATATGAACTACCCACCTACCTACCTAATTATTATACAGGCCACGGCTATGCCATATGGAGGGGAATTTCCTTAAATATTTCAGATAGGATATTTTGCTCAATTGAGACAACTTTTTATTTTTTAAATAAGTAATACTGCAATGATCGCTTAAATAAATATTATAAATTCGTATGAACATTTTTAGCGAAATATATTATAATAATTTAAATGTTAAAAATTTCGGTGTTCCTTTATTTTAATATTTAATGTTACTTAAGGAGAATAATTCTTGGCACTAATTCTTTCGATCGGCATCATAAAAATACAGGATAAAAGGTTGTCGCAACTGAGCAAAATATCCTATCTAAAATTATTAAGGTGCATCCCTTCATGTGGCATAGCCTTGGCACACCTTGTATAAAAATAAATATTGCGGAACCTGTCTTGCAAGGCCCGTCTTGACGCTTATAACCAGAAAATTTTGTTTAAATCGAAACCAAAAGTGTTGGGATCACTCCGTCTCTCTATTGGGAGTGACCCGTTACCATCTTTAGTCCATAAGCTCAAGGGGTCTCCCCCTTGGCCTATCCCATGGCCTAGGAAAACTAAAATATACAAAAACTAATGATGGCGAGCCTGTGGTTGGAACCTTCAATGAGACGTTTTTCAATTAGTGTTTTGTATCACCTGGGGGCACGCCGGTCCCCACAGGTGTCAATGTACCTAGCTCAGCTAAATTGTGTTAAATGCATGTGAGTATTTGGCGAGAAAAAACATTTTTAAAGAATATATTAACGAAGGGTCCGTATATGTGCCCACGTTTTAGTTAACCCGATATTTAACTAAGTATTAAATAACTATTCTGTTTCCTTCAGTAGAGACGTGTAAAGTAAATTCTAAGCATTGGTTGACATTTTCAGGACTTTTCAAAGTATAAGGTCCTTTCGACTCCATCTTGTCGGTCATAATTCTTATTATTATTATAATTATTATTATTATAACATTTATTAGTAAGTATACGAATGTAAAGATAATTTGAAAACTATTTTGAAGGTATCAAGTTGAACTGTCTTTGTTCCGAGCTGGAAATATTCTAATAAATCATACATTCTGGCCAGGGCGAAGTTAGTCGATAGAAACCACAATCTAAAAACAGTCTTAATAACTAATCATCAAAACGCCGGGGGAAAAAATGATAAGTACTAAAGGTAAGCAAAGTATTTATATGCGATAAGAAGGAGAAAATCTGGCTGTCTGTCAAAGATGGACGTGTAAAGTAATAAATACGTACATTTTTAAGAATGTGGGCCACTTTTGGGGGTTATTTTTGTGATACATTGTCAGATGATTACCAATAAGGACCACTTCCACTAACAAGAAATTTATTAAAGAGTACCAGTTACTTATGCCGTAAAGGGCAGGCTAAGCGAACAAGGAGTGCCCCCAACGACGGATTTGGTCATTCTTTCAGGTGGTGTACTGGGAAGAATGACGAAATCCGTCGTTGGGGGCACTTCTCGTTCGCTTAGCCTGCAAGACCCTTTAATTCGGAGCCGTTTTGTACGGTGAGTCGCAGGGCGCGAGTACACGGTGCCGCCTCCGCGCCGACACCGCACCGCCGCCGCACCTCCGCGCTATATACACGAGACGCGTAAAGCCCGCCACCGCGCCGCCCCCGCAACTTCGCGCTATGTATACGAGACGCGAGCCCCGCGCCGCCGCCGCACCTCCCGATGCCATTTTGTTATTTATTTCATTACCGGTCGCTTATAAGAACGTGCACGTGCTTACTAAACTTTATTTAGTAAAATATCATGATTTTTTTTGATTGAAAGAGAAGTGCTATGGGACAAACATTTGGAAATATATAAAGATAACCGGAAAAGTTTAAAAGTGGCGGCGGTGCGGAGGCGGTGCGCTGTCGGCGCGGAAGCGGCGCGGTATCGGCGCGGAAGCGGCGCGGTATCGGCGTGGAAGCGGCGCGGTATCGGCCCGGTGTCGGCGCGGAGGCGGCGCGGTGTCGGCGGGAGGAAAACACAGTACATGACATTATCTCTGAATGGCCCAGCTTAACCATGAGTAGGCTACAAACTGGTTTTATTGATTTCTTTTTATAATATAGGGAAGAAATTATAACTACATGCCTGCAATAAGACGTATTTTTTTTTATTGAAAGTGATTTCAATGTCCTACACCCCGACCGTGCGGTAAACTTGCTAAAAAGTGGCCTTAATTTATGGACACGGCAATACCAGCACATTTCAAAAAACTTAAATCAAATGAAGTAAATACACTTGGCCGTTTTTTTATTAAGAAAACTACCGTGAGTCTCAGAAATATTAAAATACATACGAAACGGGTTTACTCACGTCTTTGAAGTCGAATATCGCTCAACGTGTTTCGAATCTGTTCGCGATTTTTCATCAGTCGCGGCGGCGGCCAACCGAACACAAAGGGCAAACGCCCTGTCCGCGCGGCTGCTCGACAAGGGCGTCACCGGCGCGGCGGAGGCAAGAATCGGCTCTCCTGATGACGAGTCGCGTACCGATTAGAAACATATTGAGCGACATTCGACTTACACGACGTGACTAAACCCGTTTCTCATGTATTTTAAGGAGCCAACTGTAGAAAAAAATAAAGGTAAATAATTTTATTACATGCAGTTCGACGTGAGTAAACACGTTTCGTAATATGTATTTTAAGGAGCCGTTTGTTGAAAATTTAGAAAAGTTGGATACAACAAGACAATAAGGATTGGAATACTTTAAACGGATTATATGGCGTATATTAATTATTTGAGCCTCCCTGATGTTTCGGTAGCTTAAAAGTAACCGTTGTCAAAGGTTCAACCGTTGACAAATGGTTTTATTTAAAAATATTTATTATTTATTGTAACACGTTTGCATTTATAATTTTAGGAGGCATATTATGTTCCTATCCGGAAATATTCAAAAAAATCATACATTCCGGCTAGAGGGAAGTTAGTCGATAGATACCATAATCAAAAAAGTACGTTAAAATTGAAAAAAAAACAGTCATAAAACTGGCAATCAAAACGCAGTGGACCAGAATGATACTCCAGGTAAGCAAAATAAGCATAGATCCTTTTTGTATGATTTATTATCTGTCTGTCTGTCCCCATGTATGCTTAGATCATTAAAACTATGCAACGGATTTTGATGCGGTTTTAATTAATAGATAGAGTGATCCAAGAGGAAGGTTTATAATTATGTATAATATGACCATGCGCAGCAGTAACTAATTAAAATAAATAAATAAATAAGTAATACATTTTAAGCATTGGGGTCACTTTTGGGGGTACGTTTTGTGATATAATTTATATTTCCAGAATCTGGATGTCAGATGATCAATACCGCTACCACTCAAGAAGTTGAAGAGCACCAGTTGTGGCTTAAATTTAATAAGGAGCCGTTTGCTGAAATTTTAGAAAAGTAGGAATTAACAAGGCACTATAACGATTGAAATCCTTCACATGTACTGAAAACACATGACACGTGGGCATTATTTATTTATTTATTTATTATATATTAGTTACTGCTGCGCATGGTCATGTTATACATAATTATAAACCTTCCTCTTGGATCACTCTATCTATTAATAAAAACGGCATCAAAATCCGTTGCATAGTTTTAATGATCTAAGCATACATGGGGACAGCTAGACAGACAGCAGGACTCACTGAATGGTTCAGCTTAACCATGAGTCTAGGCTACAAACTGGTATGATTTTATTGTTTTTTTTTTTTATAATATAGGCAAGAAATTACAATTACATGCCTAATTAATACTTCTTTTTTTTTTTTTTATCAAATGAATTAAATACACTTGACGAAAATCCATCGGAAGGTAGCTATACCATTATTATTAAATTATTGATACAAAGTGTTTGTGTGTGTATAATACTTTTTCTTTAGCTTAATTTTATTTTATTATTTGTTTCAGATGCCAGATTATGTATTTTTTAAATTTATGTATAATATGACCGCAGAATGCGTTCAATTTGCACGTAACTCTTCTTAATTCTATACATTGTGGGAACGAGTAACCCGGTAGTTTGCAGTGTTTTGTTGGCCACTTTATGTCTGTCAATAAGTATGTCTTAATTTATGATAGATAAATGATTTTGTCTAAAATAGTTATTATCTCTAAAAATAGGCTGATTATAGAAAACTGTTTAACATTTATTACTTATTATAAAAAAGTGAAAGTTTTTATTGTGTGGCGGTATACTGTCAGTTAAGACTTAATTCATATAGAAATTAGAAGTAGGTAGAAATTAGAAGTAGTAAGTAGGTAGCTAATTTGCCATATTTTCGAACGTTGTTGAAATAGATAAATGTCGACTGTCCGTTACTTTGTAAGATTTAGTTTAACAAATGGCCGCGCTGGCACAATCATTTTTATTTTCATTAAGTTGCAGAGGTAGAAATTTTAAAGGTCATAAATCGACAGGTAGAAATATATACCAACTCGAACACATGCGTTAGTTTACTAGGTAATTTTGTGTTAATTATCCAGTGATATGTACCTATGCATTTATAATAAGTGAAAAAAGAATATTATTACTTACTGAGCGGCGCCTTTTTATAATTTTTTTATGGAAAATGTAGCCATTTCTTACGATTTACCTATATGTACCTAATTGTTTTAGATAACGATATAACATTTAGGTTACTCGATGAAATTCATGAGGTCGAGTTAAAGGAACTCATACCTGGTATAAAGGAAAGAATATTATATAGACGCGGTCTTAATAAATTGAAAACAATAATTCATGTAAGTACCTAATATTTGTTAAGAGGCTATATTTCACAGTTTCATCAGAAAGGCCCCATTCAGTGAGATACTGTGCCACAAGTACTTTTTCACAATCACTGTCCATTTTTGGAATGGAGCCTTTTACATACAGGTAAATCGTAAGAAATGGCTACATTTTCCATAAAAAAAAAAACAAAATGGCGCCGCTCAGTAAAAATAATATTCTTTTTTCACTAATTATAAATGCATAGGTACATATCACTGGATAATTAACACAAAATTACCTAGTAAACTAACGCATGTGTTCGAGTTGGTATATATTTCTACCTGTCGATTTATGTACTTTAAAATTGGCGGCGGTGCGGAGGCGGTGCGGTGTCGGCGTGGAGGCGGCGCGAAGGCGGCGCGAGGAAAACACAGTACATGACATTATCTCTGAATGGCCCAGCTTAACCATGAGTAGGCTACAAACTGGTTTTATTGATTTCTTTTTATAATATAGGGAAGAAATTATAACTACATGCCTGCAATAAGACGTATTTTTTTTAATTGAAAGTGATTTCAATGTCCTACACCCCGACCGTGAGGTAAACTTGCTAAAAAGTGGCCTTGATTTATGGACACGGCAATACCAGCACATTTCAAAAAACTTAAATCAAATGAAGTAAATACACTTGGCCGTTTTTTTATTAAGAAAACTACCGTGAGTCTCAGAAATATTAAAATACATACGAAACGGGTTTACTCACGTCTTTGAAGTCGAATATCGCTCAACGTGTTTCGAATCTGTTCGCGATTTTTCATCAGTCGCGGCGGCGGCCAACCGAACACTAAGGGCAAACGCCCTGTCCGCGCGGCTGCTCGACAAGGGCGTCACCGGCGCGGTGGAGGCAAGAATCGGCTCTCCTGATGACGAGTCGCGTACCGATTAGAAACATATTGAGCGACATTCGACTTACACGACGTGACTTAACCCGTTTCTCATGTATTTTAAGGAGTTAACTGCTGTAGAAAAAAATAAAGGTAAATAATGTTATTACATGCAGTTCGACGTGAGTAAACACGTTTCGTAATATGTATTTTAAGGAGCCGTTTGTTGAAAATTTAGAAAAGTTGGATACAACAAGACAATAAGGATTGGAATACTTTAAACGGATTATATGGCGTATATTAATTATTTGAGCCTTCCTGATGTTTCGGTAGCTTAACAGTCACCGTTGTCAAAGGTTCAACCGTTGACAAATGGTTTTATTTAAAAATATTTATTATTTATTTTTAAACAACGTACAATTATAGTCGTTTCTAAAAACATTGTTTCACAAACTGTTAAGTATACATAATATTTACTTGACGAACCATAAAATTAAATAATCACTTGACATATTCATTTCACAAACACTTCAATTGGCAAATTATCGTATAACAAAGTAAGGTTTGCTAAAATGCATTTTTTTGTATTAAGTAAGTACGCAGGCAAGGTTATAAATACATAGGTTAGCTTGTGTGCAAGATATTAACAGGCGTTAACCGTTGCGGTAACTAAATCCTACTAATTTCAATTTTCTACTATTAACATTACTAAATTAGGTCAGTATCTATTATTTTTATTAAATTTAAACTAAGCAAAATGTATGCAGGATTACATTCTGTTACGTACATAAATAGTTATTTTTGTCAAATCATATTTTATACACGATGATTTTTATTCAGTGATCAGGTACAGATACCACAATCAAAAATTACTTTGAAATTGAAAAAAAACCGGTCATAAAACTGGCAATCAAAACGCAGTGGACCAGAATGATACTCCAGGTAAGCAAAATAAGCATAGATCCTTTTTGTATGATTTATTATCTGTCTGTCTGTCCCCATGTATGCTTAGATCATTAAAACTATGCAACGGATTTTGATGCGGTTTTTATTAATAGATAGAGTGATCCAAGAGGAAGGTTTATAATTATGTATAATATGACCATGCGCAGCAGTAACTAATTAAAATAAATAAGTAATAGATTTTAAGCATTGGGGTCACTTTTGGGGGTAAGTTTTGTGATATAATTTATATTTCCAGAATCTGGATGTCAGATGATCAATACCGCTACCACTCTAGACGTTGAAGAACACCAGTTGTGGCTTAAATTTAATAAGGAGCCGTTTGCTGAAATTTTAGAAAAGTAGGAATTAACAAGGCACTATACCGATTGAAATCCTTCACATGTACTGAAAAGACATGACACGTGGGCATTATTTATTTATTATATATTAGTTACTGCTGCGCATGGTCATATTATACATAATTATAAACCTTCCTCTTGGATCACTATCTATTAATAAAAACCGCATCAAAATCCGTTGCATAGTTTTAATGATCTAAGCATACATGGGGACAGACAGACAGATAATAAATCATACAAAAAGGATCTATGCTTATTTTACTTACCTGGAGTATCATTCTGGTCCACTGCGTTTTGATTGCCAGTTTTAAGACTGTTTTTTTTCAATCTTAACGTTCTTTTTTGATTGTGGTATCTATCGACTAACTTCCCTCTAGCCGGAATGTATGATTTGGATCACTATCTATTAATAAAAACCGCATCAAAATCCGTTGCATAGTTTTAATGATCTAAGCATACATAGGGACAGACAGACAGACAGCAGGACTCACTGAATGGCCCAGTTTAACCATGAGTCTAGGCTACAAACTGGTATGATTTTATTGTTTTTTTTTTTTTTTATTATTATATAGGCAAGAAATTACAACTACATGCCTAATTAATACTTCTTTTTTTCAGATTGAAAGTGATTTCAACGTTCTACACCCCGACCGTGAGCTAAACTTGCTATAGAAGTGGCCTCAATTTATGGACAAGGCTCTACCACATTTCAAAAAATTTAAATTAAATGAATTAAATACACTTGACGAAAATCCATCGGAAGGTAGCTATACCATTATTATTAAATTATTGATACAAAGTGTTTGTGTGTGTATAATACTTTTTCTTTAGCTTAATTTTATTTTATTATTTGTTTCAGATGCCAGAGATTATGTATTTTTTAAATTAATGTCTCACAAAATGCCACCAACTGTTAAAGTGACAGTTAGGGACAATGACCAGAAAAAGAAATTTTTCAAACCCAGCATCGTGGAGTCGCAGAATGCGTTCATTTTGCACGTAACGGTATGCAACTTAGCCTATATCTCTAAAGAATGGACTAAATATTATTCCTCTTCTTAATTATATAATATTCTTTCCTTTATACCAGGTATAAGTTCCTTAAGCTCCACCTCATGAATTTCATCGAGTAACCTAAATGTTATATCGTTATCTAAAACAATTAGGTACATATAGGTAAATCGTACGAAATGGCTACATTTTCCATAAAAAAATAACAAAATGGCGCCGCTCATAACTGTCACTTTAACAGTTGGTGGCATTTCGTGAGACATTAAGGAAGGTAGCTATACCATTATTATTAAATTATTGATACAAAGTGTGTGTGTGTATAATACTTTTTCTTTAGCTTAATTTTATTTTATTATTTGTTTCAGATGCCAGAGATTATGTATTTTTTAAATTAATGTCTCACAAAATGCCACCAACTGTTAAAGTGACAGTTAGGGACAATGACCAGAAAAAGAAATTTTTCAAACCCAGCATCGTGGAGTCGCAGAATGCGTTCATTTTGCACGTAACGGTATGCAACAGCCTATATCTCTAAAGAATGGACTAAATATTATTCCTCTTCTTGATTCTAAGAGGCTATATTTCACAGTTTCATCAGAAAGGCCCCATTCAGTGAGATACTGTGCCACAAGTACTTTTTCACAATCACTGACCATTTTTGGAATGGAGCCTTTTGGACTATGTACAGGCGACGTGACACTACCGTTTCAAATTTCAACAATTTCAATATTATTCCTCTTCTTATTTCTATACATTGTGGGAACGAGTAACCCGGTAGTTCGCAAAGTGTTTTGTTGGCCACTTTATGTCTGTCAATAAGTATGTCTTAATTTATGATAGATAAATTATTTTGTCTAAAATAGTTATCTCTAAAAATAGGCTGATTATAGAAAACTGTTTAACATTTATTACTTATTATAAAAAAGTGAAAGTTTTTATTGTGTGGCGGTATACTGTCAGTTAAGACTTAATTAATATAGAAATTAGAAGTAAAAATTTTAAAGTACATAAATCGACAGGTAGAAATATATATCAACTCGATTATTTAGGCCCTAAACCATAATTACATGGGGTCCCGCTGCATATACGTATATGACTTATGCTTTAAAATCATACAGGTGTTGAATGCCGAATATGCGCTAGTGTGGACATTTATACAAAAATATTTTTATATTATTGACTGTAAGAGTGATAAGAAAATTTCGACTGTGTCTTGTTTTATGGTAGATCTAATCTAAATCTTAGAAAGTAACGACAGTAGACATTTATCTATTTCAACAACGTTCGAAATTATGGCAAATTAAGTCTTAACTGACAGTATACCGCCACACAATAAAAACTTTCACTTTTTTATAATAAGTAATAAATGTTAAAGTTTTCTATAATCAGCCTATTTTTAGAGATTATAACTATTTTAGACAAAATCATTTATCTATCATAAATTAAGACATACTCATTGACAGACATAAAGTGGCCAACAAAACACTTTGCAAACTACCGGGTTACTCGTTCCCACAATGTATAGAAATAAGAAGAGGAATAATATTTAGTCCATTCTTTAGAGATATAGGCTAAGTTGCATACCGTTACGTGCAAAATGAACGCATTCTGCGACTCCACGATGCTTGGTTTGAAAAATTTCTTTTTCTTGTCATTGTCCCTAACTGTCACTTTAACAGTTGGTGGCATTTTGTGAGACATTAATTTAAAAAATACATAATCTCTGGCATCTGAAACAAATAATAAAATAAAATTAAGCTAAAGAAAAAGTATTATACACACACAAACACTTTGTATCAATAATTTAATAATAATGGTATTATAGCTACCTTTCGAAGTATTTTCGTCAAGTTAAGTTTACAGACTAAATGAATTCATGGAGCATCTTATTTCTACCTTCCACATGTAGCGTGCGTTCAAGCGATATATCTTGTTCCAGCCCCACTAGTAGTAGCAGTACTAATAGTCTTAATGCTATTACCGCCAAATGTGATGTAAGTACTTTTTAATTTTCCTTAAGTTAGTTTTATCTGTCGTTATCATTGTCTTTTCTTATAGTTCAATAAAATTAAACTTGGCTCTATAACCTACATATCCTGTTAGATAAAAGTTGTCCTTTATATATTTCAATCTAATTTTCTTTAACTATTATATATATGTTAATGATGTTATCACATTTCATTATTAGGAACGAAACGATTTGAAAACTATTTTGAAGACGTCTAGTAGTGGAGAACTATGTCTTGCTTCAATGCACAAAAACATTGACTCGACAATTAGAAACCACATTACAAAAAATATTGTGGAACACTATATCCAAAAGTATGGAACTATGACGAGCAAAGACTTCGATGATATGTCCAGCCAAATAACTATTCTGTTTCCTTCAGAATGCAAGGTTTTTAAATGATTTTGTGCCATTTATAAGCTTTTTTTACTAGATTTAACAAGCTTTTATTTAAGTGCCTTGAAATGTATGTATGTTACTATATTTATAAGCTTTTTTTACTAGATTTAACAAGCTTTTATTTAAGTACCTTGAAATGTATATGTATGTTTTTATATTAATATGCCTGAGACTCACGGTAGTTTTCTTAGTAAAAAAACGGCCAAGTGTATTTACTTCATTTGATTTAAGTTTTTTTGAAATGGGTTAATTCCCACTTTTCTAAAATTTCAACAAACGGCTCCTTATTAAATTTAAGCCACAACTGGTGCTCTTCAACTTCTACTTGAGTGGTAGCGGTATTGATCATCTGGCATCCAAATTCTGGAAATATAGTATGTATTTTAAGGAGCCGTTTGTTGAAAATTTAGAAAAGTTGGATACAACAAGACACTATTGGAATACTAAACTTTACATAGTAAACTATCATGTTTTTTTTTTATTACGAATTGTTTATATGTCTAGTAGAGGAAAGAGAAGTGCTATGGGACAAACATTTGGAAATATATAAAGATAACCGGAAAAGTTTAAGGGCGCGAGTACACGGTGCGCCGCCGCCGCACCGCCGCCGCACCTTCGCGCTATGTATACGAGACGCGAGCCCCCCGTCGCCGCCACGCCGCCGCCGCGCCTCCCGATGCCATTTTGTTATTTATTTCATTACCGGTCGCTTAAGGGCGCGTGTACACGGTGCCGCCTCCACGCCGACACTGCACCGCCGCCGCACGGGCTCGTGTACACGGTGCCGCCTCCACGCCGACACCGCACCGCCTCCGCGCCGACACCGCGCCGCCTCCGCACCGACACCGCACCGCCTCCGCACCGACACCGCACCGCCGCCGCTTTTTAACTTTTCCGCTTATCTTTATATATTTCCAAATAAATGTTTGTCCCATATCACTTCTCTTTCCTCTACTAGACATATAAACAATTTGTAATAAAAAAAAAACATGATAGTTTACTAAGTTTAGTAAGCACGTGCACGTTCTTAAGCGACCGGTAATGAAATAAATAACAAAATGGCATCGAGAGGCGCGGCGGCGGCGTGGCGGCGACGGAAGGCTCGCGTCTCGTATACATAGCGCGAAGGTGTGGCGGCGTTGCGGCGGCGGTGCGGCGGCGGCGCGGCGGCGGCGCGGCGGCGGGCTTAACGCGTCTCGTGTACATAGCGCGGAGGTGCGGCGGCGGTGCGGTGTCGGCGCGGAGGCGGCGCGGTGTCGGCGCGGAGGCGGTGCGGTGTCGGCGCGGAGGCGGCACCGTGTACACGAGCCCGTGCGGCGGCGGTGCAGTGTCGGCGCGGAGGCGGCACCGTGAACACGCGCCGTAAAAGTGGCGGCGGTGCGGAGGCGGTGCGGTGTCGGCTTGGCGTCGGCGCGGAGGCGGCGCGAGAAAAACACAGTACATGACATTATCTCTGAATGGCCCAGCTTAACAATGAGCCTAATATAGGGAAGAAATTATAACTACATGCCTGCAATAAGACGTATTTTTTTTTAATTGAAAGTGATTTCAATGTCCTACACCCCGACCGTGAGGTAACCTTGCTAAAAAGTGGCCTTAATTTATGGACACGGCAATACCAGCACATTTCAAAAAACTTAAATCAAATGAAGTAAATACACTTGGCCGTTTTTTTTACTAAGTCTTTGAAGTCGAATATCGCTCAACGTGTTTCGAATCTGTTCGCGATTTTTCATCAGTCGCGGCGGCGGCCAACCGAACACAAAGGGCAAACGCCCTGTCCGCGCGGCTGCTCGACAAGGGCGTCACCGGCGCGGCGGAGGCAAGAATCGGCTCTCCTGATGACGAGTCGCGTACCGATTAGAAACATATTGAGCGACATTCGACTTACACGACGTGACTAAACCCGTTTCTCATGTATTTTAAGGAGCCAACTGTAGAAAAAAATAAAGGTAAATAATTTTATTACATGCAGTTCGACGTGAGTAAACACGTTTCGTAATATGTATTTTAAGGAGCCGTTTGTTGAAAATTTAGAAAAGTTGGATACAACAAGACAATAAGGATTGGAATACTTTAAACGGATTATATGGCGTATATTAATTATTTGAGCCTCCCTGATGTTTCGGTAGCTTAAAAGTAACCGTTGTCAAAGGTTCAACCGTTGACAAATGGTTTTATTTAAAAATATTTAGTATTTATTTTTAAACAAAGTTTTAATTATGTTTCAAATATGTTTTAATTATTTTTAAACAGTGAGGTAATTGCGTGAGGCCTCGCCTATTAAGTTTAATTTTAGCTAGATATTAATATTTTCCTACTCCTGATCACCGATAAAAAATCATCTGTTATACGAATTAAATATAAGTTTAATACAATTTAACATCGAGTCGACTAGCCTATTATTTATTGTAACACGTTTGCATTTATTATTTTAGGAGACATATTATGTTCCTAGCCGGAAATATTCAAAAAAATCATACATTCCGGCTAGAGGGAAGTTAGTCGATAGATACCACAATCAAAAAAGAACGTTAAGATTGAAAAAAAAACAGTCTTAAAACTGGCAATCAAAACGCAGTGGACCAGAATGATACTCCAGGTAAGTAAAATAAGCATAGATCCTTTTTGTATGATTTATTATCTGTCTGTCTGTCCCCATGTATGCTTAGATCATTAAAACTATGCAACGGATTTTGATGCGGTTTTTATTAATAGATAGTGATCCAAGAGGAAGGTTTATAATTATGTATAATATGACCATGCGCAGCAGTAACTAATTAAAATAAATAAATAAATAAATAATACATTTTTAGCATTGGGGTCACTTTTGGGGGTAAGTTTTGTGATATAATTTATATTTCCAGAATCTGGATGTCAGATGATCAATACCGCTACCACTCAAGAAGAAGTTGAAGAGCACCAGTTGTGGCTTAAATTTAATAAGGAGCCGTTTGCTGAAATTTTAGAAAAGTAGGAATTAACAAGGCACTATACCGATTGAAATCCTTCACATGTACTTAAAAGACATGACACGTGGGCATTATTTATTTATTTATTTATTATATATTAGTTACTGCTGCGCATGGTCATATTATACATATTTATAAACCTTCCTCTTGGATCACTCTATCTATTAATAAAAACCGCATCAAAATCCGTTGCATAGTTTTAATGATCTAAGCATACATGGGGACAGCTAGACAGACAGCAGGACTCACTGAATGGCTCAGCTTAACCATGAGTCTAGGCTACAAACTGGTATGATTTTATTGTTTTTTTTTTTTATAATATAGGCAAGAAATTACAATTACATGCCTAATTAATACTTCTTTTTTTTTTTTTATCAAATGAATTAAATACACTTGACGAAAATCCATCGGAAGGTAGCTATACCATTATTATTAAATTATTGATACAAAGTGTTTGTGTGTGTATAATACTTTTTCTTTAGCTTAATTTTATTTTATTATTTGTTTCAGATGCCAGAGATTATGTATTTTTAAAATTAATGTCTCACAAAATGCCACCAACTGTTAAACATTGTGGGAACGAGTAACCCGGTAGTTTGCAAAGTGTTTTGTTGGCCACTTTATGTCTGTCAATAAGTATGTCTTAATTTATGATAGATAAATGATTTTGTCTAAAATAGTTATTATCTCTAAAAATAGGCTGATTATAGAAAACTGTTTAACATTTATTACTTATTATAAAAAAGTGAAAGTTTTTATTGTGTGGCAGTATACTGTCAGTTAAGACTTAATTCATATAGAAATTAGAAGTAGGTAGCTAATTTGCCATATTTTCGAACGTTGTTGAAATAGATAAATGTCGACTGTCCGTTACTTTGTAAGATTTAGTTTAACAAATGGCCGCGCAATCATTTTTTTTTTTCATTAATTTGCAAAGGTAGAAATTTTAAAGTACATAAATCGACAGGTAGAAACATATACCAACTCGATTATTTAGGCCCTAAACCATAATTACATGGGGTCCCGCTGCATATACGTATATGACTTATGCTTTAAAATCATACAGGTGTTGAATGACGAATATGCGCTAGTGTGGACATTTATACAAAAATATTTTTATATTATTGACTGTAAGAGTGATAAGAAAATTTCGTCTGTGTCTTGTTTTATGGTAGATCTAATCTAAATCTTAGAAAGTAACGACAGTCGACATTTATCTATTTCAACAACGTTCGTAAATATGGCAAATTAAGTCTTAACTGACAGTATACCGCCACACAATAAAAACTTTCACTTTTTTATAATAAGTAATCAATGTCAAACAGTTTTCTGGAATCAGCCTATTTTTAGAGATAATAACTATTTTATACAAAATCATTTATCTATCATTAATTAAGACATACTCATTGACAGACATAAAGTGGCCAACAAAACACTGCAAACTACCGGGTTACTCGTTCCCACAATGTATAGAAATAAGAAGAGCAATAATATTTAGTCCATTCTTTAGAGATATAGGCTAAGTTGCATACCGTTACGTGCAAAATGAACGCATTCTGCGACTCCACGATGCTTGGTTTGAATAATTTCTTTTTCTTGTCATTGTCCCTAACTGTCACTTTAACAGTTGGTGGCATTTTGTGAGACATTAATTTAAAAAATACATAATCTCTGGCATCTGAAACAAATAATAAAATAAAATTAAGCTAAAGAAAAAGTATTATACACACAAACACTTTGTACCAATAATTTAATAATAATGGTATTATAGCTACCTTTCGATGTATTTTCGTCAAGTTAAGTTTACAGACTAAATGAATTATTATTCATGGAGCATCTTATTTCTACCTTCCAAATAACTTTTCACTACACCCTAGATTTAAATAGTTTTTGAGAAATACGCGTTCGAAGGTTTTGTCCTTCTAGCAGGGCCCTTTGGTTTTTAGTGACTTACATGACCCCAGGTAATTTTAAAAAACAGCCGGTTATTTCTACTAACTGAATCAATTATTACCTGGCACTGTTCCAGTCTATTTTTGATTTAACTGGTTCTATAATAATACTATGAAAACTCCCTTAAGTCTCAGACATATTAAAATACATACGAAACGGGTTTATTCACGTCGTTAAAGTCGAATATCGCTCGCCATGTTTCGAATCGGTTCGCGATTTATCTCAAAGGGACGATCAGTCACGGCGGCGGCCAACCGAACACTATGTGCAAACGCCCTGTCCGCGCGGCTGCTTAACGCGGGCGTCACCGGCGGGGGCGAGGATCTACCATACTACATCGGTAGTAGAAGAAGTTGAAGAGCACCAATTGTGGCTGTGTGACACACAGTACATGACATTATCTCTGAATGGCCCAGCTTAACCATGAATAGGCTACTAACAGCCTACTGTGTTTTCAGTATATGTGAAGGATTTCAATCGGTAGTGCCTTGTTAATTCCCACTTTTCTAAAATTTCAACAAACGGCTCCTTATTAAATTTAAGCCACAACTGGTGCTCTCCAACTTCTTCTATTACCGATGTAGTATGGTAGATCCTCGCCTCCGCCGGTGACTTCCGCGTTGAGCAGCCGCGCGGACAGGGCGTTTGCACAGAGTGTTCGGTTGGCCGCCGCCGTGACTGATCGGCTCTCCTGAGATAAATCACGAACCGATTCGAAACATGGCGAGCGATATTCGACTTTAACGACGTGAATAAACCCGTTTTGTATGTATTTTAATATGCCTGAGACTCACGGTAGTTTTCTTAGTAAAAAAACGGCCAAGTGTATTTACTTCATTTGATTTAAGTTTTTTGAAATGGGTTAATTCCCACTTTTCTAAAATTTCAACAAACGGCTCCTTATTAAATTTAAGCCACAACTGGTGCTCTTCAACTTCTTCTTGAGTGGTAGCGGTATTTATCATCTGGCATCCAGATTCTGGAAATATAGTATGTATTTTAAGGAGCCGTTTGTTGGAAATTTAGAAAAGTTGGATACAACAAGACACTATTGGAATACTAAACTTTACTTAGTAAACTATCATGATTTTTTTTGATTACGAATTGTTTATATGTCTAGTAGAGGAAAGAGAAGTGCTATGGGACAAACATTTGGAAATATATAAAGATAACCGGAAAAGTTTAAGGGCGCGAGTACACGGTGGCGCCTCCGCGCCGCCGCCGCACCGCTGCCGCACCTTCGCGCTATGTATACGAGACGCGAGCCCCCCGTCGCCGCCACGCCGCCGCCGCGCGCCTCCCGATGCCATTTTGTTATTTATTTCATTACCGGTCGCTTAAGGGCGCGTGTACACGGTGCCGCCTCCACGCCGACACTGCACCGCCGCCGCACGGGCTCGTGTACACGGTGCCGCCTCCGCGCCGACACCGCACCGCCTCCGCGCCGACACCGCGCCGACACCGCACCGCCTCCGCACCGACACCGCACCGCCGCCGCTTTTAAACTTTTCCGCTTGTCTTTATATATTTCCAAATGTTTGTCCCATATCACTTCTCTTTCCTCTACTAGACATATAAACAATTTGTAATAAAAAAAAAACATGATAGTTTACTAAGTATCAGCATGACAAAGCTACAGGGTAATTATTTTTCTCGTGTAACGGGTTCGATTCCCGGTTAAACCATGTAATTTAAAAAAAAATCTATGAATGCAGTTTCAATCGTTCGATCATGAAAATGAATCAAATGGGAGCCAGAGCCGGACCTTTTCTTTTTAGACAATAAATAGCAACATATCTATCATACCTATTTTTTGTAACGAATGGACTTGACTTGTTTACGTATATTTTATTCTGCAGTAGAAATCTCCATTACGCAAAATATGCAAAAATGTCGGAGCAAAAATAAGATGTTCAGGCGTAATGAACCTGGATAAACCAGTCTCTTTAGGATTAAGCTGATGTGCCTGCAAATGAGAATTGAATCCGATATAATCGATTTGTTCCGATAGTAAATATATGGTTTTATTCGATGTTGACACAAAAATAAATTGTATTCTATAAAACTGATAGCATGTTTCATCCGATGTTATTAAAATCATACCAGGTGCATATTTTATCCCATTAAAATAAATCCAGTTAAAAAGACTTGCTAAATTAACATCATCGGGAATGATCACATCTTTTATATATGTATCAATATTAGATTCAGAATAGAGTTCAGATTTCTGGGAACCTAATTCTATTCTACTATCACACCCTTTTCGTGTGTAAAGTCTATGAGCAAAAGACAACTGTTCTTTGATTAACAAAGTCATAGGCAAGTTTCTCCGTGATGTTATAAGTGATGCTGTTTTTTTTAATTGTTTATGTTTGGCTTCGAATCGCATACACCATATGAGTCTCAACGGTCCTATTTGTTTTATTATATACGGATAATGCAGCATAAAATGGTGTTTGGGTTTTAAAGTGTCATGGAACAGTTGGACGTAACCTTCGTGATGTTCGGTTATTAGGGATTCTAAATACAATATAGTGCTATTGTTAATGTCTCTACAAAGAAGAATGTCAATTATTTTTAGCAGCGTTAGAAAAAATTGCCATACGTTATCATCTACAGGTATTAGATCTCCTATCAACAAGGGAAAGATATGTACAAATGACATCATTTCAGACGCGGACATATGAAACTTTCTTTGAATTAAATGTTCCCGTTTTATTATTCCACATTTATCATTGAGCTCGCTAGAGTTGTAGTCGAATAACCTTAATCTATTATTCAAATAATTTAAATTGAATATTGCAATGGTTTCAGTAAAATACAAAATGATATGAGTCAAGTCATAATGACAAACTCCTTCGAATATGTCATGCATTATGTCAACACATAGATTATCAACAACGTGAAAAGTATTAATATCATTAAATGCACAACGCTCACTTATTCCTGTCGTTGTTACGTTGTCAACTTCGACATCAAAGTCATAATTGTGCACGTTTCGTAGTAAACTGGAATCTTCCTTACATTGTGTTTTCATAATGTTTTTATGAGCCTTGCATATTCTACAGTAGTAGTTGCTTGAAAATGACTTTGCAAATCCAAGAACAGTATTAAGTCCCAAATTGTCCCCAATAATCATTCCCAGTATAAAATAAATTTTAAAATTACCTTCTGCTGTTTCCAAGTCTATGCCAATTTCTTCTAAATACTTTAACTCCTTAATAAGTTCGTAAAAAGTTGCTGCATTCCCATGAACTTTACTGGATGACTTATGTAACATCGCAACAAATATATTATCTAACAGTGAGGCGTATTCCCCTGTTAAAGTAGGAAATTGGTAATACGTGGCGGCTATTGAATGTACACCTGCATGGCTTCCCAGTGGGTTGTTACATTCGAAATCATCAAAATATAGGAAATATGGAATACAAATGCTATTTATTTTATCTACTTTTCCGGATACTTTTTGTTTCCAAACATTACCTTGGGTAAAATTCGATATAGAGTTAACGTCAATATAATCATACGAGCAATATTTAAAAAAGTTAGGCAATTCAAAAATTTTTTGGAAAACTTTTCTAAGAGGTACCATTGCTCCAGTTTCAGATACAGGCCTCAGCATTACCGTGGAATCTCCTGTACTTATACTGACATTTTCATTTATGATGAAATTCCTAGGCGGTATGTAGAGATTACGTTCAGAAAAATATTTAATAGCTCGACTCTCGGTGTTGAAATCATCGAAAGAATGAGAAATTGAATTTATTACGTTTTGTAATGGATTGCCATTATCATCTTTGGAATCACTCGGCAATAATTCAGATAACATGGCTCCAATTTCTGTTACTAGTTCTGAAATATCATTTATTATTTTTGTAGCACATTTACGATTCAACGAGGGATTGCTGTATAAAGATAACGCTAAACTTGCAGTGGCCTGCTGTAAATTTTCGTTATTATTTAAACTCAAGGTATCGGATTTACGAGTTTCTTGATCCCTACAACATTCGTTGACGTTATCAAAATCATTATTAATATCTGGCACGTTTGAAATAGATGTGGAAGGAATCACTGAAGTAACGTTCGATGTCGAAACATTATGACCGACAAGATGACGACGAAATGACCTTAAACTTTGAAATGTCCTGAAACATTGCGCCTGTGCGCATCGATAAGTCGAGTTTAGGCCCAATGCATGGCTAGTTTTGTAATGGTGAATAAGTTCTTGGTGGCTGTGTACCACTATCGAGCAGACAAAGCAAACGAACATTGTTGAAATAGATAAATGTCGACTGTCGTAAATTTGTAAGATTTAGTTTAGATCTACCATAAAACAGGATACAGACGAAATTTTCTTATCACTCTTACAGTCAATATTATAAAAATATTTTTGTATAAATGTCCAAACACTTACACACTCTACCGCATATTCGGTATTCAACACCTGTATGATTTTAAAGCATACGTCGACGGCTTTCAAAAGAGTTTCAATTTTGTACATCACGTGGTCTACTGCAACATAAAAGTCCCGTAGTTCCTTGGTCGTCGGTCCGACGGCGATGATGAGCGGTTGAAATGTAGTTCCTCTACTCAGATGTACCTTCTGGCACTGTTCAAGTCTATTTTTGATTTCACTCTGGTTCTAAAATAAAAAAAAATATGGCAAATTAGTTACCTACTTCTAATTTCTATATGAATTAAGTCTTAACTGACAGTTAAGATAAAAACACACAATAAAAACTTTAACTTTTTTTATAATAAGTAATAAATGTTACAGTTTTCTGGAATCAGCCTATTTTTAGAGATAATAACTATTTTGGACAAAATCATTTATCTATCATAAATTGAGACATACTTATTGACAGACATAAAGTGGCCAACAAAACACTTTGCAAACCACCGGGTGGGAACGAGTATCCCACAATGTATAGAATTAAGAAGAATGGTGGTCGATCTAGTGTTCTGAGGAATAATATTTATTTAGTCAATTCTTTAGAGATATAGGCTTAGTTGCATACCGTTACGTGCAAAATGAACGCATTCTGCGACTCCACGATGCTTGGTTTGAAATATTTCTTTTTCTTGTCACTGTCCCTAACTGTCACTTTAACAGTTGGTGGCATTTTGTGAGACATTAATTTAAAAAATACATAATCTCTGGCATCTGAAACAAATAATAAAATAAAATTAAGCTAAAGACGCTTCGAAAAATGCAACGTCGTGACAACGTCGACGTGGTTCCCACCGGCTGACAGATTTTCCAAATGGGAGCGTCTACTGCGCACTATAGGCAGAGTGCTGCAATTCATAGCACTATGCCGCCCCCATCGAGCCAAGACACTGTACAAAAGAACAAAGAAAAACAAACAGGCGGACGAAGATTGGCGCACGGCGGCGAAGCGGCCCACAACTCGCCCCACGACACGCCCGGCGGAACCCCGTCACACAAGAAAATACCTAACGCTCGACGCAACGTACCTATTAGAAGCCGAAAATATAATAGTACGAGAAGTGCAACACGCTGCATTCGCCGAGGAGGTCGTCGCCCTACGACGGGGGCGCCCCCCTACCCCGCACAGCCGACTCCACACACTGGCCGTTGAACTCATCAATCACGTCATCACAGTGAAGACGCGCATCGACGAAGCAGCGGGAATAGCGGAGCGAACAAAGAAGCCAGCGGTACTCGACGGCAACCACCCGGCGACGAAGCTGTACACCGACTACGTACACAGAAAATTGCACCACAGCGGCGTGGATGCAGTCGTAAACGAGTGCAAGCAACAATACTGCATACTGCGTTTGCGCACCGTCGCACGCGGAGTACTACATCGATGTCTGCCCTGTCAACGAAGAAAAGCGCGGCCGACTGTACCACCAACGGCAAATCACCCGCACACACGCCTCGCAGGCACAGTATCAATAATTGAATAATAATGGTGTAATAGCTACCTTCCGATGTATTTTCGTCAAGTGTATTTAATTCATTTGATTTAAGTTTTTTGAAATGTGGTAGAGCCTTGTCCATAAATTGAGGCCACTTCTTTAGCAAGTTTAGCTCACGGTCGGGGTGTAGAACGTTGAAATCACTTTCAATCTGAAAAAAAGAAGTATTATATTAATTAGGCATGTAGTTGTAATTTCTTGCCTATATAATAAAAAAAAAAAACAATAAAATCATACCAGTTTGTAGCCTAGACTCATGGTTAAGCTGGGCCATTCAGAGATAATGTCATGTACTGCGTTTTCAGTACATGTGAAGGTCTTCAATCGGTAGTGCCTTGTTAATTCCCACTTTTCTAAAATTTCAGCAAACGGCTCCTTATTAAATTTAAGCCACAACTGGTGCTCTTCAACTTCTTCTTGAGTGGTAGCGGTATTGATCATCTGACATCCAGATTCTGGAAATATAAATTATATCACAAAACTTACCCCCAAAAGTGACCCCAATGCTTAAAATGTATTATTTATTTATTTATTTATTTTAATTAGTTACTGCTGCGCATGGTCATATTATACATAATTATAAACCTTCCTCTTGGATCACTATCTATTAATAAAAACCGCATCAAAATCCGTTGCATAGTTTTAATGATCTAAGCATACATGGGGACAGACAGACAGATAATAAATCATACAAAAAGGATCTATGCTTATTTTACTTACCTGGAGTATCATTCTGGTCCACTGCGTTTTGATTGCCAGTTTTAAGACTGTTTTTTTTCAATCTTAACGTTCTTTTTTGATTGTGGTATCTATCGACTAACTTCCCTCTAGCCGGAATGTATGATTTTTTTGAATATTTCCGGCTAGGAACATAATATGTCTCCTAAAATAATAAATGCAAACGTGTTACAATAAATAATAGGCTAGTCGACTCGATGTTAAATTGTATTAAACTTATATTTAATTCGTATAACAGATGATTTTTTATCGGTGATCAGGAGTAGGAAAATATTAATATCTAGCTAAAATTAAACTTAATAGGCGAGGCCTCACGCAATTACCTCACTGTTTAAAAATAATTAAAACATATTTGAAACATAATTAAAACTAAAAACCACTACATACATGGTCATCCTACATAATTTTTTGATGTACGATACCTATACGTCAAGTGTCATCGCTTTGGCGGGAAATTTTCTACGACTTTGTTTATGTAATGACAACGATAATGACAAGTTATTACTCATAAATTGTCATTGCCATTAAATTATTAAAAAGGTTGTAAGCTCACAGATACAGATTAGTTGGGTAACTAGAATTTAATACAAAATTGGTTTCAAAATAAAATTATCATAGAAAAAAATGGTTGCCTGTAAAGTCGGTTTTACGGGCAAAGGAAGATTTTACTTATATTTATTGATATGAATATTATTAAATTGCACAATAGGAACAATGAATGAAAATAAGAATTGCACAAATTTTAACTATAGAAATATATTTTGTTCCTCTTCCCTCTTCCCTATTCCCTCTTCCCTCTTCCGCCCTCTTCCCTCTTGTTACAGTAATGCTCGATGAATGAAAATAAGAATTGCACAAATTTTAACTATAGAAATATATTTTGTCTCTCTCTCTCATCAGACGTGAGCGAGCGTTACACTTTTTCATGAGTGACTCCGAGCCGCAACCTAATTTAAGACGTTGTCACGTCAAAATTTAAGTCCGCCATCTTGGATTTCAAAATCGAAGTCATTTTCGTAATCGGAACCCCGAGGAAACTTGGAGATGACACCCATATCGATTTTTAAGAAAAAATAATTTCCGCCATCTTGGATTTCAAAATGGATGTCATTTTCGTAATCGGAACCCCGAGGAACCTTGGAGATGACACCCATATCGATTTTTAAGAAAAAATAATGTCCGCCATCTTGGATTTCAAAATGGATGTCATTTTCGTAATCGGAACCCCGAGGAAACTTGGAGATGACACCCATATCGATTTTTAAGAAAAAATAATGTCCGCCATCTTGGATTTCAAAATGGATGTCATTTTGGTAATCGGAACCCCGAGGAAACTTGGAGATGACACCCATATCGATTTTTAAGAAAAAAATAATGTCCACCATCTTGGATTTCAAAATGGATGTCATTTTCGTAATCGGAACCCCGAGGAACCTCGGAGATGACACCCATATCGATTTTTAAGAAAAAATTATGTCCGCCATCTTCCCTCTTCCCTCTTCCGCCCTCTTCCCTCTTGTTACAGTAATGCTCGATGAATGAAAATAAGAATTGCACAAATTTTAACTATAGAAATATATTTTGTCTCTCTCACTCATCAACCGTGAGCGGGCGTTACATTTTTTCATGAGTGACTCCGAGCGCAACCTAAATTAAGACGTTGTCACGTCAAAAATAAAAGTTTGTTTTCATGTAATTACGACTTCAACGTGACCGCCATCATTTACTGAGTTAGAAAAGTTGGTACCTGATCACCGAATAAAAATCATCGTGTATATTAATCAGTTTATAAAAGTAGAAGATTATTAACCATTGCAAAAATGAGTCAACCACAGAAATATATCAAGATATAGAATAGGTATAACATCCATAATAATATACCAGCGGCGTGACGCCAAAGATGTCTCTGTTCAAGCCGGAGCAGGATTGGGTTACTCATTCTCTAAGAACAATGGAGATAAATGCAAAAACTGTCTAAACTGAGGAAACCGGTGGGAATCGGGTTCAATGGACGCCACGCCGCTGATTCTCATTCAATTAAAATTTAATTTTCATTTCATATATCATCAAGCTACTACAATACTGCAAACTACATTTTCTACATACGAAAATTCAATTCATACACTAATTGGTAAATGGCACTAAAAATGCGTTACTAATATGTATAATCTAATTTCTAAATTGTATATCTAAGTATATACATACATACAATACATAATAGATTTTAAAAGTACCTAGAAGATAATTCATAAATGTTTGGAAGTTATTTAAATGAAAATATTTAGATAAAACTTTGTATTAAGTTAACGTAATAAAAAAAAACTTTTGTGACAAGCTTTAATAGCCGACTGTACTTTTCTTTGAACATCCATAAATTGATTATATTCGAATGACCGCAATTCGGTAGGATTGCTTTATCTACTACATAGTACATAGTTCCTCACAGACAACCCCCACTAGACGGAGCATGTAAGGCGACCCGCGCTCACCAACGATATGGTACGGCAGAACATTAAAGTATGAACACGGCGGCCACCGTTTAGTTGCGTCCTTGTTTATGATCCATGCGTACGTCAACGAAAAAAGAAATTAAATAAATAACATGGTAAATTGTAGTGTTAAGTGGTGTAGATAGACCTCATAAACATGAACGCAACTAAACGGTGGCCGCCGTGTTGATACTTTAATGTTCTGCCGTACCATATCGTTGGTGCGCGCGGGACGCCTACGGGTCGCCTTACATGCTCCGTCTAGTGGGTCTGTGATAGTTCCTAGAGCCATGCACCTTCCGGCTCCATCAGCAGACCAGCCCCATGGTACCATAGTATTGTATTCTCATCAAAGTTAAGTAAAGATAAATATAATCTGCTTCAAAATTGAGCTGCAAGATTTCACCCCAACAAATATAGTGACATACATACATTTCAAGGTACTTAAATAAAAGCTTGATAAATCTAGTAAAAAAAGCTTATAAATGGCACAAAATCATTTAAAAACCTTGCATTCTGAAGGAAACAGAATAGTTATTTGGCTGGACATATCATCGAAGTCTTTGCTCGTCATAGTCCCATACTTTTGGATGTAGTGTTCTACAATGTTTTTTGTAATGTGGTTTCTAATTGTCGAGTCAATGTTTTTGTGCATTGAAGCAAGACATAATTCCCCACTACTAGACGTCTTCAAAATAGTTTTCAAATCGTTTCGTTCCTAATAATGAAATGTGATAACATCATTAACATATATATAATAGTTAAAGAAAATTAGATTGAAATATATAAAGGACAACTTTCATCTAACAGGATATGTAGGTTATAGAGCCAAGTTTAATTTTATTGAACTATAAGAAAAGACAATGATAACGACAGATAAAACTGACTTAAGGAAAATTAAAAAAGTACTTACATCACATTTGGTGGTAACAGCATTAAGACTATTAGTACTGCTACTACTAGTGGGGCTGGAACAAGATATATCGCTTGAACGCACGCTACATGTGTCCTCAGATGCAGTGTCCTGAAATGAAATAAATTTATATTAATGAAAATATAAATTTACACTTTTTTAGGGTTCCGTGCCCAAAGGGTAAAAACGGAACCCTATTACTGAGACTTCGCTGTCCGTCCGTCCGTCTGTCACCAGGCTGTATCTCAAGAACGGTGATAGCTAGACAGTTGAAATTTTCACAGATGATGTATTTCTGTTGCCGCTATAACAACAAATACTAAAAATAATATAAAATCAATATTTAAGGGGGGCTCCGATACAACAAAGGGATTGGTTGCGTTAACTTTGCACCTCATTTGTATGGAGCGCTATACACACCAGGTGCAAACTTAACTTAACCACTTAAGGATGGAGTGTTTGTACGGAACCCTCGGTGCGCGAGTCCGACTCGCAATTGGCCGGTTTTTCATATTTACTAAAGCTGTTACATAACACGATGCTGATTTTCGTTAAAAAGTTATAAAGCCTGATTAATTATTATTAAAACATGCAATGAAAATAAAATTATGATCATGATTTACTCGTTGCTTAGATACAAAACAACAGTCTAATATGATAGATTTATTTCAAATGCACAACCACTAGTGTACAGTTGCTCTGATAATTTAGTGATTTCTTTAGAATGACATTAATCATAATAATTTGAAGGTTTTAAATAATATCAAGGAAAAATGGATAGACGCGATGGAGTATATGAATTGGCTCCCAAGAAAACACTTTAATGCTGGTGACTGTACTAGAACTGACTAACTGAACATACTAAAAAATATTTAAAGGGCGGTTACACGAGTCACAAAGTATAAATAACTGATTAATTGTACATCAAAACATCTAAAAAATATGTTTCAGCGTAATATTTATAATAACATTGGTTTATAATAACATGCATATTGAGAATCAAAGTAGTACAAATTCTGGTTGATCGTGATATGACAAAATACTAACCCTAAAACTATTTATAACCACTCACATTCAAACAATAAATAATGTTGTCTGTAATAAAATAACCTCGCATACTTGCGCTGATTAACAAATTGTCACTTCATTAACAGGTATGGCAAAAATATAATACTTAGGTAAATGGTAATTTCAACAATAATTTTCATTAAGTACATTTAAGAATGTTTTCGTACCTTATGGGCTGCAAATCTCGTACCACTTTTGAGTTTTGATAAAACGAAACTGTTAGAAACAGGATACAATAATGTTTATTCAAGTTCATAAGTACAATCTCTTTCAGTGCTTAATTCTCTAATTTCTCATCGTTTTACAATGTTTTCTTTCAATCACGTCACGCGTAAAAACCAATCTGACATGAAAATGGTCCACACACAAACACTCCGGACTGAAAATGGTCCATACACAAACACCAAACTTGGACTCAGCTGCCGTGTTACGGTAAAAGGTCTTATCTTTATACGGATGTCATAGTAAGATACGTCCTTTTGCCGTGGAGGCTCGCGGCTCGGTAAAATAAATGATGATGCTATAATAATTAAGTGATTATATCTACATATATGTATATAAGTAAAAAACACATGGGAATCTATAAGAGTTGTCACGTAATGGACGTACTCGTACACAATATTGCCTTGTTGTAAATCTTTAATGTCTGTCCGTCTGTCCGTCCGTATGTCACAGCCATTTTTTTCCGAAACTATAAGAGCTATACTGTTGAAACTTGGTAGGTAGATGTATTCTGTGAACCGCATTAAGATTTTGATGCAAAAATAAAAAAATAATAATAAATATTGGAGGCTACTTAGAACGGAAACACAATTTTTTTTTTCATCAAACATACGTGTGGGGTATCTATGGATAGGTCTTCAAAAATGATATTATAAAATGGAGTTATCAAGCTATTTGTCATAATATGAAAAAATATACGTAACATTTTAAAATGTATATATATAGCCTCTACAAATATTAGGTACTTACATGAATTATTGTTTTCAATTTATTAAGACCGCGTCTATATAATATTCTTTCCTTTATACCAGGTATGAGTTCCTTTAATTCCACCTCGTGAATTTCATCGAGTAACCTAAATGTTATATCGTTATCTAAAACAATTAGGAACATATAGGTAAATCGTAAGAAATGGCTACATTTTCCATAAAAAAATTATAAAAAGGTGCCGCTCAATATTCTTTTTTCACTAATTATAAATGCATAGGTACATATCACTGGATAATTAACACAAAAATTACGCAATAAACTAACGCATGTGTTATTCGTTAACGAAATTAGACCAATAATAAATAAGTAATAGGAACTTCACATGTAAAACTAACCTTCAAAGTTTTTCAAAGTTTCATCTGAAAGGCCCCATTCAGTGAGGTACTGCGCCACAAGCACCTTTTCACAATCACTGTCCATTTTTGGAAGGCTTTAGGACTATGTACAGGCGACCGACGGAAACAACTGTTCGACAAGGAAAAAAATTGCATACTGAACTTGAACTGAGCAAGCGTGATGAACGGACCGCGGACACCACTCGCTTTGGGGGGGGAACGCGCCCGCCCGCTCCGCGCCACATACTGGCAACGTCGCATTTTATTACGAAACCAGTTTAGTAAGATGATATTATTGTTTGGCGATCGATATAGCGCATAGCGCGGGCTGGCAACGTGGCGAGATCGATAAATTTAAAACTTAAATAAAAACTAAACTATATACATGTGTGGGTTGGAAACAGCCCAGAACCCATTTATTTGATGAGACAGAGCAAATTATGAAAGAAAAAATTGGAAAAGTTTGAAGGGAAAAAAGTCAAAAAATGAATTAAAATTACGTAAATATTGTGCTCTGAACGCGACTGGTTTTGCGAGAAAATTCGTTACTAAAAAACTACAGCTAGGAAAAATCTGAAATTTTGCACAGAACTATATTCAGGTACAGTCGAGTTCATTTACATCTACACACGAGAACAAAAATATCTGAACACGACCCTATTGTCAGGAGCATAAAGTCGTGTTCAGATATTTTTGTTCTCGTAAGTGTGTAGATGTAAATAAACTCGACTGTACATACAATGCTTTCTTCGCAACCAGCCTTAAACAGGTTTTTATTTCGCTACCGTAACACAGAACACGATACGACAGGGCGAGAACCCGCAGGCGGCGGGCTAGGCCGGAAGGAAGGTATCAATGTTTTCTCACTCAACACTCACACGTACCAAAGAGTTGCTAATGAAATTAAGTATAGATATGCCACATACCCGTATGATCTCATTACTAATAAACTAAGTACGTAATTTTAGAATTTGATTGTAACACTTCTTAATTATAGATGCTGTGAAGCCTGTGAATAATGTTTGGTTTTTGGTTGGTTTTGGTTTAAGTATGTATTGCATAATTTAAGTATAAGTAGAAAAATTTCTAGTATTTCTACAGTTGCTTCGCTCGAAACCATCGAAAATCATCCTATTTTCTAATATTGGTGACTAGCTGTGTGAACACTGTGAACAGCAATTGATTTTTATACAAATAGATAGATAGATAAATGACCTGCGTTTCTCATTCGAAATATCGAATTTATTTCATTAAAGCCGTATTTCCTTGTTCAAGTAATAATTACTCATACGAAAATTTTCTATTTTATTATAATACATAAAATATAATAATATTATAGTTTTTGTGTAGGTATAATTATTTTAAATGTATTAAATTACTTAGGTTAGTTTATCATGTAGGCACTAAACTGCAAACCTATCTGTTCTTAAAGTCTTATCAATAATAATAGACAAGGGCTGACCTTGGCCGCTCCGAAACGAATAGCTACGAACTTTGTTTACATTTTTTGAACTTCACTAATTATTCACTTTCGTTCGGTGCAATACGTTTGCAATTTTGTAAGTATTTGCAAAAAAAAATTTTCTTGGACCTTTGTTGTGATAATTGTGGCGAAATTTGAGTAGTTTTTGTAAATAATATTAGTGTAAATATAAGTTAGTGTACAAAATAAATTGATAGGGTTTATTTAACTTAGCTTAGATGCCAAGTTTGGCAATATGTCAAAATTAAAAACAAGTAATTTGTGGAAATGTACTCTATCTGATTCCTACCTCAATGCTTATAGTTAAAAACCAGCTAGAGCACCGCGACCATAAAAATAAAGGAGTTTTATTTGTGACGTTTGTAATTTATTTGTATCGAAGCCTCACAATACAAATCTTTCAAAAGAAATAACATTAAAATCTACGCCAGTATGAAGTTTAAAATGTTCCGCTCCATTTTCACATAATAGGGTCTCCGACCACTGGCTTTTACCGCTTGCACTTACGCACGAAACCATGACCATATAGAACGGTTCGTTTTCATCAGTGTCACTACTAGACGAAGCGTTCTTTTCTATCTCATACACTTTTCTTACCCCATAGTCGCCGAAGCCACAACGCGACTTGCACATTCTCGCAAAATGTCCTCTATTGCCGCACGTGAAGCATTATGACGTACTGCGCCGGACACTCACGGCCAGCGCAGCGCGCGCCGGCGCCGCCGCAGCCGGCGCACTCGCGGGGCGCGCCACACAAGTCCTAGTAGCGTTATTTGATCAGTAATATAAAAAGAACAAGTGCGAGTCGGACTCGCGCACCGAGGGTTCCGTACAAACACTTTCCATCCCTAAGTGGTTAAGTTACGTTTGCACCTGGTATGTATAGCGCCCCATATAAATTAGGTGCAAAGTTAGGTATTAATAGGTATTAAAAAAAAACTACTTACTAGATCTCGTTCAAAACAATTTTCTACTAGCCGCGCGCAGCACTACACTGGCGTGGCCATGGCAACCTAATTAACAACTCAATTCTATTCATCTTACTTTTCATACAAAAGCTTTGATTATGTAAAAATACTTAATAAAACTATAAAACTTCATATAATTGGTTTTACCTAATTGCAATATCGCCAATTATTCAGTAGGCATCGAACTTTTTTATTATGACATTTACGTCGTCTTTTTCACTTTCTGTGTCAAATACAAATGTTTGGTAAACGTCGAATCCCTCCGGGCCGATGAGGTTGACGAGCAGGCTTGCTGTACTCCCGCCGCCTCTTTGCTCACACCTGACGCCTTTACAAACAGTTGGAATTGTTGTTTCCATCGCTTCCACGCTTTAGTCCGGCTAACGGGACCGCCCTCCATATTTAACTCCGGCGGTGGACGCGCGTGTTCCATTTTACTTCACCTATGACACCACTAAACTTCACGTATGACTAAAGCGGCACGATATTAAGTTTTTCTTTAGTTCCGTCAAACTAAAAAATGCTTTATAGCTCAATATAAACGACAATACTCCGATTATAAATGCAAAAATTAAGAACCGCTGTCACCATGTAATAAAACTAGCGAGTGCGAGACAACAACTGCTTTATTCCATAACAATGCGGGTACATGTGTATAGTTATAAACCTACCCACAACAGATCTTATAAAACGTGTTAAAATACTTCTTCGTTCTTAACATTTCTTATTTCGGGTAAAACCCGGTTTACGAGTTGAAAACACGGGTTTTTACCCGACTCCAAATGTAGTCGGGTACCCGGGTTGCATTCCCTAATCAAGATTCAAGTTTATTTTAAATGTGTAATATTATCCTCAACATGGCGTAGTCTGTGTGTTTATGTTATGTTTAGTATAACATTCAAGCCTCAAGTAAACTTCTATATTACAAAAGGAAACTAAATAAATGTTAATTATTAAAATCAGAACAAAAATGATGTTTCATTTATTTAATGTACACAAAATTATAATTGAGAACACCTGTGTTCTACTGTATTGTAATTGGTACGTATTTATGTTTATACACCACATCGTAATCACCCTAATATTATAAAGGTGAAAGTTTGTGAATGTGTTTGTGTGTATGTTTGTTACTTCTTCGCGCTCAAACGGCTGAACCAATTTTGATACATTTTGGCCATAATTTTATAGGAAACCGTTATAGACATTAATACTATTTATATCGTTTAAGCGTTCTATAATGACTATTTACCTTTTGTTTGTGCAGAATGTAAATTATTTATGTATAATAAAATTACCTCCCTTCATACTTTATCCAGGCTTAGGACTGGCTGTAGTGTAAATAAATAAACCTAGCAACTAATGTTCTATTATAAAGTTTTTATGTACATATACACACACTATTTACACATTCTATTATTAGTATAAAATATAAACATACTCTTAACTTAAACGCAACTAAAGTTATTTAGCAACACGTCGCTCGCTTTTACTTCAAAATTTTATATCGAACTAAATTTTCGAAAGCATAATTGAAGCATTTTTACTTTAGAAATAATTCCGCGAAATCAAATTTGTAACTCAGCGCCAAAATGCATTATGCGAATCAATGTGAGAAAAACAAAACAAACTTTATTAGTAGTGTATCAACAAGAAATTAGAAAAAAACAAAAATATTATTATTTTCTCAGCCCTTGAGAATTATTTGAGTAAAAGTAATTAAACCTTAATTCATTGCAAGAAGGTCGAAATATAAAGCGCTTCTTACGTCCTTAAGAAAAAAATACGCCAAAATACATTTAATTTTGCATAGCAACTCATCCGCCATATTGTAATTTCGCGCGCGAAGACAAATTCCTAGAATTTACAAAAATGCGTCGATAATTCGAAATAAAATAGTTCTCCTATTACGTTATTTCACTTAATTTTAAGCTCTACGTCTACAGCATTAAAGTTCATTTTCAAATAAACCAAGAATAAAAACAGTTCTTAAAACTGTATCATTGACAAGTCCTTGTTCTTGACGTAGACGTCATTATGAATTAGCTCTTAATTCGATATGTATAGAGTACATTACCATTCAGCAAATTTAGAAAAAGTGTTTCGTTCGTTATGTTTAGCGTTGGAAACCGCGCAGAGCCGAAACGAACATGTCGATCCCTCTCTTTCATTAGGTTGGAATATATATTTGTCGCACTTTTGCTGGTGTGAAGTTTTGTACGTAGAAAAGGGAATGAGTTTTATTAAAAACCGTTTTCGGTTCTAGCAATAAAGCGTCCGTTCGTTTCGTATCGAAAAACGCTTTTTCAAAACTGTTATCTTAAAAAACGCCCAGCTCTAGAAGACAAGCACACTTTAACGATAACAAATGAATATATCGTTTTATCTCATTATACACAACACAACTACCGTAAATTCATATGTCGATTTATCATTTTCAGGTTGATGGACACAGCAAATAATAAGTTGACATAATTAATTATTCATAATTTATCGAAATGTATATTTCGATTTGTCAAGTTATTCTCACATCTGAGGTGTACTCTGGTACAAAGGAAAACACTGATAACTGTACATTTGTGAACATAATATAGACCTTAGTACAACGTGTTAAGGTCCAGGGGGTATAGTTAACAGTGTCTTCGTATGGCAACGTTCACACAAAACATTAAATTATAAGTACCTAAGTGTACTCAGGATATACAAACACATATATTCTACATATTCTATATCCATGCAAACTTTAGAACAGGTTATACATAATTACATATTTAGAAGTCTAAAATAATCAAGAAATTAGCCGCGACTGGATTGCGCGTGACGCGTGATCCTGCTTGTCACTCGTCGCGCGCGCAGTACTTTCTCTATCCGTCTCTTTCATTCCGCCCCCGCTCCGACCTGTATCGGCGACGAATTAGTGTCTAGTTTCGTGTAGCAAGCGATCACGGTCATTACGCGGTGTCACAAAATAATTGTTTGTCAATGTGTAATTTTTTTTATGTCATTTTCGATTAAAGAATGCAAATACTCAAACTCTTGTCTTGTCATCCTAAAATGTGAACGAAACTGCTCATCTAGCTCGTTGAATAATCTGAATTCACTGTATTGCCTTCTAAAGTACCTAATTAATATTCTGCATCCATATTCTTCGTTTTTTTCTGTTCAAATTATTCCCTTTTTTCTTCCGTCTATTCAGAATTGCTGCTGCCACTTTAAATATTTTTATTTTGTTCTAAGTCTTGTAAATGACACTTAGGGCCGGGACACCCGGACAGCATTTCAACTGCAACCCAGCTGTAAAGTGCCAGTTCCGGGGCAGATCTGATGCAGTTAGTGTAACTGCATCAAAACTGCAAACTGAGTGCAGTCCGCTTGCAACTGTTGTGCATTTACGACCGTGCAGCCAGATTGCAGTTAGTGTGCGGTTGACAGGACTGCACCACAGCTGCAAGCGGACTGCACAGTCGGTTTGTAGTTTTGATGCAGCTAGTGTAACCGCATCAGAACTGCTCTGGAACTGCCACTTTGTAGCTGGGTTGAGTAGGTAATTTTCCTTGTTTGTTCAAAAAATGAATGTGACTTTTTTTGATAAATGTATGTTACATTTTTTATTATTTTAATTTGTTTGCACCCATATGAAAAGACTTACAATATGATTATGTTTATTCATTTAGTAAGTTTTTTTTTTATTTCGCTTCATTTTAAACATTTAGTTTACGTAAGCACACGTTTCTAATCTGCTTTATTAAAAATAAGAAATTATTTTGTTGTGTTTTTGATGAAAGTTATCTATTTTCGTTTCTATGTATATTTTCTTTCGTATCTGAATAATTTCAATTAATAATTGATGTTATCGTTCTGAAACAAAATATACGTTTTTTTTTATGAATAGCACGAGTTTTTTTTTCTCTTTTATTAAGTACCTAGGTAAAAATATTTCTACTTGCCTGCCCACTTCCTTGTTAAGACATTATAATAAAATTATACCATGCAGCCAGCAGCAGCTTTATAAATATTATAATTCGCATTTCACGCCCTGATATGCCTAAGTCATGTATCTTTAGATACAGATCGTTGCATGACAGGCTTAGTATGGTGAGCCTGTCACGCCTAACTCTGTTAGAGCTCATAAATAAATAAATATACACATATACAAATATTTTCAACACAGAAAATATGCATTAGCCTTTCACTGATATATCAAAATATATATTTTTTAATTATTGCATGATATCGTTGAATTATCAACAATTTACGAAAAAAAACTTTAAACTGCTTTTTCTCAAAACTATGTTTTTTGAGATAAGTACATGAGATAGGATTGACACGGCAGCGCTGCGCTCGCGACGTCGGTGACGTGCGATGCGGCGCCGGGCGGCGTGGTGGCCGTGCTCGCGCAGCGCGGCGCCGACGGCCGCGAGCGCGCCGTGCTACACGCTTCGCGCACTCTCAACGCGGCCGAGAAAAACTATGCACAAATTTGTCGTGAGGGACTAGCTGTGATTTTTGGGGTGACATTTATTCTTTCCCATATTTTCTTTATGTTTTTATTACAATCTAGTATGCATTTTTTATCATATGTATTTTTACATTTATTTACGGCTTTAGTACATTTATTCCTATATTTTGTGTATATAATTCGCTTTATCATATTTTTTGGTTCATTACACCATATATCAAAAAGTCTATCCCTCTCAACTATCATTTTTTTTATATTATCGTTAATCCATGGTTTATTGTTTCTTGTATTATTAGACTGAACAGATTTATATATGTAGCACTTATCGTAAATGTTTGTAAATATTTGTGTTAGAGCGTTATATAATTCAACGGGGCAATTTATGGACATCAAGTTATCAAAATTACATTCCAAAAGCATTTCTCTGACCTTGCGGTTGTCAAGGACACGCTTTCGCTCAGCGCTCGCAATTTGGTTCCGGTTCGCGCCACTATTGCCGAGGGCGCCACCGCCGCGCGAGCGAGCGGCCGCGTCGCTGCCGGCTGCCCCGGCGTCGCCGCACGCTTCGCGCGACGGTGCGCGGGTCCATTGCACCACAGCAGACACGAAATAGTGGTCCGATATTTTTTGTTTAATCACCGCTGAGCTAATACGAGCCGTTGGCGAGGAGGTCCTTATGTAAATATGATCTATACAAGATGTAACAATTTTGTCTACTACAATTTCTTTACGTGTTGTTATATTAATACATTTGGTTAGGCCAAACTCGGACATAATAGTTTCATATTCAATAACTTGTTTGTTTTCTTTATTTAGTAAGTTTATATTTATATCGCCACAAAATATCAAATTTGCATCTAAAGGAATTTTATTAAAAACCAAGCGTATGTCCTGCAAGAATTCAACTACTTTGTCCTGTTTTAATGTTTTAGGAGGTCTATATACACATATTAAGTACACAGTTTGGTTATTGGTTTCAAGTGTAATGGAAACGCACTCGGCCGATCGAAAGCTAGGCGCGGGACGCGGGAGTCTCGCTCACCCGCGCCGGCATGTCCTTGCGCGTGTAAACAAGAACCCCCCCTCCTGTTCGCCCTGTGCGGGTAAAACTATGCAGATTGTAACCTTTTATTACTATAAAAACTTAATAAAGAATAATTAATATTTGGTTCAGTAATTACTAGTACATCAATATTTTTTAGGTTTCTATTTACAGTTAAAAGTAACTCTGCGAATTTTTTCTTTATGGAACGAATGTTTACATGTAGAATACATAAGTGGTTATTTAAACTATGTAATGTAGAAAACCAGGAATTAAAATTATCAACATCAGCCGTATTTATTGAGTCGTCAATAATTGACTCAATACTAATGAGATCCGCGAATGATGACAATAAATTATCTATAATTAGACATGGGAAATAATGATACACTTCACTTGGGTAGGTCGCTTTCCGATCTTATCCAAAGGGTTTTTTCGCCTTCCGCCTTCTTCACCAGCACTCTGCCATTGGTCACCCAGATAAATCTATACACGCCGTGCAGTTTCTTCTTGGTGGTCCACAGCAGGGCTCGGGTTTGTTTAGGCAGGTCCTCGTTAATGTAGACTTTGTGGGTCTTCGTGCCGCCGGTCACCATGGCGCTGGTCACCTCCATGACCTTGCGACGCTGCGAGAGCCAAGTATCACGAGAACCAGTACCGGATGATTTGAAGCCTACAATTATTGAAGCCGGTTTCTCGTCTGCTTGTTTTCGTGGGTGGCTGCGCCGGGCCCACTCGATGTCCGTACTCTTGACGTTAATCATATCGCCTAGTTTTGTCACGACACTCATCACACATTCATCTGGCAATTGTTCGATACCAGCGATTTCGATATTGTGCTTACGGCTGGCTTGCTCGAACTCGAGCATTTTCTGTTCTAAAGCTATATTTTGTTTTTCCAGGAAGACACACTTATTGCTGATATTAGACACAGATTTTTCAAGTGTGTTTATTTTTTTTAGACTTAGCATGCTCCATTATCAGCGCGTCGTATTTATCTGAAAGGACACTCATGCTCTGGTTAATTGAATCCAATTGTTTTTTTAGTCCTGGGATAGAGCTAACCTTCTTTTGAATGTCCTTCAGGATTTTGTCAAAGTCATGTTCTGTTTCTTCTACGTCATCAGCCTCCGAGTCGTCCTCCTCGCAGTTGTTGCAATATATTCTGTTTTTTCCTGCCTTCATGTCGGCCGCCAGCCCCCTAACACAGCTTCTGTGGAAGGTACCCTGACATGGCCCCTGGCACATGAAGTGTGAGCCTCTTTTAGATAACACTTTTTTACATTTAGCACACTCCATCACAAGCTCCACACTGTTAATTTAGCAAATGAATTTCTAGGAATTACGTCGACGGTCGAAATAATCCTAAGTCAGTTGCATGAGACTCACCAAGGTATGGTGAAGTGTAAGAACTTGGCGCGTAATTATGTGTACTGGCCCGGCATCGACGGCGATATTGAACGCGTGTGTCGCGCGGTCAGACCTGTAAAATTAAGTGCCAAGCGCGGCGCCCATAGACGACGCCGCCGTCCGAAAGATGGCCTCCTCGACCCGATTGATGCCATCACGAAAGTCACCAACGAGTGGAACCTCGTGCTGGCATCAATCAAGGCCGAGAAGGCCAACAAACGCTCCCGACGACGAGGGCGCCCCCCTGAAAGCATTAAAGTTCAAAGGCCTGTCTACGAAGACAGGTACCAAGACAGAGACGCCCTTGCCGAACGGGACCGCCGCCTGGCCGGACTGTCCCAACCACTTTTATGGGTTGACTTATCACCTAATCATCACTCTATCATCCATCATTCCATCTCATAATACAATAAACAATAAACACAATCACGAACACATACTTATTACATTATTCATTATTCTATTTATATTTATTATATATATACAGCTGGTCATTGTCTCCTTAGGGACACAGCTTTACACCACACACTACGCTGCGGGTCTGGAGGTCCTTTTGTGACCCCACCCGCACTCCCAGACCGCCCCAGTACAGCCGAAAGCCTCGGGCCAACCAGTAATCAAAAAAATAAAAAAAAAATTGTCTGTCTCGGAACCCTTTGAAATTAATAATGTTTGAACCTCAATATCTCGGTAATTATCAAGTTTTAAAAAAGTTGCCCCTAATAAACATGCTTATTTTAGCGTCCTCTATACGATAGCATCATAAAAAATAGGTGTCAATATGTCATCACACCTGTCGAATTTTTTTTAAGTCCTGGGTCCCCTTTGCTACACACCGACCTGTTACAATATTTTGATAGTAAATACTTACTTACCTAAAGATGTATATGTAAATACTTAATACCTACTATGTAATGTTGCACAATTAATATTATTGCAATATTCTGATAGTAAATACTTACCTAAATATATGTATGTAATTACTTAATATTACCTACTTCGTAAATACGAGGGAAGTGTTATGTACGGTAGATTGATAATATGACCAAACGCGTGCGGTTGTGCCTGCACACCCCGATATATTAGACTCCCAATTTCACGACTCAGAGGAGGCCCCCTGGACAGAGGTGTGCAGGCAAAAGCGCCCCCGTAAAAACGGCGAGAGCGCCGTCAAATGATGTGAAAAATAGCCACGATGCGCACCTCCTCGAAAGCGGAAGTGCCGCCCAAAACATTGTCCAATCGTCCCCATTTTCACAGGATGGGATTGATATCGTCCCCAATGAATCACAAGATACATATCTCTCACTTTCGGGAAGGCCTATGCCCTCCCCCCAGTTCACCCAAACCCAAAGTCAGACACAATTTTCCCCGGTCGCCCCTATGGGTAGATTCAGATTAAGACCGTCTGTAACGCATTTTGATTTTTGATTTTTGACCAGTCCTAATACTTGGTACATTATTGTTGAAGTGAAGGAAATAATCTACTAAACAAAGTATCGTAATACCAATCTTTTGTTTAGTATTTTATAAATATGGCTTGTGTTTAAACGCCTACCAAATATGATTAAACGCGATTAAACGCCTACCAAATATATTGATAAATTACTACCAATAAATTCTTAATGCTCACCAAAACGGATGAATGCTCACCAAATAGTGTATCCCAAACTATTCTATAAATAAAGCAAATAATTATTTTTCTTACATCCTATAAAAATATATGAACACCTAAAAAGTTAATTTCAGACCAAATAATCTATATTACTGTCAAATGGATGTCACCAATATTTTATATTATTACTTCCATTATAGTCATTTTTTCTGAGGCAAAAAACTAAATGCTCACCAAAATGGCTTTTTTCACCAAAATTTCAAATTGGTGCTAGGCGGCTAAAACACGGTATCGGGGGGCTCTCGGGGCTCAAAAATATGAATCTGAAATCTTGTCCGAAAATTCGGTCAAATTCGGAAAATATCGAAAAAAAAAACGATTTGTATGGAGAAAATTTCAAATTGATATAGCATAGCTAATAATGACTACTACACATTATGGAGCGTTTTTAGGGATGTAAAAAAAAAAACTAACCTAACCTAACCCGGCCGAGTCGGATCTGCTCTGAAAGGTGATCAGGATTAGATGGATACCTAGCTGAAACACTAATTTATGAAAACAATATTTGGTGAGCAAAACATCCATTTTGGTGAGCGAAACATCCATTTTGGGAAGCAAAAAATCCATTTTGGGAAGCAAAAAGATATTTTTTGGTAATCATTTTGATGTTTTATGAAAACAATATTTGGTGAGCAAAAAATCCATTTTGGGAAGCAAAAAGATATTCTGACTCAACATAAAATTATTCTGGTGTAATGTATATCGATTTTGGAATACAAAATGATTTAATTTGGGGAGCACTGTATAGAGTGAATTTATATTAAATGGAGGCAATTAATTTTATTTGGAATTTAGTTTTGGGGTATAAAAGCCATTTTGGTGAGCGTTTAAATTGTTCCCAATAAATATTAAGTGACAATCATACACAAATCGACCTAGTCCCAAACTAAGCAAAGCTTGTACTATGGGTACTAGACGACGATATACATAATATATAAATACATATATAGATAACATCCATGACCCAAGAACAAATATTTGCCCTGGCCGGGATTCGAACCCACAAGAAGTAGGCAATTGTTTTTTTTTAGTTACGTTACCTACAAATAAGTTTTAGTTTTACCGCTTTATATAGTAAATGGTTGAACACCATAAGTCCGGTCCGGTCCAGGGATAGTGGCGCTACAAACAGCTTTCATATGGCAATAATGTGCACACGTTATATTATTAAACGTCAGTAACGATTAAGATAACGCTGCCCGCGAAGCTATGGATGGTGCCAATGCCGGTACCCCTCCCTCTCCGGGGGTAGCCGCGAATATGTTAGGAGAATGTGAAGCTGTGGACAGCGATTACGCTCATTCTATTAACAGTTAACATTGACACATGATTTAAATAGCAAACTATCATACACAGTCTCGTACTTTTGCTATAAGTTATTTCGTAGGCGCTCAACATCTATCTTCAATTGTGAATAATTTCGCGTCTCCAAGCATATCATAACTGATTTTTAAATAAGCGGTAGATCATAAGGTGGACAATAACTTAAAAATAAAATTGCGCACGCTATCGACGGATATAAAAAAATAATGAATAAAAACTAAAATTTAAGTTTATGTCAATATCTTGGTTTCCAATTACAATTCAGATATGGAGTAAAGCTTGAATAACTCATAATTGTACGTGTTAAAATACAGTTACTAATAGTTGCTTTCAATTTTGGATTATAGTGAAAAAATTGTTCTTATCCTATTTCCAACACACTCCAAAATATCAACTTTGATATTTTTTCTCGAAAACGGACTATAATGGACATAGGTCTTTTTCTTTGTCCTTTTATCACGTCGAAATAGCTAATGATAACCATCATAGGATACTTTTCACCCGACCGCAATAAAGGAAAAAAAAACGCAGACGAAGTTCACACCTTCTAGCACTTCCATATATGCGAGATGAGTCTCTCATTGAAAGGAATGTGACTGGTAGTAGATATATGTCGCACGACAGTGTCGCGTATCACAGTTATACTAAAGGTAACCCAATTACAGGTGCAAATTATTATGTGAGAAGTTAAACGCTTCACTGACTTATTGGCGAATTTAGCCATTAAGTAACTGCTTTTTAACGTAGGTTGTAAGTAAAACATCGACCTACTTATAAAAAGAAAAAAGCAGATACGTCTGTAACGCATTTTGATTTTTGATTTTTGACCAGTCCTAATACTTGGTACATTATTGTTGAAGTGAAGAAAATAATCTACTAAACAAGGTATCGTAATACCAATCTTTTGTTTAGTATTTTGTACTAAACGGCTTTAGTAAATTTTAATATTGCACTTTCGTAGAATCTACTAAACAAGGTATCGTAAATTACGAAGTAGATTTAGAATTACTTAGTAGATTATTTCCTTCACTTCAACAATAATGTACCAAGTATTAGGACTGGTCAAAATATCTTTTGTTAGGTATTTTATACTAAACGGCTTTATATAAATAAATATTAAGGGATAATCATACACAAATCGACCTAGTCCCAAACTAAGCAAAGCTTGTACTATGGGTACTAGACGACGATATACATAATATATAAATACATATATAGATAACATCCATGACCCAAGAACAAATATTTGCACAAATATTTGCGCTGGCCGGGATTCGAACCCACAAGAAGTAGGCAATTGTTTTTTTTAGATACGTTACCTACAAATAAGTTTTAGTTTTACCGCTTTATATAGTAAATGGTTGAACACCATAAGTCCGGTCCGGTCCAGGGATAGTGGCGCTACAAACAGCTTTCATATGGCAATAATGTGCACACGTTATATTATTAAACGTCAGTAACGATTAAGATAACGCTGCCCGCGAAGCTATGGATGGCGCCAATGCCGGTACCCCTCCCTCTCCGGGGGTAGCCGCGAATATGTTAGGAGAATGTGAAGCTGTGGACAGCGATTACGCTCATTCTAATAACAGTTAACATTGACACATGATTTAAATAGCAAACTATCATACACAGTCTCGTACTTTTGCTATAAGTTATTTCGTAGGCGCTCAACATCTATCTTCAATTGTGAATAATTTCGCGTCTCCAAGCATATCATAACTGATTTTTAAATTAGCGGTAGATCACAAGGTGGACAATAACTTAAAAATAAAATTTCGCACGCTATTGACGGATATAAAAAAATAATGAATAAAAACTAAAATTTAAGTTTATGTCAATATCTTGGTTTCCAATTACAATTCAGATATGGAGTAAAGCTTGAATAACTCATTATTGTACGTGTTAAAATACAGCTACTAAAAGTTGCTTTCAATTTTGGATTATAGTGAAAAAATTGTTCTTATCCTATTTCCAACACACCCCAAAATATCAACTTTGATATTTTTTCTCGAAAACGGACTATAATGGACATAGGTCTTCAATTGCAATTTGTGTTATTAGAGCTAACTGTATCGACATCCGCTATCAGCTAAAAATGTCTCACACCAAGGAATTCTATAAAAGACTGTGCTATCATACAAATGACACTTAGTTACTGCAACGAAAGCAACATTTGTACCATCAACTAATAGTTTTGTAGTTTTTATTAAATTCACATTGTTTGTTTCGTAGAATCAACCATACAGTTTTGTAAAATCAATAAAAGGTTTAGTTGCCTCAACGAAAGCAACATTTGTAACATCAACTAATAGAGTTTAGTAGTTTTTATTAAATTCACAATGTTTGTTTCGTAGAATCAACCATACAGTTTTGTAAAATCAATTAAAAGATTTAGTTGCTTCAACGAAAGCAACATTTGTAACATCAACTAATAGAGTTTAGTAGTTTTTATTAAATTCAAAATGTTTGTTTCGTAGAATCAACCATACAGTTTTGTAAAATCAATTAAAAGATTTAGTTGCTTCAACGAAAGCAACATTTGTAACATCAACTAATAGAGTTTAGTAGTTTTTATTAAATTCACAATGTTTGTTTCGTACAATCAACCATACAGTTTTGTAAAATCAATTAAAAGATTTAGTTGCTTCAACGAAAGCAACATTTGTAACATCAACTAATAGAGTTTAGTAGTTTTTATTAAATTCACAATGTTTGTTTCGTAGAATCAACCATACAGTTTTGTACAATCAATTAAAAGATTTAGTTGCTTCAACGAAACCAACATATGTAACATCAACTAATAGAGTTTAGTAGTTTTTATTAAATTCACAATGTTTGTTTCGTACAATCAACCATACAGTTTTGTAAAATCAATTAAAAGATTTAGTTGCTTCAACGAAAGCAACATTTGTAACATCAACTAATAGAGTTTAGTAGTTTTTATTAAATTCAAAATGTTTGTTTCGTAGAATCAACCATACAGTTTTGTAAAATCAATTAAAAGATTTAGTTGCTTCAACGAAAGCAACATTTGTAACATCAACTAATAGAGTTTAGTAGTTTTTATTAAATTCACAATGTTTGTTTCGTAGAATCAACTATATAGTTTTGTACAATCAATTAAAAGATTTAGTTGCTTCAACGAAAGCAACATTTGTAACATCAACTAATAGAGTTTAGTAGTTTTTATTAAATTCACAATGTTTGTTTCGTAGAATCAACCATACAGTTTTGTAAAATCAATTAAAAGATTTAGTTGCTTCAACGAAAGCAACATTTGTAACATCAACTAATAGAGTTTTGTAGTTTAAAAAAAAAATCACAATGTTTGTTTCGTAGAATCAACCATACAGTTTTGTAAAATCAATCAAAAGGTTTAGTAATACTTACTAAAGTGACGGGTTTCGTAAATTATACCATCTACTTTCGTAAATGTAACTGTGTACTTTCGTAAAATCTATTAAATAAAATAATTGAATTTACTAAACTAAAATTGTATTAATTTTACTACTGCACTTTGGTAACCCTAACTAAACAGTTTCGTAAAATCTACGAAAGTCTTTTGTAAATGCTGATTTGAATGTCAACATAAACAAGTTTCGTAATTTTAATCTTTTAGATTTCGTAATATTAACTACAAAAAGGGTAAATATTACTAAATCAAATTCAACTAAAGTGACTTTCGTAAAATCAACCCTCACCGTTTTTTCAGTGTAGCCACGGGTTACCCCGGCCCCGTGACCACAGGCTTATGGTAGCCTCTCCAGCGCTCGTGGAGCGGACTGGCATCCCACTCTCTCGCCACCGCGAGTAGGGTGTTGGAGGAGGCGTAGATGGCCTTTCTGGCGTTCGCACTCCTCGTGCGCAGCAGCGCGGCCCAGCCCGGCGCGCGCCCCTCGGCGAACATGGCGCTGGCGCTGCACCAGCGCGGCAGCCGGAACATAGCGCGCCACGCGTTATTGTACTGCACTCGCATGTCGCTCAGCGCGGCGCAGGTGTACCTAGACCACAGTTCTACTGTGTAGACGCTAGTGCAATATGAGAGGAAAAGTTGCCTCTTGACGCCCTCACTGCATTTGGCGAACCTCCTGGCTAGCATATTGGCTCGCACCGCTATGGCTCGTCTTTGCCTCCCAATGTCCTTATCGTCCTTCATACTGGACAGTAGAATGTGGCCTAAGTATTTTACTTCCTCTACTCGACGCAACTGCTTTCCGTTCAGCAGCAGTGGAGGTATTGCGGACGGTTTGTTGGCAGCTTCCATGAGCATATACTCCGACTTGTCAGGGTTGTATGCCATGTTGTGCTGATGGGCGTACTTCTCGCATTCGGCCAGTAGTTCCCGCATAGCCGCTATGGATGGTGCGAGCAACACCATGTCGTCGGCATACGACAAGTGGTTTGTCATGGTGCCATTAATGGAGCAGCCCACTTCGGTCCGGGTCAGGGCCTCTGACAGTCCATCCATGTAAACATTGAACAGCGCCGGCGACATGCTGCCTCCCTGTCTTACGCCGCAATTCAAGCCGGCAGCTGCAGAAAGTGTTCCCTTCCATCGCACGAAGTTTCTTTGCTGAGAATACCACTTATCGAGCAGATTAACAACAGGTCTGGGGGTTTCTCTTGCTCGCAACTTTGCCCATAGAAGTTGGTGATCCACTCTGTCGAAAGCCTTGCTCAAGTCCAGGAAACAGGCGTATACGGATGTTTTCCTGGATTTATAGTACCCCACAATCTGCTTGAATGCATAGATAGCCGAGGTTGTTGAGACATTGCTCTTGAAACCGAACTGGTTATCAGCACTGCTAAGAGATGGACCCGCTAGCTGGTGAAGCACCCTCTCCAGTAATCTCGCGATCATGTTCGCAAGAGCAATAGGGCGGTAATTGCTTGCACTCGCAACATTTTTCCTCCTATTTTTACAAATAGGTACGATTACAGTGTCCGTTAGCTCCCGCGGTAAATGGCCCGTCTTGAGCATTGCTGTAAACAGAGGAGCTAACATGTACAGTACAGCAACGCCGCCATATTTTACATGTTCGATCGTCAGTCCATCTAATCCAGGAGATTTTCCGCCCGACGTTTGTTTGACAATTTTAGCAAGCTCTGTTATTGTTAATGTCAATGTTTCCGAAGGATAATCATCAGACTCGACGCGACTCGGTTGGACAATGCTAGGTTTCGGTTGTGAAAATAGTTTGCTAAACGTATCGGCAATCTCGGCGTCTTCCGTCTGTCCGTCAATATGCGAAGGGAAACTTGCGGCGGGTTTTAAGATTTTATTGACACGTTGCCAGAATTTTCCGAAATTTTCATGTTTCATGTCATTCGCAATATTGTCCATGATCACCTGTTCCTGCTTATTTTGACAATATCGCAGCGCTTGTTTAAACTGCGCTCGGCATTGTTTACGACGTTCGGCCGCTTCGCCTATAGTGGGGCAACCGGCTTCGTGCCATAGACATAACGCGCGTCTCGAAGCGGCATATTTTTCTGCGGCATATTTATTCCACCCGGGTATTGAGTAACTCTTTTTTCGTGTACCATCGCGTTTTCTTATTGCTATTCGAGCGGCGTCCTGCATAATCGATACTGCACTTTGGTAATAGTAATCAATATTACATGGTATATCTAGATCGATTTTTTCCGCCATCAGTTTATCAACACGTTTTTTGACTAAATTGGTGTATTTTTCGATTTGTGATATCGTACACGCCTTCCAGTCCACTCTAGGCGATCCTTTATTGTTTACGTTGCTACACAAAGTTAGTGATTCTAATTTTATCTCGACAAGTATAGGGCGGTGATCTGTCCAGTCGATTGTTTGGTCTATGGAAAGTGAACTGATTGCATTGTATGCGCTCTCAGTAGCAAGGCAGTGGTCGAGCCAACTCGTTGTGTTATGTGCGTCACTGACGTATGTGTATGTGTCTTGCGATAGTAAGAGTTTGTCGGCATATTTCAGCTTGTATTCGGAACAAAACGTTTCCAGTTCGGCTCCGAAACGGTGCGCAGGATCCGCGTTAAAATCTCCCAATACTAGGCAGTCTGTAGCTTCTCGGTCTTCAATTATTGAGTGTATTTTGCCTAATAATTCGCAGTATTCCGGAAAGTTGTCAGTACTTGCTGTAGGCATGTATACTGTGATAAGTAGTAATGAGCTCGAATCAGATGTGCTTATTTCTATCGCGCATAGACGTGGGGTATCGCAGTCTATTGAGATCACTTTTAGCTTGTTGTTGAACAGTACCCCTAATCCACCGTGCGGGCGGCCGCGTAGTATACCCGCACTGAAAAAACGGTGAGGGTTGATTTTACGAAAGTTTTACTAAACCTTACTAAAGTTTTAGGTTGATTTGGGACCTACACACGAAAATTGTTGATTTTACTAAACATACTTTGGTTGACTATTTACGAAACCAGTTTAGTAAATTTACGAGCCTATATTTACTAAACTTAGTTTAGTAGCTTATTTACTAAACCAGTTTAGTAAATGATAATGACTATTCTACGAAATTAAATTAGTAATTACTACTGAACTTGTTTCGTGCGATTTATTAGACTACTTTTGTAATTTTTACAAGTGTACTTTTATGCTTTTAACTAAACGACTTTCGTAGAATTTACTGAATTACATATCGTAATATCAATCTTTGGTTTAGTATTTTATACTAAACGGCTTTTGTTAATTTTACTATTGTTCTTTCATATAATTAACTAAAGTATGTATCGTAATATCAATCTTTCATTTAGTATTTTATACTAAACGGCTTTTGTTAATCTTACTATAGTACTTTCATAGAATTCAATAAAGTATATATCGTAATATCAATCTTTTGTTTCGTATTTTATACTAAACCGCTTTAGTTCATCCTACTATTGCACTTTCGTAGAATTCACTAAAGTACATATCGTAATATCAATCTTTTGTTTCGTATTTTATACTAAACGGCTTTAGTTAATTTTACAATTGCACTTCGGTAGAATTTACTAAAGTATGTATCGTAATATCAATCATTTGTTTAGTATTTTATACGAAACGGCTTTCGTTAATTTTACTATTGTACTTTCGTAGAATTAACTAGAGTATGTATCGTAATATCAATCATTTGTTTAGTATTTTATACGAAACGGCTTTTGTTAACTTTACTATTGTACTTTCGTTGAATTCACTAAAAAACATATCGTAATATCAATCTTTTGTTTCGTATTTTATACTAAACAGCTTTAGTAAATTTTACTATTGTACTTTCGTAGAATCTACTAAACAGGGTATCGTAATATCAATCTTTTGTTTAGTATTTTATACTAAACGGCTATAGTAAATTTTACTATTGTACTTTCGTAGAATCTACTAAACAAGGTATCGTAATACCAATCTTTTGTTTAGTATTTTATACTAAACGGCTTTAGTAAATTTTACTATTGCACTTTCGTAGAATCTACTAAACAAGGTATCGTAATACCAATCTTTTGTTTAGTATTTTATACTAAACGGCTTTTGTTGATTTTACTATTGTACTTTCGTAGTGTTTACTAAAGTACATATTGTAATATCAATCTTTTGTTTCGTATTTTATACTAAACGGCTTTTGTTAATTTAAGTAACTTACTTTCGTAGAATTTACTAAAGTACATATCGTAATATCAATCTATTGTTTCGTATTTTATACTAAACGGCTTTTGTTAATTTCAGTAATTTACTTTCGTAAAATTTTACAAATGACATATCGTAATATCAAACTATTGTTTCGTATTATGTACCAATCTTAATTTTGTAATTAAATACATTACAAATAGTTCTTACTAAATTGAATTGGTATAACATACGAAACAAAAAGTGTGATGGCAATAAGTAGGTATGTCGTTTGGTAAATTGTAGGAAAGTAAATTACCAAAATGAACAAAAGCCGTTTAGCTCATATACGGTGAAACAATAATTTGATATGACAATAAGTAGAATATTTGTTATTTAGTTTTGAAACTCTATTGCAATCTTTTTAGGACCACACTCGACGTTTCAAGACTAAAATATTATGTGGCAGAATATAAAAACAAAGCAATATCAATACACTTCGGATCATAAAGTAATAAATGACTAAAACTAACAAAAACCGTTCAGTTGGTAAATAACATAATACGCTGAAACAAAAGTTTGATATATGACAATATAGGCTATATATTCTACATTAAAAATTATGCATTTTTCGTCTAAGATTTTACTGACCTAAAAGAAGTTACAAAATAATAACAAAAACCGCTTAGAATCTAATTACTTAAACAAGGTGGGAATAAATTAACTTTAGCTAAAGTTAGTTCGATCCCGAATAAAATTTTGGGGCTGGGTGAGAAATAATATGAGATTTTAAAAATATATAGATTTTATTATATGAACTTAAAAAAAAAATTGATACATCATCTTGTTAAATTAGTACGTTACATACCTATAGGGCGGTGAATAAGTGAATGTCTACTTTACTAATTACCGCCCGTGGTTTACTTAAAGTTTTACGTCACCCTAGGCCGTAAGTGGGATTTTCTGCCCGCTAGGCAGAGATGTCACCTTCGATTCGGGCTACAAACACCTTCGATCAAGGACATTCACGAATCCACCGCCCTAGGTATGTGGAATGTACTATTACGTCTTGACTTTTCGCCAGAAAGTGAGATTTTCACCCCGCGTAGCGAACACAGAAAATCGTAATCAGAAAACGTAATAGACATAGACGTTATATACCTAGGGCGGTGAATTCGTGAATGTGCCAGATGGCAGGTGTTTGTTCATAAATATGCAAACTGGGGCTTTACGAATTACCGCCCGTGGCTCGTCTAGTTTACGTCTTGCGTGGGCCGGGAAGAAAGATTTTCTCCCCAAAGCGAAGCGGGTAGAAAATCCCATTTACAGCCGTAGGATGACGTAAAGAATATTACATAATGTGGTATGAAGTGATTACATATTTTTCTAGAGGCTAGATTATTCTAGATTAAATTATGCATTTATTGTCAGTATGAGTATTCATTGTTACAAAAAAATTAATGAAAACTGCTTATCATTCATCAAGTTACAGAATTTTGCCATTTGAATCAACAGACCCACCTAAATCATGTAGGTACTTAAGCCACTGAACATAATAATAATAAACATTTTTTGAGCCTGACCGGCACCTCAAGTCACTAGTAAATGCAATGAAATGATTAAAAAAAAGCCGTACAGGTGCCGGCAAACATCTTGATTTACGTGCAAATCGACTACTGCACACTCAAGATGTTTGCGAGCAACTATACCTAAAAATAAAATAAACTTTAAAATAACCAAAATAGACAGCGAATTTGAAAAAAATCTCGTCACACAGTATCTCTTTCTGATCAAATTGTGAAAAACTTTAGGTACATTTTATTACATGGATTACCTACCTATCAGCATACAAAAAAAATCTCTGCCCTAGACCGGGCAAAATAAAATATTACTTAATACCAGTTGCATATGAACTACCCACCTACCTACCTAATTATTATACAGGCTGTCCCACGGTTATGCCATATGAAGGGGAAGTTCCTTAAATATTTCAGATAGGATATTTTGCTCAATTGAGACAACCTTTTATTTTTAAAATAAGTAATACTGCAATGATCGCTTAAATAAATATTATAAATTCGTATGAACATTTTCAGCGAAATATATTATAATAATTTAATACCAGTATAATTTGCCATTTGAATCAACAGACCCACTTAAATCGTGTAGGTACTTAAGCCACTAAACATAATAATCAACATTTTTTGAGCCTGACCGGCACCTCAAGTCACAAGTAAATGCAATGAAATGATTTTAAAAAAGCCGTACAGATGCCGGCAAACATCTTGATTTACGTACAAATCGACTACTGCACACTCAAGCTGTTTGCGAGCAACTGTACCTAAAAATAAAATAAACTTTAAAATAACCAAAATAGACAGCGATTGAGAAAAAGATCTCGTCACACAGTATCTCTTTCTGATCAAATTGTGAAAAACTTTAGGTAAATTTTATTACATGAATTAACCACCTATCAGCATACAAAAAAAATCTCTGCCCTAGACCGGGCAAAATAAGATTACTTAATACCAGTTGTATATGAACTACCCACCTACCTACCTAATTATTATACAGGCCACGGCTATGCCATATGGAGGGGAATTTCCTTAAATATTTCAGATAGGATATTTTGCTCAATTGAGACAACTTTTTATTTTTTAAATAAGTAATACTGCAATGATCGCTTAAATAAATATTATAAATTCGTATGAACATTTTTAGCGAAATATATTATAATAATTTAAATGTTAAAAATTTCGGTGTTCCTTTATTTTAATATTTAATGTTACTTAAGGAGAATAATTCTTGGCACTAATTCTTTCGATCGGCATCATAAAAATACAGGATAAAAGGTTGTCGCAACTGAGCAAAATATCCTATCTAAAATTATTAAGGTGCATCCCTTCATGTGGCATAGCCTTGGCACACCTTGTATAAAAATAAATATTGCGGAACCTGTCTTGCAAGGCCCGTCTTGACGCTTATAACCAGAAAATTTTGTTTAAATCGAAACCAAAAGTGTTGGGATCACTCCGTCTCTCTATTGGGAGTGACCCGTTACCATCTTTAGTCCATAAGCTCAAGGGGTCTCCCCCTTGGCCTATCCCATGGCCTAGGAAAACTAAAATATACAAAAACTAATGATGGCGAGCCTGTGGTTGGAACCTTCAATGAGACGTTTTTCAATTAGTGTTTTGTATCACCTGGGGGCACGCCGGTCCCCACAGGTGTCAATGTACCTAGCTCAGCTAAATTGTGTTAAATGCATGTGAGTATTTGGCGAGAAAAAACATTTTTAAAGAATATATTAACGAAGGGTCCGTATATGTGCCCACGTTTTAGTTAACCCGATATTTAACTAAGTATTAAATAACTATTCTGTTTCCTTCAGTAGAGACGTGTAAAGTAAATTCTAAGCATTGGTTGACATTTTCAGGACTTTTCAAAGTATAAGGTCCTTTCGACTCCATCTTGTCGGTCATAATTCTTATTATTATTATAATTATTATTATTATAACATTTATTAGTAAGTATACGAATGTAAAGATAATTTGAAAACTATTTTGAAGGTATCAAGTTGAACTGTCTTTGTTCCGAGCTGGAAATATTCTAATAAATCATACATTCTGGCCAGGGCGAAGTTAGTCGATAGAAACCACAATCTAAAAACAGTCTTAATAACTAATCATCAAAACGCCGGGGGAAAAAATGATAAGTACTAAAGGTAAGCAAAGTATTTATATGCGATAAGAAGGAGAAAATCTGGCTGTCTGTCAAAGATGGACGTGTAAAGTAATAAATACGTACATTTTTAAGAATGTGGGCCACTTTTGGGGGTTATTTTTGTGATACATTGTCAGATGATTACCAATAAGGACCACTTCCACTAACAAGAAATTTATTAAAGAGTACCAGTTACTTATGCCGTAAAGGGCAGGCTAAGCGAACAAGGAGTGCCCCCAACGACGGATTTGGTCATTCTTTCAGGTGGTGTACTGGGAAGAATGACGAAATCCGTCGTTGGGGGCACTTCTCGTTCGCTTAGCCTGCAAGACCCTTTAATTCGGAGCCGTTTTGTACGGTGAGTCGCAGGGCGCGAGTACACGGTGCCGCCTCCGCGCCGACACCGCACCGCCGCCGCACCTCCGCGCTATATACACGAGACGCGTAAAGCCCGCCACCGCGCCGCCCCCGCAACTTCGCGCTATGTATACGAGACGCGAGCCCCGCGCCGCCGCCGCACCTCCCGATGCCATTTTGTTATTTATTTCATTACCGGTCGCTTATAAGAACGTGCACGTGCTTACTAAACTTTATTTAGTAAAATATCATGATTTTTTTTGATTGAAAGAGAAGTGCTATGGGACAAACATTTGGAAATATATAAAGATAACCGGAAAAGTTTAAAAGTGGCGGCGGTGCGGAGGCGGTGCGCTGTCGGCGCGGAAGCGGCGCGGTATCGGCGCGGAAGCGGCGCGGTATCGGCGTGGAAGCGGCGCGGTATCGGCCCGGTGTCGGCGCGGAGGCGGCGCGGTGTCGGCGGGAGGAAAACACAGTACATGACATTATCTCTGAATGGCCCAGCTTAACCATGAGTAGGCTACAAACTGGTTTTATTGATTTCTTTTTATAATATAGGGAAGAAATTATAACTACATGCCTGCAATAAGACGTATTTTTTTTAATTGAAAGTGATTTCAATGTCCTACACCCCGACCGTGAGGTAAACTTGCTAAAAAGTGGCCTTGATTTATGGACACGGCAATACCAGCACATTTCAAAAAACTTAAATCAAATGAAGTAAATACACTTGGCCGTTTTTTTATTAAGAAAACTACCGTGAGTCTCAGAAATATTAAAATACATACGAAACGGGTTTACTCACGTCTTTGAAGTCGAATATCGCTCAACGTGTTTCGAATCTGTTCGCGATTTTTCATCAGTCGCGGCGGCGGCCAACCGAACACTAAGGGCAAACGCCCTGTCCGCGCGGCTGCTCGACAAGGGCGTCACCGGCGCGGTGGAGGCAAGAATCGGCTCTCCTGATGACGAGTCGCGTACCGATTAGAAACATATTGAGCGACATTCGACTTACACGACGTGACTTAACCCGTTTCTCATGTATTTTAAGGAGTTAACTGCTGTAGAAAAAAATAAAGGTAAATAATGTTATTACATGCAGTTCGACGTGAGTAAACACGTTTCGTAATATGTATTTTAAGGAGCCGTTTGTTGAAAATTTAGAAAAGTTGGATACAACAAGACAATAAGGATTGGAATACTTTAAACGGATTATATGGCGTATATTAATTATTTGAGCCTTCCTGATGTTTCGGTAGCTTAACAGTCACCGTTGTCAAAGGTTCAACCGTTGACAAATGGTTTTATTTAAAAATATTTATTATTTATTTTTAAACAACGTACAATTATAGTCGTTTCTAAAAACATTGTTTCACAAACTGTTAAGTATACATAATATTTACTTGACGAACCATAAAATTAAATAATCACTTGACATATTCATTTCACAAACACTTCAATTGGCAAATTATCGTATAACAAAGTAAGGTTTGCTAAAATGCATTTTTTTGTATTAAGTAAGTACGCAGGCAAGGTTATAAATACATAGGTTAGCTTGTGTGCAAGATATTAACAGGCGTTAACCGTTGCGGTAACTAAATCCTACTAATTTCAATTTTCTACTATTAACATTACTAAATTAGGTCAGTATCTATTATTTTTATTAAATTTAAACTAAGCAAAATGTATGCAGGATTACATTCTGTTACGTACATAAATAGTTATTTTTGTCAAATCATATTTTATACACGATGATTTTTATTCAGTGATCAGGTACAGATACCACAATCAAAAATTACTTTGAAATTGAAAAAAAACCGGTCATAAAACTGGCAATCAAAACGCAGTGGACCAGAATGATACTCCAGGTAAGCAAAATAAGCATAGATCCTTTTTGTATGATTTATTATCTGTCTGTCTGTCCCCATGTATGCTTAGATCATTAAAACTATGCAACGGATTTTGATGCGGTTTTTATTAATAGATAGAGTGATCCAAGAGGAAGGTTTATAATTATGTATAATATGACCATGCGCAGCAGTAACTAATTAAAATAAATAAGTAATAGATTTTAAGCATTGGGGTCACTTTTGGGGGTAAGTTTTGTGATATAATTTATATTTCCAGAATCTGGATGTCAGATGATCAATACCGCTACCACTCTAGACGTTGAAGAACACCAGTTGTGGCTTAAATTTAATAAGGAGCCGTTTGCTGAAATTTTAGAAAAGTAGGAATTAACAAGGCACTATACCGATTGAAATCCTTCACATGTACTGAAAAGACATGACACGTGGGCATTATTTATTTATTATATATTAGTTACTGCTGCGCATGGTCATATTATACATAATTATAAACCTTCCTCTTGGATCACTATCTATTAATAAAAACCGCATCAAAATCCGTTGCATAGTTTTAATGATCTAAGCATACATGGGGACAGACAGACAGATAATAAATCATACAAAAAGGATCTATGCTTATTTTACTTACCTGGAGTATCATTCTGGTCCACTGCGTTTTGATTGCCAGTTTTAAGACTGTTTTTTTTCAATCTTAACGTTCTTTTTTGATTGTGGTATCTATCGACTAACTTCCCTCTAGCCGGAATGTATGATTTGGATCACTATCTATTAATAAAAACCGCATCAAAATCCGTTGCATAGTTTTAATGATCTAAGCATACATAGGGACAGACAGACAGACAGCAGGACTCACTGAATGGCCCAGTTTAACCATGAGTCTAGGCTACAAACTGGTATGATTTTATTGTTTTTTTTTTTTTTTATTATTATATAGGCAAGAAATTACAACTACATGCCTAATTAATACTTCTTTTTTTCAGATTGAAAGTGATTTCAACGTTCTACACCCCGACCGTGAGCTAAACTTGCTATAGAAGTGGCCTCAATTTATGGACAAGGCTCTACCACATTTCAAAAAATTTAAATTAAATGAATTAAATACACTTGACGAAAATCCATCGGAAGGTAGCTATACCATTATTATTAAATTATTGATACAAAGTGTTTGTGTGTGTATAATACTTTTTCTTTAGCTTAATTTTATTTTATTATTTGTTTCAGATGCCAGAGATTATGTATTTTTTAAATTAATGTCTCACAAAATGCCACCAACTGTTAAAGTGACAGTTAGGGACAATGACCAGAAAAAGAAATTTTTCAAACCCAGCATCGTGGAGTCGCAGAATGCGTTCATTTTGCACGTAACGGTATGCAACTTAGCCTATATCTCTAAAGAATGGACTAAATATTATTCCTCTTCTTAATTATATAATATTCTTTCCTTTATACCAGGTATAAGTTCCTTAAGCTCCACCTCATGAATTTCATCGAGTAACCTAAATGTTATATCGTTATCTAAAACAATTAGGTACATATAGGTAAATCGTACGAAATGGCTACATTTTCCATAAAAAAATAACAAAATGGCGCCGCTCATAACTGTCACTTTAACAGTTGGTGGCATTTCGTGAGACATTAAGGAAGGTAGCTATACCATTATTATTAAATTATTGATACAAAGTGTGTGTGTGTATAATACTTTTTCTTTAGCTTAATTTTATTTTATTATTTGTTTCAGATGCCAGAGATTATGTATTTTTTAAATTAATGTCTCACAAAATGCCACCAACTGTTAAAGTGACAGTTAGGGACAATGACCAGAAAAAGAAATTTTTCAAACCCAGCATCGTGGAGTCGCAGAATGCGTTCATTTTGCACGTAACGGTATGCAACAGCCTATATCTCTAAAGAATGGACTAAATATTATTCCTCTTCTTGATTCTAAGAGGCTATATTTCACAGTTTCATCAGAAAGGCCCCATTCAGTGAGATACTGTGCCACAAGTACTTTTTCACAATCACTGACCATTTTTGGAATGGAGCCTTTTGGACTATGTACAGGCGACGTGACACTACCGTTTCAAATTTCAACAATTTCAATATTATTCCTCTTCTTATTTCTATACATTGTGGGAACGAGTAACCCGGTAGTTCGCAAAGTGTTTTGTTGGCCACTTTATGTCTGTCAATAAGTATGTCTTAATTTATGATAGATAAATTATTTTGTCTAAAATAGTTATCTCTAAAAATAGGCTGATTATAGAAAACTGTTTAACATTTATTACTTATTATAAAAAAGTGAAAGTTTTTATTGTGTGGCGGTATACTGTCAGTTAAGACTTAATTAATATAGAAATTAGAAGTAAAAATTTTAAAGTACATAAATCGACAGGTAGAAATATATATCAACTCGATTATTTAGGCCCTAAACCATAATTACATGGGGTCCCGCTGCATATACGTATATGACTTATGCTTTAAAATCATACAGGTGTTGAATGCCGAATATGCGCTAGTGTGGACATTTATACAAAAATATTTTTATATTATTGACTGTAAGAGTGATAAGAAAATTTCGACTGTGTCTTGTTTTATGGTAGATCTAATCTAAATCTTAGAAAGTAACGACAGTAGACATTTATCTATTTCAACAACGTTCGAAATTATGGCAAATTAAGTCTTAACTGACAGTATACCGCCACACAATAAAAACTTTCACTTTTTTATAATAAGTAATAAATGTTAAAGTTTTCTATAATCAGCCTATTTTTAGAGATTATAACTATTTTAGACAAAATCATTTATCTATCATAAATTAAGACATACTCATTGACAGACATAAAGTGGCCAACAAAACACTTTGCAAACTACCGGGTTACTCGTTCCCACAATGTATAGAAATAAGAAGAGGAATAATATTTAGTCCATTCTTTAGAGATATAGGCTAAGTTGCATACCGTTACGTGCAAAATGAACGCATTCTGCGACTCCACGATGCTTGGTTTGAAAAATTTCTTTTTCTTGTCATTGTCCCTAACTGTCACTTTAACAGTTGGTGGCATTTTGTGAGACATTAATTTAAAAAATACATAATCTCTGGCATCTGAAACAAATAATAAAATAAAATTAAGCTAAAGAAAAAGTATTATACACACACAAACACTTTGTATCAATAATTTAATAATAATGGTATTATAGCTACCTTTCGAAGTATTTTCGTCAAGTTAAGTTTACAGACTAAATGAATTCATGGAGCATCTTATTTCTACCTTCCACATGTAGCGTGCGTTCAAGCGATATATCTTGTTCCAGCCCCACTAGTAGTAGCAGTACTAATAGTCTTAATGCTATTACCGCCAAATGTGATGTAAGTACTTTTTAATTTTCCTTAAGTTAGTTTTATCTGTCGTTATCATTGTCTTTTCTTATAGTTCAATAAAATTAAACTTGGCTCTATAACCTACATATCCTGTTAGATAAAAGTTGTCCTTTATATATTTCAATCTAATTTTCTTTAACTATTATATATATGTTAATGATGTTATCACATTTCATTATTAGGAACGAAACGATTTGAAAACTATTTTGAAGACGTCTAGTAGTGGAGAACTATGTCTTGCTTCAATGCACAAAAACATTGACTCGACAATTAGAAACCACATTACAAAAAATATTGTGGAACACTATATCCAAAAGTATGGAACTATGACGAGCAAAGACTTCGATGATATGTCCAGCCAAATAACTATTCTGTTTCCTTCAGAATGCAAGGTTTTTAAATGATTTTGTGCCATTTATAAGCTTTTTTTACTAGATTTAACAAGCTTTTATTTAAGTGCCTTGAAATGTATGTATGTTACTATATTTATAAGCTTTTTTTACTAGATTTAACAAGCTTTTATTTAAGTACCTTGAAATGTATATGTATGTTTTTATATTAATATGCCTGAGACTCACGGTAGTTTTCTTAGTAAAAAAACGGCCAAGTGTATTTACTTCATTTGATTTAAGTTTTTTTGAAATGGGTTAATTCCCACTTTTCTAAAATTTCAACAAACGGCTCCTTATTAAATTTAAGCCACAACTGGTGCTCTTCAACTTCTACTTGAGTGGTAGCGGTATTGATCATCTGGCATCCAGATTCTGGAAATATAGTATGTATTTTAAGGAGCCGTTTGTTGAAAATTTAGAAAAGTTGGATACAACAAGACACTATTGGAATACTAAACTTTACATAGTAAACTATCATGTTTTTTTTTTATTACGAATTGTTTATATGTCTAGTAGAGGAAAGAGAAGTGCTATGGGACAAACATTTGGAAATATATAAAGATAACCGGAAAAGTTTAAGGGCGCGAGTACACGGTGCGCCGCCGCCGCACCGCCGCCGCACCTTCGCGCTATGTATACGAGACGCGAGCCCCCCGTCGCCGCCACGCCGCCGCCGCGCCTCCCGATGCCATTTTGTTATTTATTTCATTACCGGTCGCTTAAGGGCGCGTGTACACGGTGCCGCCTCCACGCCGACACTGCACCGCCGCCGCACGGGCTCGTGTACACGGTGCCGCCTCCACGCCGACACCGCACCGCCTCCGCGCCGACACCGCGCCGCCTCCGCACCGACACCGCACCGCCTCCGCACCGACACCGCACCGCCGCCGCTTTTTAACTTTTCCGCTTATCTTTATATATTTCCAAATAAATGTTTGTCCCATATCACTTCTCTTTCCTCTACTAGACATATAAACAATTTGTAATAAAAAAAAAACATGATAGTTTACTAAGTTTAGTAAGCACGTGCACGTTCTTAAGCGACCGGTAATGAAATAAATAACAAAATGGCATCGAGAGGCGCGGCGGCGGCGTGGCGGCGACGGAAGGCTCGCGTCTCGTATACATAGCGCGAAGGTGTGGCGGCGTTGCGGCGGCGGTGCGGCGGCGGCGCGGCGGCGGCGCGGCGGCGGGCTTAACGCGTCTCGTGTACATAGCGCGGAGGTGCGGCGGCGGTGCGGTGTCGGCGCGGAGGCGGCGCGGTGTCGGCGCGGAGGCGGTGCGGTGTCGGCGCGGAGGCGGCACCGTGTACACGAGCCCGTGCGGCGGCGGTGCAGTGTCGGCGCGGAGGCGGCACCGTGAACACGCGCCGTAAAAGTGGCGGCGGTGCGGAGGCGGTGCGGTGTCGGCTTGGCGTCGGCGCGGAGGCGGCGCGAGAAAAACACAGTACATGACATTATCTCTGAATGGCCCAGCTTAACAATGAGCCTAATATAGGGAAGAAATTATAACTACATGCCTGCAATAAGACGTATTTTTTTTTAATTGAAAGTGATTTCAATGTCCTACACCCCGACCGTGAGGTAACCTTGCTAAAAAGTGGCCTTAATTTATGGACACGGCAATACCAGCACATTTCAAAAAACTTAAATCAAATGAAGTAAATACACTTGGCCGTTTTTTTTACTAAGTCTTTGAAGTCGAATATCGCTCAACGTGTTTCGAATCTGTTCGCGATTTTTCATCAGTCGCGGCGGCGGCCAACCGAACACAAAGGGCAAACGCCCTGTCCGCGCGGCTGCTCGACAAGGGCGTCACCGGCGCGGCGGAGGCAAGAATCGGCTCTCCTGATGACGAGTCGCGTACCGATTAGAAACATATTGAGCGACATTCGACTTACACGACGTGACTAAACCCGTTTCTCATGTATTTTAAGGAGCCAACTGTAGAAAAAAATAAAGGTAAATAATTTTATTACATGCAGTTCGACGTGAGTAAACACGTTTCGTAATATGTATTTTAAGGAGCCGTTTGTTGAAAATTTAGAAAAGTTGGATACAACAAGACAATAAGGATTGGAATACTTTAAACGGATTATATGGCGTATATTAATTATTTGAGCCTCCCTGATGTTTCGGTAGCTTAAAAGTAACCGTTGTCAAAGGTTCAACCGTTGACAAATGGTTTTATTTAAAAATATTTAGTATTTATTTTTAAACAAAGTTTTAATTATGTTTCAAATATGTTTTAATTATTTTTAAACAGTGAGGTAATTGCGTGAGGCCTCGCCTATTAAGTTTAATTTTAGCTAGATATTAATATTTTCCTACTCCTGATCACCGATAAAAAATCATCTGTTATACGAATTAAATATAAGTTTAATACAATTTAACATCGAGTCGACTAGCCTATTATTTATTGTAACACGTTTGCATTTATTATTTTAGGAGACATATTATGTTCCTAGCCGGAAATATTCAAAAAAATCATACATTCCGGCTAGAGGGAAGTTAGTCGATAGATACCACAATCAAAAAAGAACGTTAAGATTGAAAAAAAAACAGTCTTAAAACTGGCAATCAAAACGCAGTGGACCAGAATGATACTCCAGGTAAGTAAAATAAGCATAGATCCTTTTTGTATGATTTATTATCTGTCTGTCTGTCCCCATGTATGCTTAGATCATTAAAACTATGCAACGGATTTTGATGCGGTTTTTATTAATAGATAGTGATCCAAGAGGAAGGTTTATAATTATGTATAATATGACCATGCGCAGCAGTAACTAATTAAAATAAATAAATAAATAAATAATACATTTTAAGCATTGGGGTCACTTTTGGGGGTAAGTTTTGTGATATAATTTATATTTCCAGAATCTGGATGTCAGATGATCAATACCGCTACCACTCAAGAAGAAGTTGAAGAGCACCAGTTGTGGCTTAAATTTAATAAGGAGCCGTTTGCTGAAATTTTAGAAAAGTAGGAATTAACAAGGCACTATACCGATTGAAATCCTTCACATGTACTTAAAAGACATGACACGTGGGCATTATTTATTTATTTATTTATTATATATTAGTTACTGCTGCGCATGGTCATATTATACATATTTATAAACCTTCCTCTTGGATCACTCTATCTATTAATAAAAACCGCATCAAAATCCGTTGCATAGTTTTAATGATCTAAGCATACATGGGGACAGCTAGACAGACAGCAGGACTCACTGAATGGCTCAGCTTAACCATGAGTCTAGGCTACAAACTGGTATGATTTTATTGTTTTTTTTTTTTATAATATAGGCAAGAAATTACAATTACATGCCTAATTAATACTTCTTTTTTTTTTTTTATCAAATGAATTAAATACACTTGACGAAAATCCATCGGAAGGTAGCTATACCATTATTATTAAATTATTGATACAAAGTGTTTGTGTGTGTATAATACTTTTTCTTTAGCTTAATTTTATTTTATTATTTGTTTCAGATGCCAGAGATTATGTATTTTTAAAATTAATGTCTCACAAAATGCCACCAACTGTTAAACATTGTGGGAACGAGTAACCCGGTAGTTTGCAAAGTGTTTTGTTGGCCACTTTATGTCTGTCAATAAGTATGTCTTAATTTATGATAGATAAATGATTTTGTCTAAAATAGTTATTATCTCTAAAAATAGGCTGATTATAGAAAACTGTTTAACATTTATTACTTATTATAAAAAAGTGAAAGTTTTTATTGTGTGGCAGTATACTGTCAGTTAAGACTTAATTCATATAGAAATTAGAAGTAGGTAGCTAATTTGCCATATTTTCGAACGTTGTTGAAATAGATAAATGTCGACTGTCCGTTACTTTGTAAGATTTAGTTTAACAAATGGCCGCGCAATCATTTTTTTTTTTCATTAATTTGCAAAGGTAGAAATTTTAAAGTACATAAATCGACAGGTAGAAACATATACCAACTCGATTATTTAGGCCCTAAACCATAATTACATGGGGTCCCGCTGCATATACGTATATGACTTATGCTTTAAAATCATACAGGTGTTGAATGACGAATATGCGCTAGTGTGGACATTTATACAAAAATATTTTTATATTATTGACTGTAAGAGTGATAAGAAAATTTCGTCTGTGTCTTGTTTTATGGTAGATCTAATCTAAATCTTAGAAAGTAACGACAGTCGACATTTATCTATTTCAACAACGTTCGTAAATATGGCAAATTAAGTCTTAACTGACAGTATACCGCCACACAATAAAAACTTTCACTTTTTTATAATAAGTAATCAATGTCAAACAGTTTTCTGGAATCAGCCTATTTTTAGAGATAATAACTATTTTATACAAAATCATTTATCTATCATTAATTAAGACATACTCATTGACAGACATAAAGTGGCCAACAAAACACTGCAAACTACCGGGTTACTCGTTCCCACAATGTATAGAAATAAGAAGAGCAATAATATTTAGTCCATTCTTTAGAGATATAGGCTAAGTTGCATACCGTTACGTGCAAAATGAACGCATTCTGCGACTCCACGATGCTTGGTTTGAATAATTTCTTTTTCTTGTCATTGTCCCTAACTGTCACTTTAACAGTTGGTGGCATTTTGTGAGACATTAATTTAAAAAATACATAATCTCTGGCATCTGAAACAAATAATAAAATAAAATTAAGCTAAAGAAAAAGTATTATACACACAAACACTTTGTACCAATAATTTAATAATAATGGTATTATAGCTACCTTTCGATGTATTTTCGTCAAGTTAAGTTTACAGACTAAATGAATTATTATTCATGGAGCATCTTATTTCTACCTTCCAAATAACTTTTCACTACACCCTAGATTTAAATAGTTTTTGAGAAATACGCGTTCGAAGGTTTTGTCCTTCTAGCAGGGCCCTTTGGTTTTTAGTGACTTACATGACCCCAGGTAATTTTAAAAAACAGCCGGTTATTTCTACTAACTGAATCAATTATTACCTGGCACTGTTCCAGTCTATTTTTGATTTAACTGGTTCTATAATAATACTATGAAAACTCCCTTAAGTCTCAGACATATTAAAATACATACGAAACGGGTTTATTCACGTCGTTAAAGTCGAATATCGCTCGCCATGTTTCGAATCGGTTCGCGATTTATCTCAAAGGGACGATCAGTCACGGCGGCGGCCAACCGAACACTATGTGCAAACGCCCTGTCCGCGCGGCTGCTTAACGCGGGCGTCACCGGCGGGGGCGAGGATCTACCATACTACATCGGTAGTAGAAGAAGTTGAAGAGCACCAATTGTGGCTGTGTGACACACAGTACATGACATTATCTCTGAATGGCCCAGCTTAACCATGAATAGGCTACTAACAGCCTACTGTGTTTTCAGTATATGTGAAGGATTTCAATCGGTAGTGCCTTGTTAATTCCCACTTTTCTAAAATTTCAACAAACGGCTCCTTATTAAATTTAAGCCACAACTGGTGCTCTCCAACTTCTTCTATTACCGATGTAGTATGGTAGATCCTCGCCTCCGCCGGTGACTTCCGCGTTGAGCAGCCGCGCGGACAGGGCGTTTGCACAGAGTGTTCGGTTGGCCGCCGCCGTGACTGATCGGCTCTCCTGAGATAAATCACGAACCGATTCGAAACATGGCGAGCGATATTCGACTTTAACGACGTGAATAAACCCGTTTTGTATGTATTTTAATATGCCTGAGACTCACGGTAGTTTTCTTAGTAAAAAAACGGCCAAGTGTATTTACTTCATTTGATTTAAGTTTTTTGAAATGGGTTAATTCCCACTTTTCTAAAATTTCAACAAACGGCTCCTTATTAAATTTAAGCCACAACTGGTGCTCTTCAACTTCTTCTTGAGTGGTAGCGGTATTTATCATCTGGCATCCAGATTCTGGAAATATAGTATGTATTTTAAGGAGCCGTTTGTTGGAAATTTAGAAAAGTTGGATACAACAAGACACTATTGGAATACTAAACTTTACTTAGTAAACTATCATGATTTTTTTTGATTACGAATTGTTTATATGTCTAGTAGAGGAAAGAGAAGTGCTATGGGACAAACATTTGGAAATATATAAAGATAACCGGAAAAGTTTAAGGGCGCGAGTACACGGTGGCGCCTCCGCGCCGCCGCCGCACCGCTGCCGCACCTTCGCGCTATGTATACGAGACGCGAGCCCCCCGTCGCCGCCACGCCGCCGCCGCGCGCCTCCCGATGCCATTTTGTTATTTATTTCATTACCGGTCGCTTAAGGGCGCGTGTACACGGTGCCGCCTCCACGCCGACACTGCACCGCCGCCGCACGGGCTCGTGTACACGGTGCCGCCTCCGCGCCGACACCGCACCGCCTCCGCGCCGACACCGCGCCGACACCGCACCGCCTCCGCACCGACACCGCACCGCCGCCGCTTTTAAACTTTTCCGCTTGTCTTTATATATTTCCAAATGTTTGTCCCATATCACTTCTCTTTCCTCTACTAGACATATAAACAATTTGTAATAAAAAAAAAACATGATAGTTTACTAAGTATCAGCATGACAAAGCTACAGGGTAATTATTTTTCTCGTGTAACGGGTTCGATTCCCGGTTAAACCATGTAATTTAAAAAAAAATCTATGAATGCAGTTTCAATCGTTCGATCATGAAAATGAATCAAATGGGAGCCAGAGCCGGACCTTTTCTTTTTAGACAATAAATAGCAACATATCTATCATACCTATTTTTTGTAACGAATGGACTTGACTTGTTTACGTATATTTTATTCTGCAGTAGAAATCTCCATTACGCAAAATATGCAAAAATGTCGGAGCAAAAATAAGATGTTCAGGCGTAATGAACCTGGATAAACCAGTCTCTTTAGGATTAAGCTGATGTGCCTGCAAATGAGAATTGAATCCGATATAATCGATTTGTTCCGATAGTAAATATATGGTTTTATTCGATGTTGACACAAAAATAAATTGTATTCTATAAAACTGATAGCATGTTTCATCCGATGTTATTAAAATCATACCAGGTGCATATTTTATCCCATTAAAATAAATCCAGTTAAAAAGACTTGCTAAATTAACATCATCGGGAATGATCACATCTTTTATATATGTATCAATATTAGATTCAGAATAGAGTTCAGATTTCTGGGAACCTAATTCTATTCTACTATCACACCCTTTTCGTGTGTAAAGTCTATGAGCAAAAGACAACTGTTCTTTGATTAACAAAGTCATAGGCAAGTTTCTCCGTGATGTTATAAGTGATGCTGTTTTTTTTAATTGTTTATGTTTGGCTTCGAATCGCATACACCATATGAGTCTCAACGGTCCTATTTGTTTTATTATATACGGATAATGCAGCATAAAATGGTGTTTGGGTTTTAAAGTGTCATGGAACAGTTGGACGTAACCTTCGTGATGTTCGGTTATTAGGGATTCTAAATACAATATAGTGCTATTGTTAATGTCTCTACAAAGAAGAATGTCAATTATTTTTAGCAGCGTTAGAAAAAATTGCCATACGTTATCATCTACAGGTATTAGATCTCCTATCAACAAGGGAAAGATATGTACAAATGACATCATTTCAGACGCGGACATATGAAACTTTCTTTGAATTAAATGTTCCCGTTTTATTATTCCACATTTATCATTGAGCTCGCTAGAGTTGTAGTCGAATAACCTTAATCTATTATTCAAATAATTTAAATTGAATATTGCAATGGTTTCAGTAAAATACAAAATGATATGAGTCAAGTCATAATGACAAACTCCTTCGAATATGTCATGCATTATGTCAACACATAGATTATCAACAACGTGAAAAGTATTAATATCATTAAATGCACAACGCTCACTTATTCCTGTCGTTGTTACGTTGTCAACTTCGACATCAAAGTCATAATTGTGCACGTTTCGTAGTAAACTGGAATCTTCCTTACATTGTGTTTTCATAATGTTTTTATGAGCCTTGCATATTCTACAGTAGTAGTTGCTTGAAAATGACTTTGCAAATCCAAGAACAGTATTAAGTCCCAAATTGTCCCCAATAATCATTCCCAGTATAAAATAAATTTTAAAATTACCTTCTGCTGTTTCCAAGTCTATGCCAATTTCTTCTAAATACTTTAACTCCTTAATAAGTTCGTAAAAAGTTGCTGCATTCCCATGAACTTTACTGGATGACTTATGTAACATCGCAACAAATATATTATCTAACAGTGAGGCGTATTCCCCTGTTAAAGTAGGAAATTGGTAATACGTGGCGGCTATTGAATGTACACCTGCATGGCTTCCCAGTGGGTTGTTACATTCGAAATCATCAAAATATAGGAAATATGGAATACAAATGCTATTTATTTTATCTACTTTTCCGGATACTTTTTGTTTCCAAACATTACCTTGGGTAAAATTCGATATAGAGTTAACGTCAATATAATCATACGAGCAATATTTAAAAAAGTTAGGCAATTCAAAAATTTTTTGGAAAACTTTTCTAAGAGGTACCATTGCTCCAGTTTCAGATACAGGCCTCAGCATTACCGTGGAATCTCCTGTACTTATACTGACATTTTCATTTATGATGAAATTCCTAGGCGGTATGTAGAGATTACGTTCAGAAAAATATTTAATAGCTCGACTCTCGGTGTTGAAATCATCGAAAGAATGAGAAATTGAATTTATTACGTTTTGTAATGGATTGCCATTATCATCTTTGGAATCACTCGGCAATAATTCAGATAACATGGCTCCAATTTCTGTTACTAGTTCTGAAATATCATTTATTATTTTTGTAGCACATTTACGATTCAACGAGGGATTGCTGTATAAAGATAACGCTAAACTTGCAGTGGCCTGCTGTAAATTTTCGTTATTATTTAAACTCAAGGTATCGGATTTACGAGTTTCTTGATCCCTACAACATTCGTTGACGTTATCAAAATCATTATTAATATCTGGCACGTTTGAAATAGATGTGGAAGGAATCACTGAAGTAACGTTCGATGTCGAAACATTATGACCGACAAGATGACGACGAAATGACCTTAAACTTTGAAATGTCCTGAAACATTGCGCCTGTGCGCATCGATAAGTCGAGTTTAGGCCCAATGCATGGCTAGTTTTGTAATGGTGAATAAGTTCTTGGTGGCTGTGTACCACTATCGAGCAGACAAAGCAAACGAACATTGTTGAAATAGATAAATGTCGACTGTCGTAAATTTGTAAGATTTAGTTTAGATCTACCATAAAACAGGATACAGACGAAATTTTCTTATCACTCTTACAGTCAATATTATAAAAATATTTTTGTATAAATGTCCAAACACTTACACACTCTACCGCATATTCGGTATTCAACACCTGTATGATTTTAAAGCATACGTCGACGGCTTTCAAAAGAGTTTCAATTTTGTACATCACGTGGTCTACTGCAACATAAAAGTCCCGTAGTTCCTTGGTCGTCGGTCCGACGGCGATGATGAGCGGTTGAAATGTAGTTCCTCTACTCAGATGTACCTTCTGGCACTGTTCAAGTCTATTTTTGATTTCACTCTGGTTCTAAAATAAAAAAAAATATGGCAAATTAGTTACCTACTTCTAATTTCTATATGAATTAAGTCTTAACTGACAGTTAAGATAAAAACACACAATAAAAACTTTAACTTTTTTTATAATAAGTAATAAATGTTACAGTTTTCTGGAATCAGCCTATTTTTAGAGATAATAACTATTTTGGACAAAATCATTTATCTATCATAAATTGAGACATACTTATTGACAGACATAAAGTGGCCAACAAAACACTTTGCAAACTACCGGGTGGGAACGAGTATCCCACAATGTATAGAATTAAGAAGAATGGTGGTCGATCTAGTGTTCTGAGGAATAATATTTATTTAGTCAATTCTTTAGAGATATAGGCTTAGTTGCATACCGTTACGTGCAAAATGAACGCATTCTGCGACTCCACGATGCTTGGTTTGAAATATTTCTTTTTCTTGTCACTGTCCCTAACTGTCACTTTAACAGTTGGTGGCATTTTGTGAGACATTAATTTAAAAAATACATAATCTCTGGCATCTGAAACAAATAATAAAATAAAATTAAGCTAAAGACGCTTCGAAAAATGCAACGTCGTGACAACGTCGACGTGGTTCCCACCGGCTGACAGATTTTCCAAATGGGAGCGTCTACTGCGCACTATAGGCAGAGTGCTGCAATTCATAGCACTATGCCGCCCCCATCGAGCCAAGACACTGTACAAAAGAACAAAGAAAAACAAACAGGCGGACGAAGATTGGCGCACGGCGGCGAAGCGGCCCACAACTCGCCCCACGACACGCCCGGCGGAACCCCGTCACACAAGAAAATACCTAACGCTCGACGCAACGTACCTATTAGAAGCCGAAAATATAATAGTACGAGAAGTGCAACACGCTGCATTCGCCGAGGAGGTCGTCGCCCTACGACGGGGGCGCCCCCCTACCCCGCACAGCCGACTCCACACACTGGCCGTTGAACTCATCAATCACGTCATCACAGTGAAGACGCGCATCGACGAAGCAGCGGGAATAGCGGAGCGAACAAAGAAGCCAGCGGTACTCGACGGCAACCACCCGGCGACGAAGCTGTACACCGACTACGTACACAGAAAATTGCACCACAGCGGCGTGGATGCAGTCGTAAACGAGTGCAAGCAACAATACTGCATACTGCGTTTGCGCACCGTCGCACGCGGAGTACTACATCGATGTCTGCCCTGTCAACGAAGAAAAGCGCGGCCGACTGTACCACCAACGGCAAATCACCCGCACACACGCCTCGCAGGCACAGTATCAATAATTGAATAATAATGGTGTAATAGCTACCTTCCGATGTATTTTCGTCAAGTGTATTTAATTCATTTGATTTAAGTTTTTTGAAATGTGGTAGAGCCTTGTCCATAAATTGAGGCCACTTCTTTAGCAAGTTTAGCTCACGGTCGGGGTGTAGAACGTTGAAATCACTTTCAATCTGAAAAAAAGAAGTATTATATTAATTAGGCATGTAGTTGTAATTTCTTGCCTATATAATAAAAAAAAAAAACAATAAAATCATACCAGTTTGTAGCCTAGACTCATGGTTAAGCTGGGCCATTCAGAGATAATGTCATGTACTGCGTTTTCAGTACATGTGAAGGTCTTCAATCGGTAGTGCCTTGTTAATTCCCACTTTTCTAAAATTTCAGCAAACGGCTCCTTATTAAATTTAAGCCACAACTGGTGCTCTTCAACTTCTTCTTGAGTGGTAGCGGTATTGATCATCTGACATCCAGATTCTGGAAATATAAATTATATCACAAAACTTACCCCCAAAAGTGACCCCAATGCTTAAAATGTATTATTTATTTATTTATTTATTTTAATTAGTTACTGCTGCGCATGGTCATATTATACATAATTATAAACCTTCCTCTTGGATCACTATCTATTAATAAAAACCGCATCAAAATCCGTTGCATAGTTTTAATGATCTAAGCATACATGGGGACAGACAGACAGATAATAAATCATACAAAAAGGATCTATGCTTATTTTACTTACCTGGAGTATCATTCTGGTCCACTGCGTTTTGATTGCCAGTTTTAAGACTGTTTTTTTTCAATCTTAACGTTCTTTTTTGATTGTGGTATCTATCGACTAACTTCCCTCTAGCCGGAATGTATGATTTTTTTGAATATTTCCGGCTAGGAACATAATATGTCTCCTAAAATAATAAATGCAAACGTGTTACAATAAATAATAGGCTAGTCGACTCGATGTTAAATTGTATTAAACTTATATTTAATTCGTATAACAGATGATTTTTTATCGGTGATCAGGAGTAGGAAAATATTAATATCTAGCTAAAATTAAACTTAATAGGCGAGGCCTCACGCAATTACCTCACTGTTTAAAAATAATTAAAACATATTTGAAACATAATTAAAACTAAAAACCACTACATACATGGTCATCCTACATAATTTTTTGATGTACGATACCTATACGTCAAGTGTCATCGCTTTGGCGGGAAATTTTCTACGACTTTGTTTATGTAATGACAACGATAATGACAAGTTATTACTCATAAATTGTCATTGCCATTAAATTATTAAAAAGGTTGTAAGCTCACAGATACAGATTAGTTGGGTAACTAGAATTTAATACAAAATTGGTTTCAAAATAAAATTATCATAGAAAAAAATGGTTGCCTGTAAAGTCGGTTTTACGGGCAAAGGAAGATTTTACTTATATTTATTGATATGAATATTATTAAATTGCACAATAGGAACAATGAATGAAAATAAGAATTGCACAAATTTTAACTATAGAAATATATTTTGTTCCTCTTCCCTCTTCCCTATTCCCTCTTCCCTCTTCCGCCCTCTTCCCTCTTGTTACAGTAATGCTCGATGAATGAAAATAAGAATTGCACAAATTTTAACTATAGAAATATATTTTGTCTCTCTCTCTCATCAGACGTGAGCGAGCGTTACACTTTTTCATGAGTGACTCCGAGCCGCAACCTAATTTAAGACGTTGTCACGTCAAAATTTAAGTCCGCCATCTTGGATTTCAAAATCGAAGTCATTTTCGTAATCGGAACCCCGAGGAAACTTGGAGATGACACCCATATCGATTTTTAAGAAAAAATAATTTCCGCCATCTTGGATTTCAAAATGGATGTCATTTTCGTAATCGGAACCCCGAGGAACCTTGGAGATGACACCCATATCGATTTTTAAGAAAAAATAATGTCCGCCATCTTGGATTTCAAAATGGATGTCATTTTCGTAATCGGAACCCCGAGGAAACTTGGAGATGACACCCATATCGATTTTTAAGAAAAAATAATGTCCGCCATCTTGGATTTCAAAATGGATGTCATTTTGGTAATCGGAACCCCGAGGAAACTTGGAGATGACACCCATATCGATTTTTAAGAAAAAAATAATGTCCACCATCTTGGATTTCAAAATGGATGTCATTTTCGTAATCGGAACCCCGAGGAACCTCGGAGATGACACCCATATCGATTTTTAAGAAAAAATTATGTCCGCCATCTTCCCTCTTCCCTCTTCCGCCCTCTTCCCTCTTGTTACAGTAATGCTCGATGAATGAAAATAAGAATTGCACAAATTTTAACTATAGAAATATATTTTGTCTCTCTCACTCATCAACCGTGAGCGGGCGTTACATTTTTTCATGAGTGACTCCGAGCGCAACCTAAATTAAGACGTTGTCACGTCAAAAATAAAAGTTTGTTTTCATGTAATTACGACTTCAACGTGACCGCCATCATTTACTGAGTTAGAAAAGTTGGTACCTGATCACCGAATAAAAATCATCGTGTATATTAATCAGTTTATAAAAGTAGAAGATTATTAACCATTGCAAAAATGAGTCAACCACAGAAATATATCAAGATATAGAATAGGTATAACATCCATAATAATATACCAGCGGCGTGACGCCAAAGATGTCTCTGTTCAAGCCGGAGCAGGATTGGGTTACTCATTCTCTAAGAACAATGGAGATAAATGCAAAAACTGTCTAAACTGAGGAAACCGGTGGGAATCGGGTTCAATGGACGCCACGCCGCTGATTCTCATTCAATTAAAATTTAATTTTCATTTCATATATCATCAAGCTACTACAATACTGCAAACTACATTTTCTACATACGAAAATTCAATTCATACACTAATTGGTAAATGGCACTAAAAATGCGTTACTAATATGTATAATCTAATTTCTAAATTGTATATCTAAGTATATACATACATACAATACATAATAGATTTTAAAAGTACCTAGAAGATAATTCATAAATGTTTGGAAGTTATTTAAATGAAAATATTTAGATAAAACTTTGTATTAAGTTAACGTAATAAAAAAAAACTTTTGTGACAAGCTTTAATAGCCGACTGTACTTTTCTTTGAACATCCATAAATTGATTATATTCGAATGACCGCAATTCGGTAGGATTGCTTTATCTACTACATAGTACATAGTTCCTCACAGACAACCCCCACTAGACGGAGCATGTAAGGCGACCCGCGCTCACCAACGATATGGTACGGCAGAACATTAAAGTATGAACACGGCGGCCACCGTTTAGTTGCGTCCTTGTTTATGATCCATGCGTACGTCAACGAAAAAAGAAATTAAATAAATAACATGGTAAATTGTAGTGTTAAGTGGTGTAGATAGACCTCATAAACATGAACGCAACTAAACGGTGGCCGCCGTGTTGATACTTTAATGTTCTGCCGTACCATATCGTTGGTGCGCGCGGGACGCCTACGGGTCGCCTTACATGCTCCGTCTAGTGGGTCTGTGATAGTTCCTAGAGCCATGCACCTTCCGGCTCCATCAGCAGACCAGCCCCATGGTACCATAGTATTGTATTCTCATCAAAGTTAAGTAAAGATAAATATAATCTGCTTCAAAATTGAGCTGCAAGATTTCACCCCAACAAATATAGTGACATACATACATTTCAAGGTACTTAAATAAAAGCTTGATAAATCTAGTAAAAAAAGCTTATAAATGGCACAAAATCATTTAAAAACCTTGCATTCTGAAGGAAACAGAATAGTTATTTGGCTGGACATATCATCGAAGTCTTTGCTCGTCATAGTCCCATACTTTTGGATGTAGTGTTCTACAATGTTTTTTGTAATGTGGTTTCTAATTGTCGAGTCAATGTTTTTGTGCATTGAAGCAAGACATAATTCCCCACTACTAGACGTCTTCAAAATAGTTTTCAAATCGTTTCGTTCCTAATAATGAAATGTGATAACATCATTAACATATATATAATAGTTAAAGAAAATTAGATTGAAATATATAAAGGACAACTTTCATCTAACAGGATATGTAGGTTATAGAGCCAAGTTTAATTTTATTGAACTATAAGAAAAGACAATGATAACGACAGATAAAACTGACTTAAGGAAAATTAAAAAAGTACTTACATCACATTTGGTGGTAACAGCATTAAGACTATTAGTACTGCTACTACTAGTGGGGCTGGAACAAGATATATCGCTTGAACGCACGCTACATGTGTCCTCAGATGCAGTGTCCTGAAATGAAATAAATTTATATTAATGAAAATATAAATTTACACTTTTTTAGGGTTCCGTGCCCAAAGGGTAAAAACGGAACCCTATTACTGAGACTTCGCTGTCCGTCCGTCCGTCTGTCACCAGGCTGTATCTCAAGAACGGTGATAGCTAGACAGTTGAAATTTTCACAGATGATGTATTTCTGTTGCCGCTATAACAACAAATACTAAAAATAATATAAAATCAATATTTAAGGGGGGCTCCGATACAACAAAGGGATTGGTTGCGTTAACTTTGCACCTCATTTGTATGGAGCGCTATACACACCAGGTGCAAACTTAACTTAACCACTTAAGGATGGAGTGTTTGTACGGAACCCTCGGTGCGCGAGTCCGACTCGCAATTGGCCGGTTTTTCATATTTACTAAAGCTGTTACATAACACGATGCTGATTTTCGTTAAAAAGTTATAAAGCCTGATTAATTATTATTAAAACATGCAATGAAAATAAAATTATGATCATGATTTACTCGTTGCTTAGATACAAAACAACAGTCTAATATGATAGATTTATTTCAAATGCACAACCACTAGTGTACAGTTGCTCTGATAATTTAGTGATTTCTTTAGAATGACATTAATCATAATAATTTGAAGGTTTTAAATAATATCAAGGAAAAATGGATAGACGCGATGGAGTATATGAATTGGCTCCCAAGAAAACACTTTAATGCTGGTGACTGTACTAGAACTGACTAACTGAACATACTAAAAAATATTTAAAGGGCGGTTACACGAGTCACAAAGTATAAATAACTGATTAATTGTACATCAAAACATCTAAAAAATATGTTTCAGCGTAATATTTATAATAACATTGGTTTATAATAACATGCATATTGAGAATCAAAGTAGTACAAATTCTGGTTGATCGTGATATGACAAAATACTAACCCTAAAACTATTTATAACCACTCACATTCAAACAATAAATAATGTTGTCTGTAATAAAATAACCTCGCATACTTGCGCTGATTAACAAATTGTCACTTCATTAACAGGTATGGCAAAAATATAATACTTAGGTAAATGGTAATTTCAACAATAATTTTCATTAAGTACATTTAAGAATGTTTTCGTACCTTATGGGCTGCAAATCTCGTACCACTTTTGAGTTTTGATAAAACGAAACTGTTAGAAACAGGATACAATAATGTTTATTCAAGTTCATAAGTACAATCTCTTTCAGTGCTTAATTCTCTAATTTCTCATCGTTTTACAATGTTTTCTTTCAATCACGTCACGCGTAAAAACCAATCTGACATGAAAATGGTCCACACACAAACACTCCGGACTGAAAATGGTCCATACACAAACACCAAACTTGGACTCAGCTGCCGTGTTACGGTAAAAGGTCTTATCTTTATACGGATGTCATAGTAAGATACGTCCTTTTGCCGTGGAGGCTCGCGGCTCGGTAAAATAAATGATGATGCTATAATAATTAAGTGATTATATCTACATATATGTATATAAGTAAAAAACACATGGGAATCTATAAGAGTTGTCACGTAATGGACGTACTCGTACACAATATTGCCTTGTTGTAAATCTTTAATGTCTGTCCGTCTGTCCGTCCGTATGTCACAGCCATTTTTTTCCGAAACTATAAGAGCTATACTGTTGAAACTTGGTAGGTAGATGTATTCTGTGAACCGCATTAAGATTTTGATGCAAAAATAAAAAAATAATAATAAATATTGGAGGCTACTTAGAACGGAAACACAATTTTTTTTTTCATCAAACATACGTGTGGGGTATCTATGGATAGGTCTTCAAAAATGATATTATAAAATGGAGTTATCAAGCTATTTGTCATAATATGAAAAAATATACGTAACATTTTAAAATGTATATATATAGCCTCTACAAATATTAGGTACTTACATGAATTATTGTTTTCAATTTATTAAGACCGCGTCTATATAATATTCTTTCCTTTATACCAGGTATGAGTTCCTTTAATTCCACCTCGTGAATTTCATCGAGTAACCTAAATGTTATATCGTTATCTAAAACAATTAGGAACATATAGGTAAATCGTAAGAAATGGCTACATTTTCCATAAAAAAATTATAAAAAGGTGCCGCTCAATATTCTTTTTTCACTAATTATAAATGCATAGGTACATATCACTGGATAATTAACACAAAAATTACGCAATAAACTAACGCATGTGTTATTCGTTAACGAAATTAGACCAATAATAAATAAGTAATAGGAACTTCACATGTAAAACTAACCTTCAAAGTTTTTCAAAGTTTCATCTGAAAGGCCCCATTCAGTGAGGTACTGCGCCACAAGCACCTTTTCACAATCACTGTCCATTTTTGGAAGGCTTTAGGACTATGTACAGGCGACCGACGGAAACAACTGTTCGACAAGGAAAAAAATTGCATACTGAACTTGAACTGAGCAAGCGTGATGAACGGACCGCGGACACCACTCGCTTTGGGGGGGGAACGCGCCCGCCCGCTCCGCGCCACATACTGGCAACGTCGCATTTTATTACGAAACCAGTTTAGTAAGATGATATTATTGTTTGGCGATCGATATAGCGCATAGCGCGGGCTGGCAACGTGGCGAGATCGATAAATTTAAAACTTAAATAAAAACTAAACTATATACATGTGTGGGTTGGAAACAGCCCAGAACCCATTTATTTGATGAGACAGAGCAAATTATGAAAGAAAAAATTGGAAAAGTTTGAAGGGAAAAAAGTCAAAAAATGAATTAAAATTACGTAAATATTGTGCTCTGAACGCGACTGGTTTTGCGAGAAAATTCGTTACTAAAAAACTACAGCTAGGAAAAATCTGAAATTTTGCACAGAACTATATTCAGGTACAGTCGAGTTCATTTACATCTACACACGAGAACAAAAATATCTGAACACGACCCTATTGTCAGGAGCATAAAGTCGTGTTCAGATATTTTTGTTCTCGTAAGTGTGTAGATGTAAATAAACTCGACTGTACATACAATGCTTTCTTCGCAACCAGCCTTAAACAGGTTTTTATTTCGCTACCGTAACACAGAACACGATACGACAGGGCGAGAACCCGCAGGCGGCGGGCTAGGCCGGAAGGAAGGTATCAATGTTTTCTCACTCAACACTCACACGTACCAAAGAGTTGCTAATGAAATTAAGTATAGATATGCCACATACCCGTATGATCTCATTACTAATAAACTAAGTACGTAATTTTAGAATTTGATTGTAACACTTCTTAATTATAGATGCTGTGAAGCCTGTGAATAATGTTTGGTTTTTGGTTGGTTTTGGTTTAAGTATGTATTGCATAATTTAAGTATAAGTAGAAAAATTTCTAGTATTTCTACAGTTGCTTCGCTCGAAACCATCGAAAATCATCCTATTTTCTAATATTGGTGACTAGCTGTGTGAACACTGTGAACAGCAATTGATTTTTATACAAATAGATAGATAGATAAATGACCTGCGTTTCTCATTCGAAATATCGAATTTATTTCATTAAAGCCGTATTTCCTTGTTCAAGTAATAATTACTCATACGAAAATTTTCTATTTTATTATAATACATAAAATATAATAATATTATAGTTTTTGTGTAGGTATAATTATTTTAAATGTATTAAATTACTTAGGTTAGTTTATCATGTAGGCACTAAACTGCAAACCTATCTGTTCTTAAAGTCTTATCAATAATAATAGACAAGGGCTGACCTTGGCCGCTCCGAAACGAATAGCTACGAACTTTGTTTACATTTTTTGAACTTCACTAATTATTCACTTTCGTTCGGTGCAATACGTTTGCAATTTTGTAAGTATTTGCAAAAAAAAATTTTCTTGGACCTTTGTTGTGATAATTGTGGCGAAATTTGAGTAGTTTTTGTAAATAATATTAGTGTAAATATAAGTTAGTGTACAAAATAAATTGATAGGGTTTATTTAACTTAGCTTAGATGCCAAGTTTGGCAATATGTCAAAATTAAAAACAAGTAATTTGTGGAAATGTACTCTATCTGATTCCTACCTCAATGCTTATAGTTAAAAACCAGCTAGAGCACCGCGACCATAAAAATAAAGGAGTTTTATTTGTGACGTTTGTAATTTATTTGTATCGAAGCCTCACAATACAAATCTTTCAAAAGAAATAACATTAAAATCTACGCCAGTATGAAGTTTAAAATGTTCCGCTCCATTTTCACATAATAGGGTCTCCGACCACTGGCTTTTACCGCTTGCACTTACGCACGAAACCATGACCATATAGAACGGTTCGTTTTCATCAGTGTCACTACTAGACGAAGCGTTCTTTTCTATCTCATACACTTTTCTTACCCCATAGTCGCCGAAGCCACAACGCGACTTGCACATTCTCGCAAAATGTCCTCTATTGCCGCACGTGAAGCATTATGACGTACTGCGCCGGACACTCACGGCCAGCGCAGCGCGCGCCGGCGCCGCCGCAGCCGGCGCACTCGCGGGGCGCGCCACACAAGTCCTAGTAGCGTTATTTGATCAGTAATATAAAAAGAACAAGTGCGAGTCGGACTCGCGCACCGAGGGTTCCGTACAAACACTTTCCATCCCTAAGTGGTTAAGTTACGTTTGCACCTGGTATGTATAGCGCCCCATATAAATTAGGTGCAAAGTTAGGTATTAATAGGTATTAAAAAAAAACTACTTACTAGATCTCGTTCAAAACAATTTTCTACTAGCCGCGCGCAGCACTACACTGGCGTGGCCATGGCAACCTAATTAACAACTCAATTCTATTCATCTTACTTTTCATACAAAAGCTTTGATTATGTAAAAATACTTAATAAAACTATAAAACTTCATATAATTGGTTTTACCTAATTGCAATATCGCCAATTATTCAGTAGGCATCGAACTTTTTTATTATGACATTTACGTCGTCTTTTTCACTTTCTGTGTCAAATACAAATGTTTGGTAAACGTCGAATCCCTCCGGGCCGATGAGGTTGACGAGCAGGCTTGCTGTACTCCCGCCGCCTCTTTGCTCACACCTGACGCCTTTACAAACAGTTGGAATTGTTGTTTCCATCGCTTCCACGCTTTAGTCCGGCTAACGGGACCGCCCTCCATATTTAACTCCGGCGGTGGACGCGCGTGTTCCATTTTACTTCACCTATGACACCACTAAACTTCACGTATGACTAAAGCGGCACGATATTAAGTTTTTCTTTAGTTCCGTCAAACTAAAAAATGCTTTATAGCTCAATATAAACGACAATACTCCGATTATAAATGCAAAAATTAAGAACCGCTGTCACCATGTAATAAAACTAGCGAGTGCGAGACAACAACTGCTTTATTCCATAACAATGCGGGTACATGTGTATAGTTATAAACCTACCCACAACAGATCTTATAAAACGTGTTAAAATACTTCTTCGTTCTTAACATTTCTTATTTCGGGTAAAACCCGGTTTACGAGTTGAAAACACGGGTTTTTACCCGACTCCAAATGTAGTCGGGTACCCGGGTTGCATTCCCTAATCAAGATTCAAGTTTATTTTAAATGTGTAATATTATCCTCAACATGGCGTAGTCTGTGTGTTTATGTTATGTTTAGTATAACATTCAAGCCTCAAGTAAACTTCTATATTACAAAAGGAAACTAAATAAATGTTAATTATTAAAATCAGAACAAAAATGATGTTTCATTTATTTAATGTACACAAAATTATAATTGAGAACACCTGTGTTCTACTGTATTGTAATTGGTACGTATTTATGTTTATACACCACATCGTAATCACCCTAATATTATAAAGGTGAAAGTTTGTGAATGTGTTTGTGTGTATGTTTGTTACTTCTTCGCGCTCAAACGGCTGAACCAATTTTGATACATTTTGGCCATAATTTTATAGGAAACCGTTATAGACATTAATACTATTTATATCGTTTAAGCGTTCTATAATGACTATTTACCTTTTGTTTGTGCAGAATGTAAATTATTTATGTATAATAAAATTACCTCCCTTCATACTTTATCCAGGCTTAGGACTGGCTGTAGTGTAAATAAATAAACCTAGCAACTAATGTTCTATTATAAAGTTTTTATGTACATATACACACACTATTTACACATTCTATTATTAGTATAAAATATAAACATACTCTTAACTTAAACGCAACTAAAGTTATTTAGCAACACGTCGCTCGCTTTTACTTCAAAATTTTATATCGAACTAAATTTTCGAAAGCATAATTGAAGCATTTTTACTTTAGAAATAATTCCGCGAAATCAAATTTGTAACTCAGCGCCAAAATGCATTATGCGAATCAATGTGAGAAAAACAAAACAAACTTTATTAGTAGTGTATCAACAAGAAATTAGAATAAACAAAAATATTATTATTTTCTCAGCCCTTGAGAATTATTTGAGTAAAAGTAATTAAACCTTAATTCATTGCAAGAAGGTCGAAATATAAAGCGCTTCTTACGTCCTTAAGAAAAAAATACGCCAAAATACATTTAATTTTGCATAGCAACTCATCCGCCATATTGTAATTTCGCGCGCGAAGACAAATTCCTAGAATTTACAAAAATGCGTCGATAATTCGAAATAAAATAGTTCTCCTATTACGTTATTTCACTTAATTTTAAGCTCTACGTCTACAGCATTAAAGTTCATTTTCAAATAAACCAAGAATAAAAACAGTTCTTAAAACTGTATCATTGACAAGTCCTTGTTCTTGACGTAGACGTCATTATGAATTAGCTCTTAATTCGATATGTATAGAGTACATTACCATTCAGCAAATTTAGAAAAAGTGTTTCGTTCGTTATGTTTAGCGTTGGAAACCGCGCAGAGCCGAAACGAACATGTCGATCCCTCTCTTTCATTAGGTTGGAATATATATTTGTCGCACTTTTGCTGGTGTGAAGTTTTGTACGTAGAAAAGGGAATGAGTTTTATTAAAAACCGTTTTCGGTTCTAGCAATAAAGCGTCCGTTCGTTTCGTATCGAAAAACGCTTTTTCAAAACTGTTATCTTAAAAAACGCCCAGCTCTAGAAGACAAGCACACTTTAACGATAACAAATGAATATATCGTTTTATCTCATTATACACAACACAACTACCGTAAATTCATATGTCGATTTATCATTTTCAGGTTGATGGACACAGCAAATAATAAGTTGACATAATTAATTATTCATAATTTATCGAAATGTATATTTCGATTTGTCAAGTTATTCTCACATCTGAGGTGTACTCTGGTACAAAGGAAAACACTGATAACTGTACATTTGTGAACATAATATAGACCTTAGTACAACGTGTTAAGGTCCAGGGGGTATAGTTAACAGTGTCTTCGTATGGCAACGTTCACACAAAACATTAAATTATAAGTACCTAAGTGTACTCAGGATATACAAACACATATATTCTACATATTCTATATCCATGCAAACTTTAGAACAGGTTATACATAATTACATATTTAGAAGTCTAAAATAATCAAGAAATTAGCCGCGACTGGATTGCGCGTGACGCGTGATCCTGCTTGTCACTCGTCGCGCGCGCAGTACTTTCTCTATCCGTCTCTTTCATTCCGCCCCCGCTCCGACCTGTATCGGCGACGAATTAGTGTCTAGTTTCGTGTAGCAAGCGATCACGGTCATTACGCGGTGTCACAAAATAATTGTTTGTCAATGTGTAATTTTTTTTATGTCATTTTCGATTAAAGAATGCAAATACTCAAACTCTTGTCTTGTCATCCTAAAATGTGAACGAAACTGCTCATCTAGCTCGTTGAATAATCTGAATTCACTGTATTGCCTTCTAAAGTACCTAATTAATATTCTGCATCCATATTCTTCGTTTTTTTCTGTTCAAATTATTCCCTTTTTTCTTCCGTCTATTCAGAATTGCTGCTGCCACTTTAAATATTTTTATTTTGTTCTAAGTCTTGTAAATGACACTTAGGGCCGGGACACCCGGACAGCATTTCAACTGCAACCCAGCTGTAAAGTGCCAGTTCCGGGGCAGATCTGATGCAGTTAGTGTAACTGCATCAAAACTGCAAACTGAGTGCAGTCCGCTTGCAACTGTTGTGCATTTACGACCGTGCAGCCAGATTGCAGTTAGTGTGCGGTTGACAGGACTGCACCACAGCTGCAAGCGGACTGCACAGTCGGTTTGTAGTTTTGATGCAGCTAGTGTAACCGCATCAGAACTGCTCTGGAACTGCCACTTTGTAGCTGGGTTGAGTAGGTAATTTTCCTTGTTTGTTCAAAAAATGAATGTGACTTTTTTTGATAAATGTATGTTACATTTTTTATTATTTTAATTTGTTTGCACCCATATGAAAAGACTTACAATATGATTATGTTTATTCATTTAGTAAGTTTTTTTTTTATTTCGCTTCATTTTAAACATTTAGTTTACGTAAGCACACGTTTCTAATCTGCTTTATTAAAAATAAGAAATTATTTTGTTGTGTTTTTGATGAAAGTTATCTATTTTCGTTTCTATGTATATTTTCTTTCGTATCTGAATAATTTCAATTAATAATTGATGTTATCGTTCTGAAACAAAATATACGTTTTTTTTTATGAATAGCACGAGTTTTTTTTTCTCTTTTATTAAGTACCTAGGTAAAAATATTTCTACTTGCCTGCCCACTTCCTTGTTAAGACATTATAATAAAATTATACCATGCAGCCAGCAGCAGCTTTATAAATATTATAATTCGCATTTCACGCCCTGATATGCCTAAGTCATGTATCTTTAGATACAGATCGTTGCATGACAGGCTTAGTATGGTGAGCCTGTCACGCCTAACTCTGTTAGAGCTCATAAATAAATAAATATACACATATACAAATATTTTCAACACAGAAAATATGCATTAGCCTTTCACTGATATATCAAAATATATATTTTTTAATTATTGCATGATATCGTTGAATTATCAACAATTTACGAAAAAAAACTTTAAACTGCTTTTTCTCAAAACTATGTTTTTTGAGATAAGTACATGAGATAGGATTGACACGGCAGCGCTGCGCTCGCGACGTCGGTGACGTGCGATGCGGCGCCGGGCGGCGTGGTGGCCGTGCTCGCGCAGCGCGGCGCCGACGGCCGCGAGCGCGCCGTGCTACACGCTTCGCGCACTCTCAACGCGGCCGAGAAAAACTATGCACAAATTTGTCGTGAGGGACTAGCTGTGATTTTTGGGGTGACATTTATTCTTTCCCATATTTTCTTTATGTTTTTATTACAATCTAGTATGCATTTTTTATCATATGTATTTTTACATTTATTTACGGCTTTAGTACATTTATTCCTATATTTTGTGTATATAATTCGCTTTATCATATTTTTTGGTTCATTACACCATATATCAAAAAGTCTATCCCTCTCAACTATCATTTTTTTTATATTATCGTTAATCCATGGTTTATTGTTTCTTGTATTATTAGACTGAACAGATTTATATATGTAGCACTTATCGTAAATGTTTGTAAATATTTGTGTTAGAGCGTTATATAATTCAACGGGGCAATTTATGGACATCAAGTTATCAAAATTACATTCCAAAAGCATTTCTCTGACCTTGCGGTTGTCAAGGACACGCTTTCGCTCAGCGCTCGCAATTTGGTTCCGGTTCGCGCCACTATTGCCGAGGGCGCCACCGCCGCGCGAGCGAGCGGCCGCGTCGCTGCCGGCTGCCCCGGCGTCGCCGCACGCTTCGCGCGACGGTGCGCGGGTCCATTGCACCACAGCAGACACGAAATAGTGGTCCGATATTTTTTGTTTAATCACCGCTGAGCTAATACGAGCCGTTGGCGAGGAGGTCCTTATGTAAATATGATCTATACAAGATGTAACAATTTTGTCTACTACAATTTCTTTACGTGTTGTTATATTAATACATTTGGTTAGGCCAAACTCGGACATAATAGTTTCATATTCAATAACTTGTTTGTTTTCTTTATTTAGTAAGTTTATATTTATATCGCCACAAAATATCAAATTTGCATCTAAAGGAATTTTATTAAAAACCAAGCGTATGTCCTGCAAGAATTCAACTACTTTGTCCTGTTTTAATGTTTTAGGAGGTCTATATACACATATTAAGTACACAGTTTGGTTATTGGTTTCAAGTGTAATGGAAACGCACTCGGCCGATCGAAAGCTAGGCGCGGGACGCGGGAGTCTCGCTCACCCGCGCCGGCATGTCCTTGCGCGTGTAAACAAGAACCCCCCCTCCTGTTCGCCCTGTGCGGGTAAAACTATGCAGATTGTAACCTTTTATACTATAAAAACTTAATAAAGAATAATTAATATTTGGTTCAGTAATTACTAGTACATCAATATTTTTTAGGTTTCTATTTACAGTTAAAAGTAACTCTGCGAATTTTTTCTTTATGGAACGAATGTTTACATGTAGAATACATAAGTGGTTATTTAAACTATGTAATGTAGAAAACCAGGAATTAAAATTATCAACATCAGCCGTATTTATTGAGTCGTCAATAATTGACTCAATACTAATGAGATCCGCGAATGATGACAATAAATTATCTATAATTAGACATGGGAAATAATGATACACTTCACTTGGGTAGGTCGCTTTCCGATCTTATCCAAAGGGTTTTTTCGCCTTCCGCCTTCTTCACCAGCACTCTGCCATTGGTCACCCAGATAAATCTATACACGCCGTGCAGTTTCTTCTTGGTGGTCCACAGCAGGGCTCGGGTTTGTTTAGGCAGGTCCTCGTTAATGTAGACTTTGTGGGTCTTCGTGCCGCCGGTCACCATGGCGCTGGTCACCTCCATGACCTTGCGACGCTGCGAGAGCCAAGTATCACGAGAACCAGTACCGGATGATTTGAAGCCTACAATTATTGAAGCCGGTTTCTCGTCTGCTTGTTTTCGTGGGTGGCTGCGCCGGGCCCACTCGATGTCCGTACTCTTGACGTTAATCATATCGCCTAGTTTTGTCACGACACTCATCACACATTCATCTGGCAATTGTTCGATACCAGCGATTTCGATATTGTGCTTACGGCTGGCTTGCTCGAACTCGAGCATTTTCTGTTCTAAAGCTATATTTTGTTTTTCCAGGAAGACACACTTATTGCTGATATTAGACACAGATTTTTCAAGTGTGTTTATTTTTTCTTTAGACTTAGCATGCTCCATTATCAGCGCGTCGTATTTATCTGAAAGGACACTCATGCTCTGGTTAATTGAATCCAATTGTTTTTTTAGTCCTGGGATAGAGCTAACCTTCTTTTGAATGTCCTTCAGGATTTTGTCAAAGTCATGTTCTGTTTCTTCTACGTCATCAGCCTCCGAGTCGTCCTCCTCGCAGTTGTTGCAATATATTCTGTTTTTTCCTGCCTTCATGTCGGCCGCCAGCCCCCTAACACAGCTTCTGTGGAAGGTACCCTGACATGGCCCCTGGCACATGAAGTGTGAGCCTCTTTTAGATAACACTTTTTTACATTTAGCACACTCCATCACAAGCTCCACACTGTTAATTTAGCAAATGAATTTCTAGGAATTACGTCGACGGTCGAAATAATCCTAAGTCAGTTGCATGAGACTCACCAAGGTATGGTGAAGTGTAAGAACTTGGCGCGTAATTATGTGTACTGGCCCGGCATCGACGGCGATATTGAACGCGTGTGTCGCGCGGTCAGACCTGTAAAATTAAGTGCCAAGCGCGGCGCCCATAGACGACGCCGCCGTCCGAAAGATGGCCTCCTCGACCCGATTGATGCCATCACGAAAGTCACCAACGAGTGGAACCTCGTGCTGGCATCAATCAAGGCCGAGAAGGCCAACAAACGCTCCCGACGACGAGGGCGCCCCCCTGAAAGCATTAAAGTTCAAAGGCCTGTCTACGAAGACAGGTACCAAGACAGAGACGCCCTTGCCGAACGGGACCGCCGCCTGGCCGGACTGTCCCAACCACTTTTATGGGTTGACTTATCACCTAATCATCACTCTATCATCCACCATTCCATCTCATAATACAATAAACAATAAACACAATCACGAACACATACTTATTACATTATTCATTATTCTATTTATATTTATTATATATATACAGCTGGTCATTGTCTCCTTAGGGACACAGCTTTACACCACACACTACGCTGCGGGTCTGGAGGTCCTTTTGTGACCCCACCCGCACTCCCAGACCGCCCCAGTACAGCCGAAAGCCTCGGGCCAACCAGTAATCAAAAAAATAAAAAAAAAATTGTCTGTCTCGGAACCCTTTGAAATTAATAATGTTTGAACCTCAATATCTCGGTAATTATCAAGTTTTAAAAAAGTTGCCCCTAATAAACATGCTTATTTTAGCGTCCTCTATACGATAGCATCATAAAAAATAGGTGTCAATATGTCATCACACCTGTCGAATTTTTTTTAAGTCCTGGGTCCCCTTTGCTACACACCGACCTGTTACAATATTTTGATAGTAAATACTTACTTACCTAAAGATGTATATGTAAATACTTAATACCTACTATGTAATGTTGCACAATTAATATTATTGCAATATTCTGATAGTAAATACTTACCTAAATATATGTATGTAATTACTTAATATTACCTACTTCGTAAATACGAGGGAAGTGTTATGTACGGTAGATTGATAATATGACCAAACGCGTGCGGTTGTGCCTGCACACCCCGATATATTAGACTCCCAATTTCACGACTCAGAGGAGGCCCCCTGGACAGAGGTGTGCAGGCAAAAGCGCCCCCGTAAAAACGGCGAGAGCGCCGTCAAATGATGTGAAAAATAGCCACGATGCGCACCTCCTCGAAAGCGGAAGTGCCGCCCAAAACATTGTCCAATCGTCCCCATTTTCACAGGATGGGATTGATATCGTCCCCAATGAATCACAAGATACATATCTCTCACTTTCGGGAAGGCCTATGCCCTCCCCCCAGTTCACCCAAACCCAAAGTCAGACACAATTTTCCCCGGTCGCCCCTATGGGTAGATTCAGATTAAGACCGTCTGTAACGCATTTTGATTTTTGATTTTTGACCAGTCCTAATACTTGGTACATTATTGTTGAAGTGAAGGAAATAATCTACTAAACAAAGTATCGTAATACCAATCTTTTGTTTAGTATTTTATAAATATGGCTTGTGTTTAAACGCCTACCAAATATGATTAAACGCGATTAAACGCCTACCAAATATATTGATAAATTACTACCAATAAATTCTTAATGCTCACCAAAACGGATGAATGCTCACCAAATAGTGTATCCCAAACTATTCTATAAATAAAGCAAATAATTATTTTTCTTACATCCTATAAAAATATATGAACACCTAAAAAGTTAATTTCAGACCAAATAATCTATATTACTGTCAAATGGATGTCACCAATATTTTATATTATTACTTCCATTATAGTCATTTTTTCTGAGGCAAAAAACTAAATGCTCACCAAAATGGCTTTTTTCACCAAAATTTCAAATTGGTGCTAGGCGGCTAAAACTCGGTATCGGGGGGCTCTCGGGGCTCAAAAATATGAATCTGAAATCTTGTCCGAAAATTCGGTCAAATTCGGAAAATATCGAAAAAAAAAACGATTTGTATGGAGAAAATTTCAAATTGATATAGCATAGCTAATAATGACTACTACACATTATGGAGCGTTTTTAGGGATGTAAAAAAAAAAACTAACCTAACCTAACCCGGCCGAGTCGGATCTGCTCTGAAAGGTGATCAGGATTAGATGGATACCTAGCTGAAACACTAATTTATGAAAACAATATTTGGTGAGCAAAACATCCATTTTGGTGAGCGAAACATCCATTTTGGGAAGCAAAAAATCCATTTTGGGAAGCAAAAAGATATTTTTTGGTAATCATTTTGATGTTTTATGAAAACAATATTTGGTGAGCAAAAAATCCATTTTGGGAAGCAAAAAGATATTCTGACTCAACATAAAATTATTCTGGTGTAATGTATATCGATTTTGGAATACAAAATGATTTAATTTGGGGAGCACTGTATAGAGTGAATTTATATTAAATGGAGGCAATTAATTTTATTTGGAATTTAGTTTTGGGGTATAAAAGCCATTTTGGTGAGCGTTTAAATTGTTCCCAATAAATATTAAGTGACAATCATACACAAATCGACCTAGTCCCAAACTAAGCAAAGCTTGTACTATGGGTACTAGACGACGATATACATAATATATAAATACATATATAGATAACATCCATGACCCAAGAACAAATATTTGCCCTGGCCGGGATTCGAACCCACAAGAAGTAGGCAATTGTTTTTTTTTAGTTACGTTACCTACAAATAAGTTTTAGTTTTACCGCTTTATATAGTAAATGGTTGAACACCATAAGTCCGGTCCGGTCCAGGGATAGTGGCGCTACAAACAGCTTTCATATGGCAATAATGTGCACACGTTATATTATTAAACGTCAGTAACGATTAAGATAACGCTGCCCGCGAAGCTATGGATGGTGCCAATGCCGGTACCCCTCCCTCTCCGGGGGTAGCCGCGAATATGTTAGGAGAATGTGAAGCTGTGGACAGCGATTACGCTCATTCTATTAACAGTTAACATTGACACATGATTTAAATAGCAAACTATCATACACAGTCTCGTACTTTTGCTATAAGTTATTTCGTAGGCGCTCAACATCTATCTTCAATTGTGAATAATTTCGCGTCTCCAAGCATATCATAACTGATTTTTAAATAAGCGGTAGATCATAAGGTGGACAATAACTTAAAAATAAAATTGCGCACGCTATCGACGGATATAAAAAAATAATGAATAAAAACTAAAATTTAAGTTTATGTCAATATCTTGGTTTCCAATTACAATTCAGATATGGAGTAAAGCTTGAATAACTCATAATTGTACGTGTTAAAATACAGTTACTAATAGTTGCTTTCAATTTTGGATTATAGTGAAAAAATTGTTCTTATCCTATTTCCAACACACTCCAAAATATCAACTTTGATATTTTTTCTCGAAAACGGACTATAATGGACATAGGTCTTTTTCTTTGTCCTTTTATCACGTCGAAATAGCTAATGATAACCATCATAGGATACTTTTCACCCGACCGCAATAAAGGAAAAAAAAACGCAGACGAAGTTCACACCTTCTAGCACTTCCATATATGCGAGATGAGTCTCTCATTGAAAGGAATGTGACTGGTAGTAGATATATGTCGCACGACAGTGTCGCGTATCACAGTTATACTAAAGGTAACCCAATTACAGGTGCAAATTATTATGTGAGAAGTTAAACGCTTCACTGACTTATTGGCGAATTTAGCCATTAAGTAACTGCTTTTTAACGTAGGTTGTAAGTAAAACATCGACCTACTTATAAAAAGAAAAAAGCAGATACGTCTGTAACGCATTTTGATTTTTGATTTTTGACCAGTCCTAATACTTGGTACATTATTGTTGAAGTGAAGAAAATAATCTACTAAACAAGGTATCGTAATACCAATCTTTTGTTTAGTATTTTGTACTAAACGGCTTTAGTAAATTTTAATATTGCACTTTCGTAGAATCTACTAAACAAGGTATCGTAAATTACGAAGTAGATTTAGAATTACTTAGTAGATTATTTCCTTCACTTCAACAATAATGTACCAAGTATTAGGACTGGTCAAAATATCTTTTGTTAGGTATTTTATACTAAACGGCTTTATATAAATAAATATTAAGGGATAATCATACACAAATCGACCTAGTCCCAAACTAAGCAAAGCTTGTACTATGGGTACTAGACGACGATATACATAATATATAAATACATATATAGATAACATCCATGACCCAAGAACAAATATTTGCACAAATATTTGCGCTGGCCGGGATTCGAACCCACAAGAAGTAGGCAATTGTTTTTTTTAGATACGTTACCTACAAATAAGTTTTAGTTTTACCGCTTTATATAGTAAATGGTTGAACACCATAAGTCCGGTCCGGTCCAGGGATAGTGGCGCTACAAACAGCTTTCATATGGCAATAATGTGCACACGTTATATTATTAAACGTCAGTAACGATTAAGATAACGCTGCCCGCGAAGCTATGGATGGCGCCAATGCCGGTACCCCTCCCTCTCCGGGGGTAGCCGCGAATATGTTAGGAGAATGTGAAGCTGTGGACAGCGATTACGCTCATTCTAATAACAGTTAACATTGACACATGATTTAAATAGCAAACTATCATACACAGTCTCGTACTTTTGCTATAAGTTATTTCGTAGGCGCTCAACATCTATCTTCAATTGTGAATAATTTCGCGTCTCCAAGCATATCATAACTGATTTTTAAATTAGCGGTAGATCACAAGGTGGACAATAACTTAAAAATAAAATTTCGCACGCTATTGACGGATATAAAAAAATAATGAATAAAAACTAAAATTTAAGTTTATGTCAATATCTTGGTTTCCAATTACAATTCAGATATGGAGTAAAGCTTGAATAACTCATTATTGTACGTGTTAAAATACAGCTACTAAAAGTTGCTTTCAATTTTGGATTATAGTGAAAAAATTGTTCTTATCCTATTTCCAACACACCCCAAAATATCAACTTTGATATTTTTTCTCGAAAACGGACTATAATGGACATAGGTCTTCAATTGCAATTTGTGTTATTAGAGCTAACTGTATCGACATCCGCTATCAGCTAAAAATGTCTCACACCAAGGAATTCTATAAAAGACTGTGCTATCATACAAATGACACTTAGTTACTGCAACGAAAGCAACATTTGTACCATCAACTAATAGTTTTGTAGTTTTTATTAAATTCACATTGTTTGTTTCGTAGAATCAACCATACAGTTTTGTAAAATCAATAAAAGGTTTAGTTGCCTCAACGAAAGCAACATTTGTAACATCAACTAATAGAGTTTAGTAGTTTTTATTAAATTCACAATGTTTGTTTCGTAGAATCAACCATACAGTTTTGTAAAATCAATTAAAAGATTTAGTTGCTTCAACGAAAGCAACATTTGTAACATCAACTAATAGAGTTTAGTAGTTTTTATTAAATTCAAAATGTTTGTTTCGTAGAATCAACCATACAGTTTTGTAAAATCAATTAAAAGATTTAGTTGCTTCAACGAAAGCAACATTTGTAACATCAACTAATAGAGTTTAGTAGTTTTTATTAAATTCACAATGTTTGTTTCGTACAATCAACCATACAGTTTTGTAAAATCAATTAAAAGATTTAGTTGCTTCAACGAAAGCAACATTTGTAACATCAACTAATAGAGTTTAGTAGTTTTTATTAAATTCACAATGTTTGTTTCGTAGAATCAACCATACAGTTTTGTACAATCAATTAAAAGATTTAGTTGCTTCAACGAAACCAACATATGTAACATCAACTAATAGAGTTTAGTAGTTTTTATTAAATTCACAATGTTTGTTTCGTACAATCAACCATACAGTTTTGTAAAATCAATTAAAAGATTTAGTTGCTTCAACGAAAGCAACATTTGTAACATCAACTAATAGAGTTTAGTAGTTTTTATTAAATTCAAAATGTTTGTTTCGTAGAATCAACCATACAGTTTTGTAAAATCAATTAAAAGATTTAGTTGCTTCAACGAAAGCAACATTTGTAACATCAACTAATAGAGTTTAGTAGTTTTTATTAAATTCACAATGTTTGTTTCGTAGAATCAACTATATAGTTTTGTACAATCAATTAAAAGATTTAGTTGCTTCAACGAAAGCAACATTTGTAACATCAACTAATAGAGTTTAGTAGTTTTTATTAAATTCACAATGTTTGTTTCGTAGAATCAACCATACAGTTTTGTAAAATCAATTAAAAGATTTAGTTGCTTCAACGAAAGCAACATTTGTAACATCAACTAATAGAGTTTTGTAGTTTAAAAAAAAAATCACAATGTTTGTTTCGTAGAATCAACCATACAGTTTTGTAAAATCAATCAAAAGGTTTAGTAATACTTACTAAAGTGACGGGTTTCGTAAATTATACCATCTACTTTCGTAAATGTAACTGTGTACTTTCGTAAAATCTATTAAATAAAATAATTGAATTTACTAAACTAAAATTGTATTAATTTTACTACTGCACTTTGGTAACCCTAACTAAACAGTTTCGTAAAATCTACGAAAGTCTTTTGTAAATGCTGATTTGAATGTCAACATAAACAAGTTTCGTAATTTTAATCTTTTAGATTTCGTAATATTAACTACAAAAAGGGTAAATATTACTAAATCAAATTCAACTAAAGTGACTTTCGTAAAATCAACCCTCACCGTTTTTTCAGTGTAGGTATACATATCTTACTGTCACGAGTAAGACCGTTGTCTTTCAACCCAGGTAGCAAACTGGCTGTTATAAGTGCTTATACAGCCATTATATATTTTCTTTTTTTTAAATAAATAAAATATTAAAGGACATCCAATATCCATACACAAATCGATCTAGCCCCAAACTAAGCAAAGCTTGTATATAATATTTATATATAATATATAAATACATATATAGATAACATCCATGACCCAACTTTAGGTACTTATAGAGCCTGTGTGCTACATGCGAATGTCTTACAATGTCGTTGTGACATCGTTATCATTATGTAATGGCATAAATCATAAATCATTACATCTTTATGCATTTCTACATTTTGATTTTGTCTTTGAATTTCAAATAGCGACTTTCATAGGTTTTAGAACCACGGTATGCTACCAAAAGACCCTTAAAGATTACAAAAGCATATTATATGAGCAGCTAAGTAAATAAACGCCTTCGTTGACCTCGCTTTTCCGAAGTACAAGCTATAACGTTTACTACTGACTATCGATTGGAGTAGCATAATATCGCCCTAAAACAACTCTCAACAAAGTTTCGAGCACTCTGACAGATAATCGATAACCTTATCTTTGTACAATCTTGAAACACACTTGAGCAAACACTTATTCCGAGCGAAGGATGTCGGAGGCAAACAGATGCTAAATTCGACGTTACTAAAGACATCTGTCTGAAAGGTCACAACTTTTTTAGCGACTGCTTGGTGGCCCGTTAAGGGTTAAAGGTGTTCTATATCCAAAATTGATGAAATCCGTGCAGCCGTTTCGGCGTAAAGAGAGGAAAGTTTACCAACAGATGCCGCTGTACGGTGCGGTGTGGCACGCCCATACAAATCCTGCACCGCGCTGTTAAGAAATAATACATGACCTCGACCCCTCTCCATATAAAAACGGATTTTAAATACCATAAAGTGCGTAATGTACCTTTAAGTGATAACTTCTAAGTTCTAAATTTTACTTAATACACCTCGAATTGAATATACGTATTTAAACCTAATGTAAAGTTTTGCATAATTTAACGTTTGATATAAGTAATGGAATTTGTTATTTTCATTTATTTATTTCCTTTAAAATATTTCCACTTATAAGTTCTTTAGTACCTAGTAAGATTAGGTAACTATATATAACAACAAAATAGTTTAGTTAAATAGTTTTTGAAAGCGTATAACGTGGTATAACATAGGTAAAAGCGATGATACAATAATATGCCAATTTGTAGGTATATAATATGTCACGGACTTATTATTGCCGAGATATGGCTAATTTGGCGATATCCCAATTCCTCGTTGATTTAGAAAGCAGGCCATAGAATGGGAGTTGCCTAATCGAAGGATTACCACAGACTTACGCATATTGTCCGCACTTTGCAACTGCTGCGGTCTTACCCTTCCTGGTTACAGTAGATATGGCATCATATCTACTTCCAAACGTCATCTTATAGCGATGATTTATTACCGAGATATGGCTAATTCGGTGATATGCCAAGGCCTCGTAGATTTAGAGAGCAGGGCATAGAATGGGTCTTGCCTAATCGAAGGATTACCACAGACTTACGCATATTGTCCGCACTTAGCAACTACTGCGGCCCTACCCTTCCTGGTTACAACTTTACACTTAGCTATACCCGATGTAATGTCGGTTTTAACATTATAGTCTCTGGATAGTTTAAAGTGGAATCTGGGCCAAGTTAGGATTAAAAGCTCTGGTCTTTAATAGTAAACTTCATATTTATTGTACTTGCTGTATTTTTTATTAAATGAAAATAAAATTCACCTTTAATTAACATATTATTGTATTGTCATCAAAGATAACTAGGCAAAATTTCAGCTCAATCGGTTGAAGATATCTGCTTCAACATTAAGTTGCAAGATTCCAGTTCCATCCGAACCAAATCCGAACATAGTTTATAACAATCTATCCCCGCTTGAGATGGTCACGGGTTTAAACTGAGATGCACCGGAAGCTTGGCAGAGATCTCAGGTGGTCGTGGTGTAACGCGCGTTTTCAGCTTGTTACATGGAAGAAATAAATCTCCATTTCGTACATTATTTTCCCCTAGTTTTGACAGCTAGACACTAGAATTATCTCATTTAATTATTTGACAGCTTCAGTGCGTTTCGATATGCAGCTAACCTTTCTTTAGATTGACAGTTGAAGTTTGTTTTGAAACTTCACTCTTGTTTATTAATCAATTTCATCGTCCTATACGATGATCGATTGCAATCTCGTCGTGACGTCTGAATGCAGCTTAATGACGATAGGTCACAATCTGTGGTCATAGACCTCACTCAATAGAGTTTTGGTTCGTTCAATCTGTCAGACGGAAGGTTTGACACTTCTTTTTCGTTGGAGACTCTGTCCGAGCGGTCGATACGGATTTGTATCGCCGAATATTGGATTAATCCTCGCCTGGCCGGGATTCTTCGGTTTCGTTTGCGTTTGTGGCGATCAGCCGCAGCCTTCTTTGTAAGTATTTCAATGATTCATCGACATATTTTTCTCGTGAAATTAGTTTGTGAGACATGTTATTTCATGCGACATTTTGACTGTTGTTTTAGCTTTTGCCTGCCCGTGGGGAAGCCGCCGGTATGTGGAAGCCTCCGGAGATGTGGGAGTGGGGCAAACGTAAGTACAAAAGTGCATTTTCTCTCTCTCAAATTTCACTATGACGTCACAAGTTCTAACCTAATCTTTCTCATTTGCTTCAGGACTCGCCTGAGCGTTTGCCCTTTTTGGATTCCCTTTCGGGATACCTTCTTTTTGGATTCCCTTTCGGGATACCTTCTTTTTGGATTCCCTTTCGGGATACCTTCTTTTTGGATTATCCTTTTTTGGACTACCTTTTGGGGCGAGCTTTTGTTCGGCGACCCATACTGTTAACTATTCACAATGGATAACTCCTTTTAAATTATCTTTAATAACGCGTTAGCGAGTCGTGGCGCTTGGACGCCGACGCTTTTCCCTTATTCCTTTCCCCGGGTTTCACCTCGGTTTGATTTACTGCCTATGTGGCACTAGTTTTTTCTCGCCTTGAGCGATAATAAGTAAATTTGCCTCGGGTGCTTCTCACCCCTTCCTTTGCCCTACGTGGGAATAAGTAGCTTCATCGCTGGAGATCCATCTGCCTGAGCAGCCTTCGTGGCAGGAAGCGTCGCTGGGGCAGACGGACCTGCAGAACCTCACCACCTAGCAGTGGGAGGATCATTTTTCCCAGGCCTAGCCCTGTTTACTTCCACCATTCCATTTTTCTTCACCCAAAGTAAGATTTAAATTCCTTTTTCTGAGTGCCTCTCACTCCTTCCTTTGCCCTACGTGGGAATAAGTAGAAGCATTCGTTGGAGACCCATCTGTCGGAGCCGCCTTCGTGGCAGGAAGCGTCGCTGGGGCAGACGGGCCTGCAGAACCACCAACTCTTAGGCTTTGTACCTACTGACACCAGGTTGGTGACATTATTCTAATTTAATCTGCCTTCGTTCAAAAGATGAAACATTGTAAAACCTAAACGTGGCCCCAATGAGTACTGTAAAATAAGGTCTTAATTTTAAGCGATACCGCCCAAACTGAAAATTTAGTTTCTGTGCCCTTCAGGCTTAACATTGTAAGATTAGAATAAATAACTTTAAGCGATCCTTCATTACAACAAGGTTATAAAATTTGTCTGTACTTTTTGCATGAATGTGAAAAATAAACCCTTCTGGTTTTGAAAATCTAGTTTAATTTCTTTCCCACATATAGAACCTATTCAAACTTGGCTTGTGATTAAAAGTTCATTTTTCCTGCTCTTAGCTATCCGCATGGTGAGAGCCTGGCGCCCGATTTCTTTTTTATATTTTTTTGTATTGATCTAATCACCTGATATAGGTCAGCGACCCCTCTGGTCGATTTGTTTAATCTTTTATTTAGTGGATTTTTCTACCACCTTTAATTTCTTTATTATTTTTAGATGCACTGGTGCTTCTGATAAGCCCATAGTCACACACTATTTTCTTTACATTACAATTTGGCGCTCACCGATTAGGGACTGAAAAATAGGTTTCTATATGTGTTTACTTTTCTTTTGAGTGGAATTGTTTATTCTCTTTGAACGAAGGCCTCTGGTAACATTTTTAGTTTTCTGTTACCTTATATTATTATTATTGTATTTTTCAGACAGTACTGATATATACCACTGTTGTTATATTTTTCAGTACATTGTTATTTTTTTCCAAGTGTTCACTTACAGTGTTATTTATTGTTCTATGGATGTGTTTTGAGGAGTAAAACTTTTTGTACATTTACCCAGTTAAAATACAGTGTTTCTCTAGTTTAATAGTGACAAGTAAATTTAAATATCAGAGTTTGTTTTGCAAAGTAATTGAATAATAATCTCATAGTTATACTGAACAGCTGATCAGTTATTGTTAACTTTAAAGTAACTTTTGCATATATTATTAGTATACATTTGTTGTCTTAACTAGTGAACAATTTAGAATCTTTGTTTCAAATATTAGTACTGCTGTTGTACACTCAGCTTCATAAAAAAGTTTCAATTTATAAAAGTGATATATTGTTATAATATTTAACTTAAGAGTTTTTTGCATCGGTCTTGATTACATATTGGTTAACATTTAGTGAACATTATCACACTGTGCAATTGAAATCTGTTTACATAGTTTGTTTTTCTGAAAGTGAACAGAGTGGTTAAAATTTCATAATTGTTATATACGGAGTGTTTATTATATTCTTATACAGGGTGTTGTGACAGTTGGTCTCAACTTTAATTTTTTTAACTTGTTAATTATAAACAATATTTCTTGGCGTTTCATATCTGTACTTCGGAGTGTTTTTTGACTGCGACATTGTTTTGAATTTGAAATTTCCTTAATTAATATTTTCCTCGGAGTCTCAAGATTTTAATATCACTTTCATGACAGGGTGGAAAGTAATTAGTGTTATAATTTTCATTTACATTTCAAACATTTTTAATAGATATTATAACCAGTTGATAGGGTTGTCACCTGACATACCTTAATTTAATATTTTTGTTAAAAAAACTTTTTCTGCTTTTGAATAATAAATACTTTTCATAGGTACTACATCCAGTATATAGGGTTGTCACCTGATACAATTTAATTAATTTTTTTCTTCATTTCAACTTTTGAATAACAAATACTTTTCATAGATATTGCTTGATCGGTATATAGGGTTGTCACCTGGTATTTCCATTTAAAACTTTTATTAAAAAATTTCAACTTTTGAATACAGATTCCTACACTTTAGTATTATACAACAATAATATAGGGTTGTCACCTCAATTTCAATAAAATTTTTTCTTTCAAATTTTTTATCCTCCAATAGTAACTTCACTTTTTGGACATTACCTAACCATTAAATAGGGTTGCCACTTAGCAATTTCAACTTAATTTTTATTTTTTTAAATTTTTTTTGGCAATCGAATTGTAACAGTTGTCTGATCCGGAACATACCTAGTGTACCGAATTTAGCGGTTTTGCGAATAGCTTTCGATTTTTATTTCTACTGTTTTAGATACAGTTAATACTTTACATCTAGCTTTGGACATTTAGTAATGATGGACAACGGTGAGGGTTCTAGCACGCCTCCACCTATGGTACCACCCAGGGTAGTGGATATGGGAACTAGTCCTGATCCGCCCAGTACTTTTCAAGGTGACTTGATAACCTTCTCTGCTCATCAGAGCGGTGCACACAATAGCACAGGCAGTGGAGTTCCACCTCTACCTAGAGGCATTAACTTGACAGGTGAAGGCAACCATACTAATATGCTGGATATCCCTTCTAATCGTTATTTGTCTAAACCCCCTGATCTAACGAAGTGTAAAATTAACTTCAATGGCAAGACTTGTGTCCGCGAATTTTTGATTCAAGTGGAAGAGCTTCAATATGCTCGTCACCTTGATGAACAATACCTGCTTCGCGCCTTTCCCTCGTTGTTATCAGACCACGCTTTGAAATGGTTTAGGTCCATCCGCGGACAAGTAACATCTTGGTATCAACTGAAAATCGCGTTGCTACGACGTTTCGACAAATTAGACTTTGATTACCAACTGGAATCTCAACTTCGTACACGCAAGCAAAAGCCACGAGAGACTCTGTCAGAATTTATAATAGATTTGATGGATCTGTCCAGTCAATTGACATATCCTTTATCTGAGACCACCCTGATTGACATATTTAGACATAACATGTTGCCATCTTTTATGGGACATTTCATAGGTAAACCGTTAAGTAGTTTTGATGTTATTGTACGGCTTAGCAAAGAAATTGATGCGTATACTTCAACTGTTCCTCATCAACCGTCTACGCTGAACTCTAATTTTGATAGGCCGTCCAAGAAATTTAGCCCTGTTGAGGTTAAATCAGAACGAATATGTTTAAAGTGTAAAAAATCTGGCCACCGCTACAAAGATTGTAAAACCATCAAAGGCACTATTTGTTTCAATTGTAATAAGAAAGATGTCACCACACTTACGTGTGATAATTGCAAACAGAGTTCTTCTAACTCGCCTAATAGTGGTTCAAAAAACGAGTAGGCGTCAGTCGAACACCGTTTCGTTCTGAAGTGCGTCGTGCTTCGGCTGACCAGGTTGATATTTCAAATAAGACTCCACATATTTCCCATAAACCCTTAGATGCCGAGATTAGACAAGATTTTTCCGGTTGGTTAGATTATTTGAAAATTTTCTTTGGTGTTCATAAAGTTGCTCCGGTTTTGTTCATGGATAATGTTGACTCTCGACCTTATTTAGATTTTTCAGTAGGTTCTTGTAAATTTTCTGGATTGCTGGACAGCGGCGCGAGTAGTTGTGTCCTTGGTCATAATTCACACCTGGTATTTCTGAATTTAGGTTTCGAGCTTCGTCAGGATACTAGGGTTGTCGCTAGCACAGCTGACGGCACCACGCGTGACATACTAGGAATCATCGACCTGCCTGTTACCATAGATCTTAGAACACATATTATTCCATTTTTGGTTATTCCCTCATTCGAACCCCCTATTATACTTGGCTTTAATTTTTGGTTGAAATTCGGTCTAGCAAAGGAATTGTTTAAGAATATAAGCTATAGACCCGGTGATAGGACGGTCATTTGTTCGGTTACCTCAGCTGCTCAGTTGAGTCCTGCCGAAAAGGAGCAGTTAGATTCGGTTATAAAGGATTTTGAGGAAATTTCCTATGAGAAAAAGGGTTTAGGACTCACTCATCTCACTGAACATAAAATTCTTACTACAGGGGATCCTATTAAGCAGCGTTATTGGCCTCTTAGTCCTGCTAAACAGAACGAGCTCTATACTGAGGTAGAGGCACTTCTCAAGGAGGGAATTATTCAACCTTCAAAGTCTCCCTGGTGTTCTCCGGTCCTTGCAGTGGAGAAGAAGGACGGATCTGCTCGATTATGCTTAGATTCTCGTCGTTTGAACTCTGTTACGATTAAGGATGCTTATCCACTTCCATATACATCAAGAATTTTGGACAACCTGAAAGATGCTAAGTTTATAACGGCCCTCGATTTGTCTAAGGCATTTTTACAAATTCCTCTGGAGGAATCGTCTCGCCAGAAAACTGCTTTTGTCGTGCCAGGAAAGGGATTGTTCGAATTTGTTCGTATGCCCTTCGGGATCACTAACGCTCCAGCGGAGTTACAGCGATTGGTGGATAGACTTTTTGGTCCCGAGTTCGATGACGTATTATTCAAATATTTAGATGACCTAGTTTTGATTTCTAAAACCTTTTCTGACCATATAATTCTGTTACGTAAAGTTCTAGTAGTGTTAAAAGAGGCTGGTTTGACTGTAAATCTAAAAAAGTGTGAATTTTGTAAAGATAGACTCCGTTATTTGGGTTATGTTATAGATCGGAACGGGTTACATACCGATCCTTCCAAATTAGAAGTAATTCAAAATTACCCCAAGCCGCAAGTTGTGAAACAATTGCGAGGTTTTCTTGGTCTTTGTTCCTATTATCGTAAATTCATTCCTAACTTTGCTGATATAGCTGCACCTCTGTCTACTCTCACCGGAGGTAGTAAAAATTCTAAAAAACCTGTTATTTGGAATCCCATAGCCGAAGAGGCATTTGAAAAATTAAAAACCGCTTTAATGACCGCGCCTGTGTTGCAATGCACTGACTTTAGTAAACCTTTTTTCCTCCACTGTGACGCTAGCTCAGTGGGAATCGGTAGTGTGCTTTGTCAAGAGGATGACAGTGGTGAACAACATCCTTTAGCATTCTATTCACGAACCTTAACTAAGTGTGAGAGAAACTATAGTGTTACCGAGAGAGAATTATTGTCTATTTTAAATTCCATTGAACATTTCAGACCCTATATAGAGGGAATGAAATTCACCGTAATCTCAGATCACGCTTCACTTAAGTGGCTGTTAGGATTAACGAATCCCAGCGGTCGTCTGGCTAGATGGGCCGCCAGAATTTCCCAATTCACTTTTGATATAGTACATAAAAAAGGCTCTTTACATGTAGTACCTGACTGCTTATCTCGAGTAGAGATCGCAGCACTTTCCATTCCATCTGACTTCACTTTGCCTGATGATGAAATAATAGACTCTTGGTATAGAAAAATATTTATTGATTGCCAGCGATTCCCCACTAAATACAAAAATTACAAAGTGGAGAACGCAACTTTATATAAATTCTGTAAGCCAAAGTATAAATTAAACTCTCCCTTAGATTGGAAAATAGTTATCCCACGTGAAAATATAATTGATACAATTAGAGATAATCATGATGACGTTAATTCAGGTCATCTAGGAATTCATAAAACTCTACACAGGTTAAAGGTTCACTATTTTTGGAATAAAATGTTTAAAGACGTACAAGAATATATTAACCGTTGTGATACTTGCAAAGCTTATAAATCCTCTAATTCACCCCCATTTGGTCTTATGGTAAATCCCAAAATTGTAGACGCCCCGATGCGTATGTTGTCCATGGATATTATTGGAATTTTACCCCGTACATACTCAGGTCATCGTTTCATTCTGTCCGTAGTCGACGTATTTACCAAATACGTCTGGCTGTTTCCTTTAGCTAACGCCACTACAAATAGCATCTGTAAATTCATTGAAAAAGACATATTTTTAAAATTTGGAACTCCAAAAATAATAGTCTGTGATAATGGAACTCAGTTCACTTCTAAACATTTCGTAGAATTCTTAAAAAATTATAACGTAAATAAAATTTTCTATAATACACTGTACACGCCTCAAAATAACCCCGTGGAGCGATATAACAAGAGCGTGGAGACTTGTATTGCTTGTTTTGTTAAAGATGATCATAGGACTTGGTCATCACTTTTGCCTCATATTCAAGTAGCGTTAAATAGTGCTGTTAACTTAGCTACAGACTTTACTCCCAATTTTTTAATGTTCGGTAGAGAACTTATTATAGATTCCTCTTTGCATCGCTTTAGCGATTCTTTTGATAACTTGGACGATCTAACTATAGGTGATCGTCACAAGCTGGCTAGTTCTTTTGATAGGCTAAAGTCAATTTTTGAACGGGTATCCGTGTCTCTTTTAAAGGCATACAAACGTAATGCCGCTTTTTATAATAAGGGTCGTAAGGCTGTTACTTACGACGTGGGTAATGTTGTTTGGAGGAGAAATTTTGTGCAATCTAGCGCAGCTCATTATTTTTCGGCCAAACTAGCTCCAAGGTTTGTTAAATGTGAAATTATTGACAAAATTTCTGATGTAGTTTACGTTTTAAAAGACCTTTCAAAAGGCACTTCTGGTCGTTATCACGTTAAAGATATTATTAAAATTTAATTATTGGAACTCTTAGCTTCGCTGGGGGGACATTTTGGGGAAGTCATGGTCTTTGTTAGAGATGTATGTTAGAGTTATTGGACCTTTGTTAGAGATGTATGAAAGGTAAGACTGCTTTGAATTTTTCTCCCAACCGTTGTTAATTTTAAAGTTAACCTTGGACATTTTAGAAACTTTTTTCCAAATTTAATCCAACAACATAACCTTTTTGTTTTTGTACATATTGGGTTATAGAACCCTTGTATAGTATCTTGTTGTTTATTGTACACTTTTCCTTCTATCGCTGTTATAGAGTAAATGTTGTACTTAATTTTCCTTTGTCTCGACTCGTTAGAATAGTTGTGAGTGTTATATTAGCTTAAATTCTTGTTTAGAATACTTCTAGTTTTTGTTAAGCTTAGATGAATAAGCATCTCCTGGACTTGACTTTCCCTGATTAGACTTTTTACCTACTTGTTAGTAGTGTAACTTTTAGACTTCCGATTTTTCATTGCGAATGCAATGCGGTTGTTCTTTTTCGACGTGCCTGATTTGAAGGTCGTCTTTCTCAGATCTCGCTATTGCAGCGATTGATCTTCTTTTTGACCACACTGACGAGTGTAGGTTCATTTTTGCTCCACCATCTGATATGGTGGCTGCTTTTGCTGCAGCCTCGGCTCAACAAATTTTTTCCCTCCATGCGCTTGGAAGTCTGGTGGTGTTATGCCAGTCGTATTGGAATCTTTTTGGACTGTCGCGCCTGCGACGGTCACTTTTCTTTTGCCATGCGCCTGGGAGTCTGGTGGTGTTGAGCCAGTCGCATTGGATTTTTTTTGTCTGTCCTGTCTGTGACAGACATTTCTCTTTGTCGTCCGCACTTTTTAGGTTCGCGGCCCGACGTTTCTTTTTCAATGTGCATGGTAGTCTGGTGGTGTAGTGCCAGTCACATTGAAAGGCTATTTAGCTGTTCTTTTTCCCTTTTTCCACGACTTTTTACGTGTGCCTGGAAGTCTGGCGGTGTTGCACCAGTCACACGGGGGTTTTTGTTTCCCATTTGAAGAGGAGTCTTACTCACTTTGTTCTTTTTGGGTTTTTTCCCAAAGACAACTTTTTCTTGTGTCTCAGTGACATATTATTATAACCCATATTTAGCTCTTTTTATTCCAACATTTTTCGGTTTTCTTTCGAAAATTGAAACTTTTTTCATTTTCTCATAATAATGAGTAGTGATGTCACTGACACATTCACATAGAAGTTTTGAGTCGGACGGTGGCGTTTAGCCTTACCGACTTCGAATTCTTTCCTATTATAGGGAATTTTTAACTGTTCTACTGTAGTCGGTGGCGAAGGTGCTTAGCCGCATCTACATAAGCTAGGCAGTTTTGTTTTGCACGTTTTGAATTTATTTTTCCTTTTAGATTTGTTGTAGTCGGAGGCGAGGGTGCCTATCTGTATCTACGAACCGGTTTAACTTAGTTTTCGTTTTAGATATAGCTTAGTGCTAGTATCGTTTGCTTTTTCATTGTTGTAGTCGGAGGCGAGAGTGCCTATCCGCACCTACTAACAACTTCTTTGTTTAGTAATAACCTACTATAGGTTTTATTTAATTTAGATTTCTAATTTGTTTATACCCTTTATGGTTTGGATGTTGGGAGACCTCGCTTTTCCTGCTTTTGGCACTATCGGTGGCTAGGATGCCTAACCGACAAGTAGCTAGTGAGATGGTAGAGTTGGGAGGAGAGTTGGTAGAGTTGGGAGGAGAGTTGGTAAAGTTGGGAGGAGAGTTGATAGAGTTGGTTAGTGAGTTGGTAGAGTTGGTAGAGTTGAGTAGAGAGATGGTAGAGCTGGTTTCTTTTCTTTATTTTTTAGGTTTTTTTATATCCTAAGCCTCGTAGATAGGTTGACCTTGTTGCTAGGTTCTGTCTTGTTCCTGTTTTGGTTTTTTGTCATAAAAAATAGTTCCTATTTTTTATTTTTCGTGGAACGGGGGTAATGTAACGCGCGTTTTCAGCTTGTTACATGGAAGAAATAAATCTCCATTTCGTACATTATTTTCCCCTAGTTTTGACAGCTAGACACTAGAATTATCTCATTTAATTATTTGACAGCTTCAGTGCGTTTCGATATGCAGCTAACCTTTCTTTAGATTGACAGTTGAAGTTTGTTTTGAAACTTCACTCTTGTTTATTAATCAATTTCATCGTCCTATACGATGATCGATTGCAATCTCGTCGTGACGTCTGAATGCAGCTTAATGACGATAGGTCACAATCTGTGGTCATAGACCTCACTCAATAGAGTTTTGGTTCGTTCAATCTGTCAGACGGAAGGTTTGACACTTCTTTTTCGTTGGAGACTCTGTCCGAGCGGTCGATACGGATTTGTATCGCCGAATATTGGATTAATCCTCGCCTGGCCGGGATTCTTCGGTTTCGTTTGCGTTTGTGGCGATCAGCCGCAGCCTTCTTTGTAAGTATTTCAATGATTCATCGACATATTTTTCTCGTGAAATTAGTTTGTGAGACATGTTATTTCATGCGACATTTTGACTGTTGTTTTAGCTTTTGCCTGCCCGTGGGGAAGCCGCCGGTATGTGGAAGCCTCCGGAGATGTGGGAGTGGGGCAAACGTAAGTACAAAAGTGCATTTTCTCTCTCTCAAATTTCACTATGACGTCACAAGTTCTAACCTAATCTTTCTCATTTGCTTCAGGACTCGCCTGAGCGTTTGCCCTTTTTGGATTCCCTTTCGGGATACCTTCTTTTTGGATTCCCTTTCGGGATACCTTCTTTTTGGATTCCCTTTCGGGATACCTTCTTTTTGGATTATCCTTTTTTGGACTACCTTTTGGGGCGAGCTTTTGTTCGGCGACCCATACTGTTAACTATTCACAATGGATAACTCCTTTTAAATTATCTTTAATAACGCGTTAGCGAGTCGTGGCGCTTGGACGCCGACGCTTTTCCCTTATTCCTTTCCCCGGGTTTCACCTCGGTTTGATTTACTGCCTATGTGGCACTAGTTTTTTCTCGCCTTGAGCGATAATAAGTAAATTTGCCTCGGGTGCTTCTCACCCCTTCCTTTGCCCTACGTGGGAATAAGTAGCTTCATCGCTGGAGATCCATCTGCCTGAGCAGCCTTCGTGGCAGGAAGCGTCGCTGGGGCAGACGGACCTGCAGAACCTCACCACCTAGCAGTGGGAGGATCATTTTTCCCAGGCCTAGCCCTGTTTACTTCCACCATTCCATTTTTCTTCACCCAAAGTAAGATTTAAATTCCTTTTTCTGAGTGCCTCTCACTCCTTCCTTTGCCCTACGTGGGAATAAGTAGAAGCATTCGTTGGAGACCCATCTGTCGGAGCCGCCTTCGTGGCAGGAAGCGTCGCTGGGGCAGACGGGCCTGCAGAACCACCAACTCTTAGGCTTTGTACCTACTGACACCAGGTTGGTGACATTATTCTAATTTAATCTGCCTTCGTTCAAAAGATGAAACATTGTAAAACCTAAACGTGGCCCCAATGAGTACTGTAAAATAAGGTCTTAATTTTAAGCGATACCGCCCAAACTGAAAATTTAGTTTCTGTGCCCTTCAGGCTTAACATTGTAAGATTAGAATAAATAACTTAACACGTTCGCGGACAGTAAGACACACCTGTTTGACACTAAAATTTTGTATGAAATATTTGAAACTGTTATAGCAGTTTCGTCATAATTGTAAGATTGAGTACAATTTATATGTGACAGTGAACACTATGCAAGTCGAATGCTATACCAGTTACGTCAAATATGATACGTTTTTATACAACCTTATGTGACAACAAATGCTATAGCATTATACTTCCATAGCAGTTCTGCCACATGGCTTAGCTAGCTCGTGGTACATTTATGGCATTGAATGTTATAGCAGCTGCCTGCTACGCTTATATGTGATAGCGAAAACGAATATAGGCGTTGATTACAGGAATTATAGTTATCAACGGGTTTGTCACTCACGCCTATTCTATTTGAGTCTCTCTTGTTACTTTCAGACGACGCACCAGACGAGTTTGGCATATAGTCTTCGTAGGAACTTCACTGCCCCGCTATATTTCGAAATGGGTCTTGATCAGATTCACCGGTATCGTCGGTTACACTTCTGACTCTTTTCTTGACATCGGTTGATGTTTTTGACTCTTCAACGCTAATTTGATCCTCCGATGACTACTCGGTCACCTCTTCAAACATTTTCAGTAACTTCTCAATGTCGTGGGCTTAAAAACTCGTATTGGACGAGCCTTTCGTTGATCTAATGATTTTGTTGGTAAAGGCGGTGACGGTGAAGTCTGTATAGGTCAGTGGTGCAGTCTGTATGTCGCCACCGAGTCGGCGGTCGAGCTCGAGCGAGGACCTTCTTTAGAGGCATGTAACTCAAATTAAAATCACTTTTTTACACTGCTGATAAAGCTACAATACCCTTCACTATGTTAGCAGTTGAATGGTGAACCAAGAGACGTGTAATTCCAAGATATTTGCTGACAATTATGTTTACTGTCTATGTGTATAATATAAAATATGTACATAAATCTATGTCTGTATTTTAAATTGTAACCACCGTCAAAGCTCGTTGAAGGGCAATAAACAGTTAGTAAATATAGCTAATTATTACAACCCACCAAAATATCCAAGAAAATACTTGAATAAATGTTACTTACGATGATAAAAACAATCCTTCGAAATGTTGTCGACACGCAAAATTCTCAAAATACTGATGGTCAACACAGCGGCGCACTCGCCGGGCGACTGAACTAATTTTCATACAACCGAGAATGCTATAGCATCTGTGTGCGGGAGAGGGGGGTACGATTGTCGGCAACACATGTCACCTTGTCAGTGTGCTAAAAGCAAGTAATGTGACAGTAAGCGTACCCGGATTGCAGAGAAATTGACAGTAAATGTTAATGTACACGTTTTTACTATGGCAAAGCGCATTCTTTAGCATTCGCGCTCAGGAAAGAAGCTCGATTAAAGACTGCTATAGAATGCGCGTCACAACAGGTACTCAAAATTCGAATGCCATAGAATGCTCGTCCGCGAACGTGTTAAGCGATCCTTCATTACAACAAGGTTATAAAATTTGTCTGTACTTTTTGCATGAATGTGAAAAATAAACCCTTCTGGTTTTGAAAATCTAGTTTAATTTCTTTCCCACATATAGAACCTATTCAAACTTGGCTTGTGATTAAAAGTTCATTTTTCCTGCTCTTAGCTATCCGCATGGTGAGAGCCTGGCGCCCGATTTCTTTTTTATATTTTTTTGTATTGATCTAATCACCTGATATAGGTCAGCGACCCCTCTGGTCGATTTGTTTAATCTTTTATTTAGTGGATTTTTCTACCACCTTTAATTTCTTTATTATTTTTAGATGCACTGGTGCTTCTGATAAGCCCATAGTCACACACTATTTTCTTTTCATTACAGTGGGTATGTTTTAGGTATTGCAAATTTCAGATTCCCAGGAAAAGATTACAGATGTTTCTTAGTAGTAGTTTGGACGCCAGCACATTTTAACCTGATACAAATGGCAAGGTAAGCAAGGAAAACAATCTGCAGTATTTTACTGAAAACTTGAAATATTAAGTTGAAAGAAACAAAAGTTTATGTACAGTACGCTTATATTGCAGGTCCAATTGGGAAATCACAAAGCAGTTTTACATACACTGCTAGAACAGTGCTGCGGGAAGGCGTTCTATCTTACTGAATATTATGTACTTAACTAATATCATAAGGATTTAACACTAACACTGTAGATGGTTTTAAGATTGTGTAGAAAGGCTTTATAGTCTAATATCAGTAGTAATTTAAAGCATGAAGAGTAGCGTGTAGAATGTGAGTATGGTGACTCAACACAACAAACAAGAAAACCCGAATTATAAAAGAAGTGAGACAAGGAATAGTATCACCTGGTTAAGAAAGTAGCATAGTTTCTCAGCCTCGGACTCATCACTTGATAACCGTTGGCTTAGAAACGAAGTGAAGCCCTAGATGTGACAGCCGACACCAGCAGAAGAACATGCACGCAGGTACGTGCAAGAATCCCGTAGGAACGTGTCTGCATGCACACTCCTGGCTGCAGAACTGCGGCTCACACACAGGCACGTGCAAGACTCCGTGAGGACCGTCCCTGCATGTGGACACGCAGCCACTACAGCAGCCTGGCGACTCCGTCTATGACACCCGGTGGCACTGTAATAAACAGTTTTATAAGCAAAGGAAAGCAACATTCACTTTTACACGTGTCATTACTTTCACACGTGTCATTCCCTGCACACGTGTCATTCTGAATTTAATTGAAGGAAAACGATAACACACGAACAAAATGCAGCAGTCGCGTGCATCCTAGCAACAGAATATCGTCGCTAGTCGAAGAAAAGAATCAAATTTGTCACACACTCACCCGGGACAGTTTCATGTTTTAATGAATTTGGAAATAATTCGAGCTGCCGTCATCCGTGTGGCAGTCTACGGAACCATGCTTTTAAGCTGTAACAGAATAATAAAATGAGTAACTGAGTCTAGAGGATTACGTAACGCCACGCGTCCAAATTGGTTACGTAACTGCTTCTACTTACATGTGTGATAGTTTTAGAACCAAGCCTCCCTTGGAAATATCCTTGTTTAAGGTTTAACACATTTTATAGAGATGAGAAAGTTATAACGCTGAAACAATAAGAAATAAACCGATTAGTTATGAACAACTCCAATCATCAATGGACCGCAACGCGAACGTCACATTCCATCAATTTCTTCACAAAATATACATACCTGCCATCACAAATGGTAGGGGCGTTCGTGGTTGGGATTATTAAAGGCTTCCCTAAGCCGAAGTCCAGATTCCTTGACGAAAATACACTTGTAATTTTTAAGCCATGTTGAGCGCAACGACTCGTACAAGGAATGACCGCCACGCCGTCAACTGTCAGTGTTGCCCGCTTTCATCATGTCAGACGCGATCCATGCGTTGGACATTGTGATTTAATTAATCATGTTCGAGAAATATTTTGAAAAGGCCAAAAGGAAGATAATTGTATTTGTGATATTTAATTTACACAAATAATAAACTACAAATTGAAATAATTTAATATTGTTGAGAAGAAAACAAATATGGCACTAGCGCCATCTAACGGAGGACGATAGAATTACTTGACCAACGGAACTCACTTCGATAGTGTTATCTGCCGTGATAGATTTTGCTATGTATTTCCGAAAAATACCAACAGATGTCTCCGTCAACCCTATCCAAAGATAAAAAGTCCTCAATCAAGTTTTACAGCGTAACATTACCTCTTAAGTTGTCCAAAAAAAAAAATTAAAAAAAAAAGAATTTAAGCCACTTTTCAAATTCCACAGCAAGAGCTAGATTTACCTATTTATCTACAAACAATCCAAAACAGGTCGCTCGTAAACTCCAAATCAGAAAGAACCTGACAAGTGACAAGGCCTTCCCTACGAAGAAGTGACACAACGCAGAACCAACAGCGACGAAATTTCAACGCATCTCCAGGATTATCTGCAAGACACCGACAAAATCAAAAAAAATGGAACTCCTATCCTATTTACTTATGAAATTATAACCTACTCGACTGATACTATTAAAATTATTCAACCCTTGAATAAAATTTATTCCCATAATGGAAAGCATTTTAAGTACCTATTGTAAATTATCCTCTGCTTTAACTTGACTCTGTTTCTTTATTGAGGTGTGCCTCCCTCGATGAAGAAACAAAAGACAATCGTAATTAACAGTAACTAATCTTAATTCAAGCTAACTTACAGGCTTGTTAAGTTTATATCTATTCTAAACCTTACCACTAGGAACAGTTGAACGAATTCAAACGCTTTTAAAGAGCAGAACCTAGTGAGACCTATGTCTCTAATTTCTCGTTCAACTATATCTAAGCATGAGTGAGCATCACTCTTAAGTATTAAAGTTCAGTTTTAACTTACAACCTACGATAGTTAAAAGCATACTAGCTTGTTTCCTAGTATGTATATATTTAGACAGCAAGTAGAAAAACACACTATGCGAGTGCTTTTAGAAGTAGTTGTGAAAACGTAGTGACGACCCTTCGTATTCAGAGTAGTCTGAAACTAATAGCTTATTAGATAAAAATTATATTAAACTTAAGTACAGTCGAACAGTTTCATGTGTAGTCAAAGGTTATTTGACCCTAGGTAGTTGCATAACTAGCCTATATTGTCACATGATTTGTACTGTGTCGACCACCTACAAATACTAGAAAACCTAACATTTAAAATTACTCTAAACCTAGAAACCTAACATTTAAAATTACTCTAGACCTAACCTAACAAATTTATATACAGTGTGATCTCCCAAGATAGTATGTTGATGAACCGTATGTCCTTTAGTCGCCTTCTACGACACCCATAGGAAGATACGGGATGGTGCTATTCTGAACCCGACACCATACAGGTTAGATCCTTTAGTCGCCTTCTACGACACCCACAGGAAGATATGGGATGGTGCTATTCTGAACCCGACACCATACAGGTTAGAATACCGTACTAAATACATACTATAAAATACTAATGTAAAATTAAATTCTCACCTAATGTCAGAACGAATAGTTATATTAAATCTAATTTACTTAAAGTTAGCGAACTAAGTACTTAAGTCCTATAATTAAGTTAAAGTATCTTAGGGTTCATTGACCCCTTTGTGCGTCAGCTGTTCTGTTTGACAGCTAACTACATATATCTTTAAGTATTTATGTGTGAATGCACAAAGCTTTATCTAAGCGTCATTAGGGTGAGCTTTTAATATGTCCTTGACATGCCATATGCCCAGTGACTTACCAGAAGTAAAGTCCTTAAGTTCATAGGTTACAGCTGATATTTTCTTTTTGACTATACATTTTTTAAACTTAGGTGCAAGTTTTTTAGTGAAGAATTTATCAGCATCGGATAGTGGATATTCTTTCTTCCAAACTACCTGATTTTCCTCGTATTCGATATTACGCCTGTTTTTATTATAGTAAATTCGACTTCGCTGATAAGATTTATGAAGGGATTCATTAACCTTGCTAAAAATAGGTTTAAGATGACCTAACATAGACGAATATATATCTCTGTCCGTGAACTGCAATTCGTCACTCTGCAGCGGTCCAGTTGGATACCAATCTCCTGAGAGTATGGCTTCCCGTCCAGTATTTAAGAAATATGGACTATATCCTGTGACCTCATGCACAGCAGTGTTTATTGCAAATTCTATAGAGCTTAATTCCTCTGCCCAAGTACGATGATTAGATCTTGTATAAGAGGCTATTGCAGTTACTACTACCCGTATAACGCGTTCAGCCGGGTTATTCTGAGGAGAGAAGCGACAGTTATAAAAGAGTCTAGGTATTTTGTATTTGTCTTTTAATGCATGCATGTTCCTAGAAATGTATTGAGGACCATTGTCCAGGATCAAACACTGAGGAACTCCATATTTTAATATAACGTTATTTTCTATTAACTCTACTACAGTTTTAGCTAATGAATTTCTCATTGGAAATAAACAGGTGTACTTGGTAAAGCAATCGCATACGACTAGGATGAATTTATACCCTTTATAGCTACGAGGTAGTGGACCGAGGATGTCAGTGCACACCACCTGCCATGGTCTTTGAATACGTTTAGGATTCTCCATCAACCCCGGGGGAGCTTCATTCGTACTCTTGTATGCTAAACATATGTGACAGTTTTTTATATAGCCTTTTATGTCATTTAACATCTTGGGCCAATAGTAGCTTTGGGCCACACGTTTTAAAGTTTTAAAAGTTCCTAAATGAGCCGCGTCAGGCCTATCATGACACTGCTTCAAGATATCTTGTCGTAATTCCTGCGGAATCACCCGTTTCCACTCACAATCTTTAGACAAAGGATTTTTATTGCGAATACGCTTATACAAGTTATCATTTAGCACTCTGTAATCAGGATATTTCTGAGGAGACTTTTCTACTCTATTGAACAAGTTAAGGTACCATGTATCTGAGGAAGCACTAATAGGACAAAGCATTTCTACTTCTCCCGCTGAAACAGGGGCACGTGACAGTGCATCTGCCAGTTTATTTTCAACACCCTTCCTATGTTGTATGTCAAAGTTAAATTGTGAAAGACGCAAAGCCCATCTGGCCAACCGTCCAGTAGGGGATTTGAGAGTGACTAGCCAGCGAAGACTGCTATGGTCACTGAAGACCTGTGTTCTAAATGGAGAACCCTCTATGTAACCCCTAAACTTTTCTAAAGCAAATAGTAAAGCGTTCAGTTCTTTTTCTGTGGTAGTGTGATTTTGCTCTGCCTTATGCAAGGTTCTGCTGGCATATGCAACCGCATGCTCATGTCCTTGGTCATCAAGTTGAGATAAGGCACAGCCCAGGCCAACATCAGAAGCATCTGCCGAGATAATAAACGGCCTGTCAAACCTAGGTACACTCAGTATAGGAGCTGACACGAGTAGTTCTTTGACAGTCTGAAAAGCTTTTTCTGCCTCAGGTGTAAATTGAAAAGATGAGCCTTTGGAGAGTTTTCTGGTAAGCTTATTTAGTGGAGCATATACAGTGGAATAGTCCTTGAGGAATCGTCTATACCAAGATACAAGGCCCAGAAACCTACGCAGTTCCTTTTGAGATTTAGGTACGGGATATTCCACAATGGCTCTAACTTTTTCACTATCAGTCCTGAGACCTCGGCGATCAATCACATAGCCCAGAAATTTAAGAGAGGAGCGACAGAAAACAGATTTTTCTAAATTTATAGTTAGACCCGCTTGTCGAAGCTTTTCACAAGCTTTCCTAAGTAATTCTAAGTGGTCTTCAAAAGTTTCAGATATTAAAATTATGTCGTCGACATAATAAAAGATATTGTTAGCAAACTCTGGACCAAAGACTTTATCCATTAAACGCATCATTCTAGCCGTTGAATTGACCAAGCCAAATGGTAAGCGACGGAATTGAAAACTTCCAACGCCAGGTATTGAAAAGCAAGTTTTCTCTCTAGACTCTTTAGCCAACATTATTTGAAAGAAAGCTGACCTCAAGTCCAGCGAAGTCATATATTTAGCATTGTTTAATGAATCTAGTATTTCCTGCACCCTAGGCATGGGATAAGTATCAACTTTAGTCAAACTATTCAATTTTCGACTATCAAGACACATGCGAAGTTCACCATTGGCCTTAGGAACAAGGAGGATTGGACTGTTCCAAGGTGAATTGCTTTTCTCAATTATGCCCAATTTTAACATTTTATCTATCTCCTGGTGCACATAATTTCTATGATGGAATGGAATAGGATAGTACTTTTGTTTGACAGGTGCATTATTTCCTGTATCTATCACATGTTCTTCTAGACTTGTGCAACCAAGTTGATCTTCTGTGGCCGATATACACTTGAAATCAGCAATAACCTGGTCCAGTTCACCCTTCTGTTTATAAGTCAGATCATCTAAATCATGTAAGTGTATTTCAGATTCTTTAAGCAAGTTTAAATAAGGAGGAGGTACATACGACCTTTTAGAATTCAAAATGTCAGAGCAAAGTCCAAACTTAGTTAAGAAATCAACCCCTAGTATGAGGGAGGTGTTGATGTCCCTGCACACAAAAAAAGTCACAAAGTGTAAGTTATGTTTATAGGCAACAGGCACTTCTATTCTACCTAGTACAGTTAAGCATGCGCCATTACCTACTGCTAAGTCTCGTTTACATGTATGCAATGGAAAGTTAAGTCCTTCTTGTTGTAATGAGGAGTAGGCACCCTCGCTCATTATAGACACAGATGCACCACTATCCGCCAGTGCGTTGCACTCAAGCCCTAATATACCTACAGAAATATAAGGTCTGGGATCATTTTCCCTTTCTTTAAACAATGGGGCATAAGCACGAGTAGTAGGAGTTTGAATTAAAGTTAAGTCAGTTTGAGTTGAACGGTCAGAGACTTGTGGAACGTCACGTCCACCTACAACAACATTAGTCTTGGTCCCTGACCGGATTGTTAGTTTTTTGAACAATCACAATCTCTAGTTAAAATTCCTGGCCTTTTGCATCTAAAACAAATTGGTGTAGGATGCACATCACATTTAGAATGGTGGTGCACGCCACCACACTTCGAGCAAATCACTGCACTCCTACTAGTAGTAGCTGATACCACCTGTCGGTTCACAGCGTTTGAAGAAGAAGGCATAGAGTTATTGTTCATGCAAAAGTCCGGTATTATAGATTCCCTACCAGTATGCAAGAAACCTCTGTTTTCACATTTAAATTTAGAAACCTCAAGTCTAGCACAGATAGCTTTTAAGTCTCTAATATTCCTAACCTCAGTTAAGGCTAAGCGAGATATAAAAAAGGGACTCATGTTAGTCATTATAATGTCTAATTGTTCTGATTCTGGCAGAGGCCTAGACAAGCGCAAGAATAAGCTTTCCATTATGTTAATGTATGATTTTATAGACTCATCTTTGTTTTGCAATCTGGCACGGATCTGATTTAATAAGCAGCGCTCATATTCGATAGGTTGAAATTCATCCTTAAGCGAGTCAAGCAAAGTCTCAAACGATGTAAAGCGTGTCCTGTTATTCCTAAACCAAAGCAGAGCCTCCCCAGTGAATAAATGAACAGAATTGCGCAGTAATTCAGTATCCGAGATTTCAGACGAGTATTTAAGTTCCTCTAATCTAAATATGAAATCATGAATTGATGTCCGACCATCATACACAAGGTTCCATTTGAGCACTTGAGATATGCGCTTCTGACCAGAAGGCACAGACCCAGAAATATCATTTGAGTTGAACACAACAGCTTGAGAAGACGTACCAGAAGTGGTGTTACACTTTACTGTCTGAATGGCATGATATGCCTGTGATATGAGGGCAACCTTCCTAAGCTGCTGCTCAGAAGATGATAAATGCAACTTTTCTAACCTTAATATGACGTGCGACAGCCTCGACATACAGCGGCGTCGGCACGCAGAAGAAGCATGATCCGACTGCAGGACCTGTTCCACCTTCTCCGCACAAACCTGAAATTCAGCATCAATACACAGACTTGAGAGGTAGGTATTGACTTTTGTGTGATCGTGTGGTAAGCCCTTTATGGTCCTAAATTGTCTTTTCAGCTCATCTACAGTGATAGCTTCATCAGCTTCCTCCCCTCTACTTCTTATCTCAAACAACAATTCATCTTTTGTTAACGTGTCAACATCCACGTGTAAAGCCATCTTACAAAGAAAGTTTTATAATATATACCTATAGGAGTATTATCTTAAAAAAATTAATGCCAGTATACCTGGTCAGTTATAGACTTACAAATAAAGAAAAGAGAGCAATAGGTTAGTCTGAGAAAGTGAAACTTGCAATTTTGAGTCGTTACCGGCCCATTAGTTGAGGCGCCAATTATAACAATCTATCCCCGCTTGAGATGGTCACGGGTTTAAACTGAGATGCACCGGAAGCTTGGCAGAGATCTCAGGTGGTCGTGGGTATGTTTTAGGTATTGCAAATTTCAGATTCCCAGGAAAAGATTACAGATGTTTCTTAGTAGTAGTTTGGAAGCCCTAGATGTGACAGCCGACACCAGCAGAAGAACATGCACGCAGGTACGTGCAAGAATCCCGTAGGAACGTGTCTGCATGCACACTCCTGGCTGCAGAACTGCGGCTCACACACAGGCACGTGCAAGACTCCGTGAGGACCGTCCCTGCATGTGGACACGCAGCCACTACAGCAGCCTGGCGACTCCGTCTATGACACCCGGTGGCACTGTAATAAACAGTTTTATAAGCAAAGGAAAGCAACATTCACTTTTACACGTGTCATTACTTTCACACGTGTCATTCCCTGCACACGTGTCATTCTGAATTTAATTGAAGGAAAACGATAACACACGAACAAAATGCAGCAGTCGCGTGCATCCTAGCAACAGAATATCGTCGCTAGTCGAAGAAAAGAATCAAATTTGTCACACACTCACCCGGGACAGTTTCATGTTTTAATGAATTTGGAAATAATTCGAGCTGCCGTCATCCGTGTGGCAGTCTACGGAACCATGCTTTTAAGCTGTAACAGAATAATAAAATGAGTAACTGAGTCTAGAGGATTACGTAACGCCACGCGTCCAAATTGGTTACGTAACTGCTTCTACTTACATGTGTGATAGTTTTAGAACCAAGCCTCCCTTGGAAATATCCTTGTTTAAGGTTTAACACATTTTATAGAGATGAGAAAGTTATAACGCTGAAACAATAAGAAATAAACCGATTAGTTATGAACAACTCCAATCATCAATGGACCGCAACGCGAACGTCACATTCCATCAATTTCTTCACAAAATATACATACCTGCCATCACAAATGGTAGGGGCGTTCGTGGTTGGGATTATTAAAGGCTTCCCTAAGCCGAAGTCCAGATTCCTTGACGAAAATACACTTGTAATTTTTAAGCCATGTTGAGCGCAACGACTCGTACAAGGAATGACCGCCACGCCGTCAACTGTCAGTGTTGCCCGCTTTCATCATGTCAGACGCGATCCATGCGTTGGACATTGTGATTTAATTAATCATGTTCGAGAAATATTTTGAAAAGGCCAAAAGGAAGATAATTGTATTTGTGATATTTAATTTACACAAATAATAAACTACAAATTGAAATAATTTAATATTGTTGAGAAGAAAACAAATATGGCACTAGCGCCATCTAACGGAGGACGATAGAATTACTTGACCAACGGAACTCACTTCGATAGTGTTATCTGCCGTGATAGATTTTGCTATGTATTTCCGAAAAATACCAACAGATGTCTCCGTCAACCCTATCCAAAGATAAAAAGTCCTCAATCAAGTTTTACAGCGTAACAAGTTACCTACATTATGTAGATTACATATTTACATACATACTTGTAAAATAATGGTAAATAAGTGTGCCTATAATTTTTGAAGAGTTCCCTAAAATTCTCTAGACACCCATCATCAGATCCTAACATCGTGACAATGGGATCAACTAGAAAGTACCTATACCCTTACAAACAAAAAAAGAATTTTCCAAATTGAAGCCGTCGCTTCCGTTTTTTGACGTTGGTTAAAAACTATAAAATAGGTACAAAACAAGAACAGATGATAAGAAAGCTAACATAGTGTGCCACCCGGAGTTGGTCGGTTGGTAGGTTGGTAGTGACCAAGAGTGACTTATACCATTACTACGCACCACGTATCGTGATAACGACCAATCTTTTACGATACACATGATGCACTATTCCACCTTCGGCTTTTTTTCGGTTAATTCGGTGCACGATCGTAAGTTCTTCCACTGTTGTACAGAAAAATTCAATTAAAAAAATGAAATAAGTAGTCTTCGCTAATAAAAAATATATACCTATTGATCAAAATTACAAAATCTTAATGCATCAATTATATCCTACTAATCGTATTTGTTTGAGTTCGCTTACTAAAACTAGTTTCTGAAGAGTTTGGATCAACAATTTCTCCAATAGGTAATGAATTAGTTCGGGCCCGGTCACTTTCGAACATAGTTCGGCACTTCACCAGCAATGTATAGCGTCTTATCTAATTTATAAAGTAAGGATTTATGAGGTCGTGAGAAAGGAAAATAGCCTCACGCAACATGTCTGCACCGGTTCTATTGGATACGTGCCTGTGATACATCGAACGGCTCTCCGCAACACGTAGCCGGCCGATTTATCTAGACGACTTCGACAATGCCCCGCTCCCGGCTTGTTTACACCCAATAAAATAAATACAACATTTTATAACGAATTTTCTGCTTCAGCTTATGTAAGGAGAAAATTCGGTTTTGCTATCAATCGCCTGACTTTACTGGCATTGGGGCCGACGGCTTTCCAAAGTAACATTTAATATTTTAGAGGCCGTATATCTGGTGGATGAAAAAGACTTGTAAAGAAACATTCGAAATTTCCAATGCTCTTGTTTGTAGTTCCTCTGAATATCTTATGAATAGTATACGACTAAAAAATAGTTTCATATTTTGCAGAAAGATATCCAATTAGGAAGCTTTCGCGCCTTTAATACCACGTTTCACATCGCATTTTTTTTATATATTTAATATTCCTTGCCAATACTTGTAAAGAAACATTCGAAATTTCCAATGCTCTTGTTTGCAGTTCGTCTGAATATCTTATGAATAGTATACGACTAAATATAGTTTCATATTTTGTAGACAGACGTTTCACATCGCAAGTTTTTTTAATTATTTTTAGTATTAAACGCCTTATACTTATCTATAAAAAATGAACGTTTATTAAGTTATCCTAATCTCCTTTGGGCAGCGTTTAAAAATACTTTTTAGGTCAGGTTAGTTAAATTGAATTAACAGGTCGAAGTTTGCCCAAAAGGTATTTTGACGAGTTCAGTTGTTCGGGACTTTGTCCCTGTTCGTGTTTGGGTCCTCGCTGCGTAAGGAATTCTAAATTTATACGTTATAGTATGATTATATTATAATTTAATCATAAGTATAATTTACTTGATATACAAACAATTATGAATTGAAACAATTAGAACACCTAATTAATAGCCACTTTAGAAATTTTACACAGCGCAGTAAATTATTTTACTTTTTAACGTCATGTATCGAATTTGATGGTAGTTGGAGTTGACGTAAAGCACACAATATCATTAGGGGCCCAAAAAATTAGAAGAAAAAGGCGAAGAAAAATCAAGTTAATAAGCTTACTGCGAAAGGATATTACTATTTGCAGCGTCGGAAACGAAGAGGAAAAAATATTAATTGACACAAATTTGAAGCCCGAGCTACCGAGTCGGGGCCAAATGAAATGTTGATTTTACGTCGCGCGTTTTACGTGCTGCTGACGGCAGATGAAACAAAATACACGTTCATTAGCGCAGACCAGGAAATTATATTACAGCCCGTACTTGATTACGAAATCAGCGAGCCGTCCTCCATCACGCTCGGGTACTTAGACTTGTAGTACCGGCCCCGTACGTATTAGCCATCGACAGGAATTACATTTTACGGCATATGATTCCCTGATACATTATTCATTACATACGGCCCTAGGGCATAATAAATTGCAGGTGCGTTGGTAATCCATTTGCAAACGGTGTATAAATAAGACCCAACAAAAGGCGTACCTAATGCTAGAAGAGCTTTAGACATTTTGATGTACAGAGTTAATTAGATGGTAATGGATTCTTTGAGGCTTACGTTCAGCTTAGTTTATTAATTCACAAGGTCACATGCTTACTGGGACTGAGATGCATTATTAACATTAACTCGACACGTTTGGGTGTAACGGGTGACATTAGAGAAGGATTCGGCCGGGGACACGAAACTGAGATATTATTCAGAAAATCTGCGTGTAGTTATGACACACGTATGTTACGCGACGTATTCTCTCGGAGATGTAGCAGTTTCAAACGTGCTAATTTACTTTATACCACCCGTAGCCCGTAGGTATAAAGTAAATTAGCGCGTTTTATTGAATAGTTTCAAAAATACTGATTGTTTTGGACATTTTTCTCTATGATCAAACATGTTTCTTAACATATTCTAAATTGTTTGAAACCTACAGTTTGAATTTTTCAATGCTAAATCTACTCGAAATTGACAGAATTCGTTCTGTTTTTTTTCTAACTTATTTTTCGAGCACAAGATGAAAGCATGAAATAGCTATGTTTCTATCTAGAACTCAGGGAAAAGTATTAGTCACTAAAATTTGGTTGAAATTATCAATAATTATTATTTGTTATAATATGAAAAATAATAGTTATTTGTTATGCAAGGCTGCAAAGTTGTTATTTGGCGCGAGTGTCGAAATTGAAAGCTGAGCGAGCGAAGGAATCTAAGATTGAACCATGAGCGAAGCGAATGGTTCAAAGATAGATTCCTGAGCGTAGCGAGGCTTTCAAGACACGAGAAGCTAAATAATTTTGCAGCCATGCGGAACACACAACTTTTCACCTCACTACAGCGAGGAAAATGCAAGATTCAAGAAAAACAATTAAAACATAAAAAATAATCATATTTAATTTTGCCTTCTATTTAACACATTAAATTTAAAACATAACACACTCAAATCCAAACCAAATAAATACGATAGAAGCACTAAACATTAAAATATGGCCGTAATTTGTATTATCGTCGTGTATCTTTTATCGTTGAGGTTTTCTTAAGCACTGTTATATTATATATTTGTATTTGAAAGTACTTGACACATTCGTTGTGAATGTGGGAGAATGGCATTTTGGGAAGGATTAGTTGGCCACTCGGAAGTATTTTCCATAACACTTGCTTTGGAAGTTATTGGACGATGGGATCCGAACAATCCGAACAAGATTATTTCGGCGCCAATAGTTTCGGTAAATTACTTATCGTCTCCAAATATGTATAACAAATCCTTTTTCGTTTAAATGCAGGCTTTTAGCATTGAATAAATACTCCAAATTGGGCTTAACTTTCTTGTTCTCGATATTTCTATAATCCACAGAACAAATTTACGTTGTTTACGTAAATTGTGAAAACTTACTTCCAACTTTTTAATTATTTATTGTTTTCTCGGGTGCGTTCAGAAATTACACTATTATGTTCCAACTTTTATAACAAGTAAATATTAAAATTTGTGTTCTATTTAATATATTTACTAGTCAAAATATGTAAATAAAACTGAAATACTTACTGTTAATATATATAAACATATTGAACATAAAATAAAGTGTAGAAAAAATAAAAACTTAAAAATCTGTAACCACAAACCAGGTTTCCGGACGTGAAATTGTAGGTGTATTTTTTTTAAAAAGAAGTATGTAGACGTACATATGATTTTAGCCGGCCTGACCAGGTCGCCCTTTATTAGCGTGCGTTGATTGGTTATTCGAAGATTTATCGACTGATGAAATCAGTCACGCGTTGAAGGAGTCTTAAATATAAAAAAGTTACATGCACCACAGATAATCAAAATCGTCGTGTTCGATATTCAAATGACTTTTGCACACTAGCGGATAAAATAGACTTTTGCACGCAGACTTCGCCCTATAAACGGAGGTTTTCCAAGCGAGTGAGGTGAAAAAACATTTTAAAACGTATAAGGCCTCTTAAGTATCGAAATATGTACGTAAGTATAGTCAGATTATACCGGTGACGCCTAGTAACACTGACACTCGCATGACCTTTGCTAAGTTTAGCAATAGCTACATTCGCGCAATTCATGGCTTATTTAATACAGTGTAATGAGGCGTACCTATTTAATAAAATGTAAGAGGCGAAGGGTTAATCCAGTGTAATGAGACGTATTTAATAAAATGGAAGAGGCGAAGGGTAACGACGAATTAATCTAAATATAAGTGCAAACAGCTTCATGTGTGGCAACCACATAACGAAAGACGCGTGGGGAGATCCTAAACAAGGTGGACCAAGCCTCTAGATGGACGACACGTTTGGCGCAGTTTGCATACACCTGCCTACTGAGCCGGCGGTCCCGGGTTCGAATCCCGTCCGGGGCAAATATTTTGTGTGATGAAGAATATTTGTTCTTGGGTCATGGATGTTATCTATATTATGTATATCGTCGTCTAGTAGTACAAGCTTTGCTTAGTTTGGGACTATGTCGATTTGTGTATAATTGTAAAAAAAAAAAAGGATGAATGTTACGCATGGCCGTTCAGTGTGGAAAGCCTTATGGAAGGCTTTTTTTGTCACGTCATTTGGCTGATATGACGATGATGATAATGACAGAAACGTTTCTATGTGAAGATGTCTATGGATAGTGTTAGCCGTACTTCGGAACGTCTAAGAGTATACGATACGAGCTTGTGAGCTTAGAATAAGTACGCCTAGAACGAGAGTCTTCATACAACAGATCAGCGAAAGATGAAGCCACTTTTGGTTTTATGTGTGCGTGTCTACGAACCAATCATAGACACGTGTTGCTGTGACGCACACGGATGAAACTTAGTCCGTGGCTGACCAACAATGGTTCACTTTCAAGCGCTAACTATGTTTCTAAGGCGTATTTATTCTAATATGAATCATCATCTAATTATTTAGTGCATTTATTGATAAGCGTTTCCGTTTCAGTTAACGGCGGATTATATAGGGCTTGTAAAAATACAGATATTAACCATATTTCGAATCAAACTCGCAAGGTCTATTGCTCATTAGGCAATATATTATAATGGTCCTATTATCTTTTAAACAGGTCTGGGATTCGAACGTGCTCACCCGGCGGATCAAGATTTCCCTCTTCGATTCCATAGTGAAGTCTGTTTTGTTTCTTCGGCTGCGAGACTTGGAAAGAGACAAAGGGTCTGACGAGCAAGTTACAAGTGTTCGTCAACAAATGCCTAAGATCCATCCTGCGTATATTCTGGCCGAACACTATCAGCAACGAGGATCTATGGAATCGATGCCACCAAATCCCGATCAAGCGAGGGAAGCATGGATCAAAGGTTGTCTGAAAGAGATCACTCTTTCCGCCAGTTGTTTAACTCTAATTGTAATTTCTTACGTTGTATTTCTTCTGTATGTTTTATGTGGTGCGCAATAGTACTTGTATTGTATTGTATATAGTAGGGCTAAGATTACAACGTGCGGCGATTACACCTGACAACACCGTCACGCTGGTGTCACCTTTGCTAAGTTTAGTGAACACAATAACATTCGCGCAATGCATGGCTTAATCCGGGGTAATGGGACGCAATAAAATGTAAGAGGCGAGGGGTAACGACGAACGTGCGCACGTGACCTGTTATTTCAAGCTTTTAGATGACTTAAGTCAAATCTTGTCTCGGACGTTCGTAATTGAGGATTGCCTGGTCAGAAGGAAGTCCTGATTAAATTATATTAAATCAATTTAATGGATTTATTTTCAAACATCCTTATCCAACCTTAAATCTAACATACATATCCCTATTTCTCTACTTTATATCTTTTTTTTAGTTTTATTTATTTAAATTAACAGTTTTTTTTACAAAGTTTTAAATATTATATCTAGTCTGTTTATAATTTTTTTAGAACCTCCGAAGAAAATCCGAAACTTAATTTATCCGAAACCATCATTATTCGGAACTTTCACAATTCCGAAAGCTAATGTTACATAGTATAATATAACTAAATAAATCTAAATATTTCATTAGAACATGGTTATCGGAATAGTGATGCGTTTGGACAAATGAAACTTTGGAGATTTGTAGCGTACCCTTTAGAAATGGTACAGGATATTACGTAAAGCACAGTTAAGAAAGTACAAGTTTAGTATGTACATGTCTGAAAAATAAAACCTGAGAAAGAAGGAACCATCAATAACCCCATAGTCCAGAGTAAGCCCGCTTTTCTAGCGGAGCGAAACCACTCAACTAGACAATGAATTGTGAAAGGTTGTGTCCAAGTTAGCGGCCTTGGGGGCTATTCGGAACTTCTTATAAAATGAGTCCAAGATCTCACCAGCTCATCTCTATGTTTACTTTAGAAATGTGCTCTATTTTGAAATAAGTCTTGTACGTCAATTCTGCTAGAGATAATTATATGTACTCAATTATGATTGCCATCAAATGCAAGATAACAAGTACGTATGTAAACCCTTTATTGCTCATGAAAGCAAGAGGTGTGTATACAAGGTGTTAACAAAACCATAAAAAACGAGATATGTGTATAAAGGCGAACTTATCACTATAATTTTCTTGCAGTTAATTCACGTTCTACCTGTCTTAGGCTATCTCCATTCTCCAGTCATAATATCTCTTTTAATTGTCAACATGTCATTGTCACTTAACAAAAATCGATAGAACATTTCCGATTATACATCGCCGATAAAGCCAAAAAATCGTAAATTGGGGATATCGCAATGTTCCATCGAATTGTGACCTCCTCATCACCATAAGTGAAGATCTTTTTTCTTTATGACATTGGTTTTTGACAAATTAACACGTCAGCCGAGAGATACTGCGTCCCCGGCTACCCATCAATATTGACGCGGCAGCCATTACTCAATATCACTCAAGTGGAACTGCCCAATTTACAGCTACATTTAACTGATTTGATTGAATCCATCGAAAGTTACCACCCCCGAGGATGCGAGCGACCCGGGCAGTAGTGGCCGCCCTGCCCGTAGGCAAATTAAATAGTAAAAAAGTAGTGTAAAATTGCCATGGAAAGACGTAACATGGTGTATAGAACGTAAAATAGGTACGGTTCTAAAATTGGATTGAAAAAAAAAAAAACACTATGTAAGGTTTGTCATCTCAGAAAAATAAAGCTTACCCGTACGATAAACGTTTTCTTTTGTATTGTATAGGGATATTTGTAATCATATTTATTAAAACACCATCTTACGATCGAAATATTTTGCGGCTTTATTATACCGTCATCATGAAATGGTAATTTTTATAGAATATTTTATTCCCGATCATGGCAAAAAAAGAGTGAAGATTCCTGGGAAAGTTGCAGACAAGACCTTACTGTAATTAAAAAAGTTCGAGTTTTGCTTAGATTGTAGTAGATTACCTACATTTAATTTTTCTTTCATAATTTACCTTTGTGGCAATATTTATTAAAAATCATGTTTAAATACATTGTTAAATTATAATTATTCAAATGAATTCCAACAGTTAATATAAAGTAAATATCGGAAGTTTTACTAGCCCGAGTTGGGCCGTCCTTAGCCAGTAATAATAACTGAGATCCGGATACCAATATACTGATTGTTTTTCTTGGGAACAATGATTGAATATCCAATTACTCGGAACAAGTTTTCCAAAAGTTAGCAAAAACTCGGATGATTAAATTTCACAAGTAACTTTTCTATTTCATACATTGTCAAATTTACTTGAGTTATGATTTTAACATTTGATTTGGTATACATCTAGGGCCAGATTTGAAGCCATTGGTTTTTTGAGCTGCATTAAGTTGACGCCAAACTGTCAAGTTTTACAGATAAATAAAGTACAACCATAAAGGCCTTTTAGGCGACGAAAGAAAACTTACGAGGTAAGTATAAAAATATCAAGAAACGCTTATAAAAATGACGATATGGAAAAATTACAAAGTAACTATTATAAGGTCAAGGAATAAAAATGTCGAAATAGAGTTTAGTCGAAGTATTAAAATCACTAATTTCAGTCTGCTTTAAAGATGACGGAGCCCACTTTGCGGGGCTCCTATTTCTGTGCTGTTTGCCCTTCGGGCATCTGAAGCCTTATTAATGAACCTAACCTACTTAAACCTGGGGCCGTTGTACATCCCATTTATTAGGATTTTTTCAGAATTACAAGTCTCGACATTTTTACTTTTAGACCATTATCAGTTAGTCTTTATTACATCTCGTAATTTTTATACTTCGTCAATTATTCTTTCGGTAATTTATATTTCTTGACAATAATTAGTATTTCGTCATTTTTATACCTTGTAATTTTTCCTTACACACAAATTATGACTATTTGATTATAAGAAATTGCAGTCTTATAAATTTTAGCCGATGTCCTATTCTGATACCTAAGCTACAAGTATATATCTCACTGAAAAGTTTTATGACATCTTTTGAGGAGGTAGTTTTTCCATTTAAGTGGAACGTACATTCTCGCAAACTGTCACGTTTAAAATGTTTACAGGATTTACAAGATGTTTCCTAAGACCGAATAGCGATGCAAATTAATAACCATACTAAAAACAATTAGTATGAGCTTTAATTCTCATCGCTATTCGGTTTTCCGTTTTGCCGCAAATCGACCCACAAAATGGGTCGGAAGCTATTGTAAAATATCCCTATTCATGAATAATGTGACGCGCTTCCCTAGATGGCGGAGGAGTAAAATAGTGAATACAGAAGGTCTGTTTTGTTCTTAACCAACGTTTTCAGTTGTAGTGCTATTCTTAAGGTGAAAGGTCAGATCAATTTGGGCTAATTGAACTGACACAATAGACGTTGACTATATATATAGCCAATTGTGCGATATGCTCGTGATTGGAACAGAGCGCTAATTGAATGAAACTTTACAATACATAAAAACCCGCAATCCATACTTATGTAATATTATAAATGCGAAAGTGTGTCTGTCTGTCTCTCTGTTACCTCTTCACGCTTAAACCGCTGAACCAACTTAGATGAAATTTGGTATGGAGATAGTTTGAGACCCGGGAAAGGACATAGGATACTTTTCATCCCGAATAAATTTAGTGTTCCCGTGGGATGAGCGGGTAACACCGCGGGGCACAGCTAGTTATTAATCTGTATGAGAAATACAATCGTATCGTTATGATAATGGTCGAATAGAGTATATCGCTACAGTAGATCTATAGTGTCGAGATATCGGATAGATCTCAATGTTAAACGTTAAGGCCCTTTGCTCTGTGTCATATTTATATAACACATGACATGAGACATAAAAATAGATTTGTAGGTATGTACTCTGCTTTTAAATATTGAATAGTCTCGTTTTAGTCTCGTTAATGGCGTGATAAATTAATTATAAAGCATCCATTACTCTTGGACTTATGCTCTTGTCCGAAAGTATATCATAAATAATGTGATAAACGCAGCCACCACACGTTTGCGAGAATATAATATCTATCATACCAGAGATACTCGTATTTTCTAGAGATGGGCCTACCAGTCGGCATAATTTCTAATCGGCCGATTAATCGACTACTAGTCGACAAAAATATTTTTCGATTATCTTCCGGAAGCAGGCCTTCTGTAATGCCATTGTTTTGTGGCAGAGGTGGGCCACGGCAGACGCGGCAGGCTCAGCGTCGTAAATATTCAGGGTCCGACCGACGACGCTCTGCGATACATCAAAGTCGCATCGACTTCCATACACAAGCCACCATTTTCCAAAATGTCACGCGCCTCCCGAATTTAAAGGGTTTTTAACTTGCAAAATTGTACATTACACACGATCATTTATTTATGAGAAAACTTTTAGGTACAGAGTTATTTTGTGGATTTTATTATTAGGCTCCGTAGTTATATCACGTCAGATCATACAGTTAAACTGGGGCAGATTTCGATTAGTATTTTACATTTAGGTCCATGTATGCAGTATGGAAAAAAAGAATGTGCCCTGGAGAGAAATTGTATAATGCTATACATATACACTGCCTTAAATTTCGAAATTGGCTCATTGTACATAAAGGAAACATTTTATTATAAAAAAGAAATAAAGCTGCAATCAATGTTTATTTTATTTTATTTAAGGTGGAAGTACTGGTACTCGACATTGCAAGGGATATTTATTTTATGTTTCGTAATAGTACGTTAATTTACACGTCTATCGCAAATTTATTCATCCCTTATGAGAGGTATGACTTTTACCTTTATTAAATGGTATTTATATCATATAATGATCATATAAAAAAATCTTGTAATGTAATGAAATGTAAGTCAATAGGATTGTCCCAGTACATGTCACGTGCTTTTGCAGGCAGTCAGGTTGTATATTTTATTATTTTGCGTGTGAAATTCGATAGCTACAAACATTTCTCATGTATTCATTCTATTTGCTATGAAAGTAACGGTAATCTTATCTTATTTATCGCAGTTGAAAGTATGGTGACGCGTATTAGTACCGCGTCGAGTACTAGTACTTCCACCTTACGTGTCCTTCGTATTAGAATTGATGATAAAATGAAATGAATGTTCGATATCACGATATATTTAATTTCCTATACTAAATGTTTATTAGAGAAATTTCATCCTGATCAATAATCCTATCAATTATTTTTTTAATTTTAAGCTGGCTCGATTCCCAGGTTTATTTCTTATTAAAAAGTAAAATAAGGTAACAAGGATTTAAGGCAGATTCCCATCCAGGGCCCATAATTTTTTAAACGGTAGGTATATAATTTACCGTTCGATCTGTATTTAATTTGCAAGTTGCCACACAAAGATAGACATATAATATCGCAAAAGTAGACTTACAGTGGTGATATTTTAGGATAAATACGTCTGTACGTAAAATAATTTGGAGTCCTTTAGACTTGCAAAAATTGCTGAATATTTAAGTATAATTATCTCTAGGAATCGAAACGGGTGCTTTAGAACATTTAGAAACTGACTTTTGTGCTCAATCCACACTCAATCTACTTCTTACTTTTGTCTGACTGGTCTCCTTTATGCAAATAGTCATAATTTGTTTATAAGGAAAAATTACGAGGTATAAAAATGTCGAAATACTAGATAATTATTGTCAAGTTTTTTTTTTTACCGAAAGTATAAAAATTACGAGATGTAATTAAGACTAACTGACAATGGTCTAAAACTAAAAATTTCGAGACTTGTAATTCCCGAAGAAGATGCCCGAAGGACAAACAGGACAGAAATAGAAGCCCCGCGAAGCGGCAAAGGCAAAGTGAAATAAGTCATTTTAATACTTCGACTAAATTCTATTTCGACATTTTTATGCCTCGAAAACTAATACTTTGTCCTTTTTCCATATCGTAATTTTTATAAAGCGTTACTTGACATTTTTATTTTTCGTAATTTTTCTTTATAGACATTAGTCGCATAAAGGGAGACAAACTACATCGTCCTAAAAGTTAAAAATGACCGTTAATGTTCGAAATTTCTACAAAGCGCTGAAAACGCTCCATACAAATGGCCAGTGGCGTGCACAGAGTTTTACGACAGGGTAGACACAAAATTTTGAGAAACTAATAACTTACAGAAATACTGCGGGACAGTTTTTATTCTTCGTCTTCTCAAATATCAAGCAAATCGACCATCTCCAAATATTTTTTTCTATAAACTGATGACCGCAAACAATAAACACCACCACAATTATCACAATTAAAAGAATACACTAAAAGTTTTTATTCGCTTATTTACTACTAGTCACCACTATCACACGTAATAATCAAAACAAACAATTAACAATAATGGCGTCCAAGTATGCAAAACCTATAGGTAGCAAAATACGACAAACTTAAATAGTACCGTTTTTGCGCTAATTAAAGTTACAAAAAAGCGCCTTTTTAAATTCGTTACATAGTCAACATCGGAAGTTCGAATCTACAAATAATAGCTAAGGAGAGAGCGAGACAGGCTACCTGTTCGGAATTTTTCGCTTAACATCGGGCGTCGCGGTATTCGCGCCTCGCTCGCACCGAATGTTGTTCGCCGTGTCTAGTCGCGGGTCGGAACATCCTACTTCCGTAAGGAAGTAAAAGACATGAGACAATGTCTTACTTCTGTATTTGTGTGCGTGAGTTTTGTTATTGTGTGCAATATTTTTATAAGAACGCACACACACGCGGTCCGTGTTACCACGAGGCACACAAATATAAATTTAGACAGAAAATCGCCTGTCTTTACCGCTTACGGCGCGAAGCGGCGCTAGTGCCGCGGAATCGTTCAAGTCAACCTCCACGGAATCGACCAATACGTACGAAATTTTGGCGCACCGACTCGATAGATGGCGCGGATCGCAAATTGATTATTTTTGTACATTTGTTTTATATAATTTTATAAAAAGGTAATGTTTGTAACAATAAATAATATATATCGTTTCTGTAATCAACTAGGGTAGGCAGTGTCTTTTTGTCTTTATAAGGTGCACGCCACTGCAAATGGCCATCATACTCTGACGTCATTGTTAAGTAAAGGTACCATTATACCTATGTACGAATAAGTTTCTGTCAAAGATTTCATTTTAGTGACAAGCTTTTATAGCTGACTGTACTTTTCTTTGGATATCCATCAAATGCTCACTGAGACGATTCTAAAGAGCCCAAACTCGGTAGGATTGCTTTTTTTCTATTGTAGATTTCCTATGGCCACCTTCTGGCTCCATCATCAGATCAGCCCCATGGTAACATAGTATTGTCATCAAAGTTAAGTAAGTATGCAAAATTTCAGCTAAATCGGTTGACGATATCTGCTTCAAAATTGAGTTGCAAGATTCCACCCGAACAAACATACATACATACACACAATGCAAGTTAAATAAAAGCTTGTAAAAAACAACTACTTGCGATTAGGCCGTGAAAAAGTGTGTACATGTAAAACATGTAAAACGCACTGTGCGCGTGTGCATGTGCGAACATGTGTTGAGTTACATATGAGGATTCGGAAAACAATTTAAAATTTTCTGTTCGATAAAATAAAAAAAAACATCAGATGCGTACTTTTTCTAGTCTCATCCGTTTAATTATTATTTTCTTTATTTCATGACATATTGAGCTATTTTTATTTATATCCTCCTCCTCCTTGTGTCGTGTTCCTCATTGCTGAGGGTCGTGACCTCCACGAATTATTTTGTGGACGATCGCCTTCCACTTGCTGCGGTCTTCGGCGTTGTGCAATGCCTCGTGGACTTTCGAGTTGCAATTATCTCGGATCTGGTCTGTCCACCGCATAGGACTTCTTCCTCTTGGTCGCCTTCCCTGTACTTTCCCTGTCACCATGAGCACTTCCAGGGTGTCGTTTTTCTTCCTGGCTAGGTGACCGAAGAATTCGAAGATCCTGCGGAGACAGATTGTCGACAGCCTAACGGGACTCCCACTTCTTGAAGAATTGACACATTTGTGCGGTGGGCTGTCCAAGGAACTCGTAACATCCGCCTCCAGCACCACATTTCAAATGCGTCAATGCGAGATCTGTCTGCCTTTTTGAGGGTCCAAGTTTCCGCACCGTAGGTAAAGATCGAGAAAACCAGAGTCCTCACCAGGCCAATCTTGGTTTTTAGCGAGATTGATCTATCTGTCTAGATCCTATTTAGTCGGATCATTGCGCTCTTTGCCATGCCAATCCGCTTTCGAACGTCTGGTTCGCATGAGCCATCGTTGCAAATGGTAGAGCCCAGGTATACAAAGCTGTCCACATATTGGAGATTGAGTGTCCCACTGAGCTCTAGTCGCTTCGTTCGATCTATGACCATGACTTTCGTTTTGGATTTATTGATTGACAGGCCAAGTTCTCGAGATGATACGAAGATGGTACGGAACCCTTCATGCGCGAGTCGGACTCGCACTTGCCCAATTTTTTATTTACATGATATGAACTGTATCGGGTCTGATTAGCCCTCACTACCAGTGAGTCGGACTTTGTGTGGGAGTATAACCCGCTGATGGGATTATCTCCTCGCCACAGGAGTGATCACAGATAGGCTAGAGTAGGTAATGACTATTACTTCGTCGCGAACAAAGTTCGCTGGCGCTATGAAATAAATATGTCTACTTCATAGGTACAGGTGGTGAATCCAAATTATTCGAAATCGAAATTGTTTTTTTTTCATAACTCCTGAATATACATTTGTTGATAAATGCTTGTAATACATTCATGTATAAATTATGAAATAGGTGTAATAAATGTTCATGTCACGAAGCTTTGATGTTATCATTTCCATGTCCCGAGCGCAGTCGTATCGTTCCATCAAATAATGAGTATGTAGCATAGAGCACAGAGTATAAGAGTGACAATGTGGCAATTTGTAACGCTCTGGTGAAAAGCGAAAAAAATACCATTGATATTTCTAATGATATCTCTCCGAAATATCAACTACATGTCTATGCTATTATAAAATTCTAGATTTGCATTGAAAGTCTGTTTTTTATGGAGGGGTCATGATTTCAGGAAATATCTTAATAGCGTGATGCAGGATCGTCTTTTGTTTTGTATAAGGGCGCGGCGTCTTGCCAGTTTGAGCTTGAAGTGCTTGAGGCGCCATCTCTTGGTCATAACCGAAACAGCTGGTCAAATTTTAACTAATTTTGGTAGGGATAGCTGGACGTCCAAAGAAGGTTATAGGATATTTTCACCCGACTATAGTAAAAAAATATGATGATTACGTGTACGAATATGATGTATTATGTATCAATAAGTGATGTGTTACCTTCGAATGTTAACTTGTCAATATCTATACATCCGTTATAGATAGAACCAATATACATAACCTCATTTCATCGCTTAAATGGCTGTCTGTTAATGTCAACCGAATAAACCCCTAATATTATATTTGAGGCTTAGAATAAATACGCATAGAACGAGAGTCTTCATACAATAGATTTGCGAAAGATCAAGCTACTTTTGGTTTTGTGTGCGTGCCTTTTGCCTGTGGCATTAACGTTGTGACGGATGCGCCAACGGACGAAACATACCCCGTGGCTAAATAACCGGCCAAATGCGAGTCTGACTCGCGCACCGAGGGTTCCGTACAAATACTTATCCCATCTTAACGGCCGGGTTAAGTTAAGTTTGCATTTGGTATGTGTTGCGCCGGATACAAATGAGGTGCAAAGTTAACGAAACCGATCAAGTTTGTTGTATGGGAGCCTCTTTAAATATTATTTTATTCTGCTTTTTAGTACCTATTTGTTGTTTTAGCCGCAACATCTGTGCTATCACGGTTTATGAGATACAGCCCGGTGATAGACGGACAGACGGACAGCGGAGGCTTAGTAATAGGGTCCCGTTTTTACCCATTGGGTACGGAACCCTAACTAGGTTCAGTTTCAAGCGCTAACAAGCGCTAACTAGTTTTCTAGGCATATTTATTCTTAGATCTGTAGTAAATACGTAAGTACGGCAAATATCTCCAACCAGCAAATGTTTTGAAAAAACAAACGAATTGGTAATTTACGGGGACCGCAATAATTCCTCTCGCGGACATTTTGTTTTCCTTTATTGGTTATATTTATCAATGAGCCCGCGGCGGCGAATAAATCGCGCCCGTTCTTGAAATATCTTATTTCTTCGCGGCGTTCCCGACGAGATGTTGGCGAATATACATAAATCAAAATGCAGAATATTAAAACAAGAAGCTGCATTTAAATATACTAAATGGTGAATACGGATATTGTATAATTGCGTATTATGAACAAAATATTGTCACAGTGTGTGCCTATTTTTTACGTCACCCCAACGTGGTGGCTCTACTGATGGTAACCGAAATAAGGAACCAAATCGCTGTAATATGACCGATATTTCATATGTAAACGAATAGAGTGCTCGCTAAAGTAGACATATCTCGGTCATACGGTAATGATAACCTGGGAGTAATTCGACCAATTTTAGAGAGATGATGGAGATCTCTCCATTACATCGCCATCCGTCACTTTTTACGTGTCACTACCTGACATTGACAAGTGGCGATATCCATAGAACATCACAACTACGCCAATCGGGTCGCGCTTAATTTGCGTCTCCTTTGTATGTGACTGCATAGATAACAGGTGCATACTTAAGGCGACTCCTAATCCCAACGTCCTTGAGGATCTGGGCGGAGCCTAACGTTATTCCCCCCGCCGACCGTGCGCCCCCGGAACATTACTTCGTTCATAATCTCGTTGAGTGGCGTCCAAGCAGCTTCATACACTCGCATAGTCCGAGCGAGAGTTGAAGATCAACAAACCTTATAGGTATAATATTTAAAGGCATTGAAAAATCTCGAAGTAAAATAAATCATTTAAACAATGATATAATTATTGCGGATTACTAAATATCTATTTACCCACTACAGTAGAATATTAAAAATAAAATGCGTAAAAGCTATTTTCCAAAAAAATAAGTGAAATTGGCCATTTGGAAGTCTCGCATCGAAAAATACTTTTTAGTTTCTTTTGTATGTGTAGGTACCTACCAAAAATAGTTAAAATGCAGACAAGATTCTTGATTATACGTGTAAAATCATGCAGAAATAAAAAATACCGTTTTTTAATAAATAAATCATATCGTGACCCAGCGGATGAACCGATATTTTAACATAAGTAGTAGTGGAGGTACAGCTTTATCCCCCGGGTCATGCTGCTCTAATGAAAAGATAAACTATAAATAATAGAGCGACAAACTCAACTTTACCGTTGGAAAACGGATTTACGTCCTTTACCTACTTAAAAACAGTGATAGTTTTTTATGACTACATTAGTAATGTTCTCAGATTTTCCCCTACCTATACTTGTTGATATTGACGATATTTTACTAGACGAATTTTTTGGCTAATTTCAATGTTCAAGGTCAATGGATACCCTATAAATGTTAATTTACTTGAGTGTCAAAATATGCCGATGCTGGAAAGGAGAACTTATCTAAGCGACATTTTTGGGGATATTGAGTTATACACACTGTTGGGATCGGCAGATTTTTCTGCATCGAATGGGTTGGGTCTCGTATACATCTGTCTGACGACTTTTGTGTCGCTTATCTCGTCGGTGATTTAGAGAATCTCTACTTTTTTTTCTACTAAACGACTTGATTTTTGTTTTTTTTTTAGCAAAATGGAGATAACATAAAAAGTTTTTTGCATAATAATGAACCTTAGAGCTTTTTTACTTATTTGTCAAAACAGATCAAACAACTTGGATAATTTTCTTTATTGCTACTAACCTTGCACTTGTTGGTTAACTGTTTTTATCTGATCGTAAAATATATTTTAATGTCGTTTGAGGCATTTTACCTATGTCTTTATGATAAAATTAACATAAAGGTAAATTATGAAAGAAAAATTGAATGTGATCCACTGCAATGTAAGCAGGACTCGAACCTGCGACCCTAAGTTTCCGGCGTAGTGCTCTACCAACTGAGCTATCATGTCGTTACGTCAATCACACTAAATCTTTGATTCCATAATTCTTCGCTACTGGAGCGCCCTCTGTGTCATGTCATGTGTGTTTAAAATGCTTATGCGCATTAGCCAAAAAGTAAAAATGTGGTATTTCCACATTATTAAACAGAATCGATATAAGATTCTATAAAAAAAATAACATAGATAAATTACCTGATTGTCTATCTTAACTATCTTAACTATTGGCGTTTATCCAAATTTACCTGCTTTGATACTATGAAACCATTGTCGCTTATCTTTTTTACCTAATATGACTTTGATCGACTACTGTCGCTTGTCTTGAATTGCTTGAATGACAATTGAGTCGTATTTGTCGCATAGAATGTACTAAAAAACAAATATTTTCGTTAAATTGGTAGTTAGACAAATTTACCGGTTCTGTTTTATAAAATATCACACATTTAGTAGTAATTCAATATATTTATAAAGGCCGTTAGGCCCATCTGCGGCGTAAATCTGTGTCTGTGGCGCTAAGGCATTACTTTGGACTCGCTTGATGGACCCAAACGCCATCTCACTCAAACAGTGTCTTACGAGACGTCACTTATACCACACAGAGTTGTAGGTAGTTTTGTTATTCTTGTTAGGATAGGATATTATCTTATTGCAATTGTAAAACTTGAAATTTCACGTAGTTCGTGATTTAAAATTCCTTAATGAGTACCGAGTGACTGCAGTCTTGAGAACTCTTGTGCTGTTCTCATTAGTCATAGCTATCGTTTGCTACCATACATTGGTCTAGAACTACTGGAAATCTTTCAGCAGATCACACATAAAAATTTATAAAATTGAAATTTCACGTGATATCTGATGAATAAATCTTTAATTCCTAAAGCATTTTTTTTTGTATTTGCGTAGTTGGAACATAAGTTTTTGTCTTAGAGAACTTTAAATGTCACTTCATTAATTTTAATGTATGAAAATAAATATTTTTCTCTAATTAAAACATTAATCGTGAGGTTTTATTGTACGATAAATAGCTTTTCATGTCTGAAATATTTCCTACAAAGGCGATTAGATAATTTTTCTTGATTTATTTCATGCTAATTTATGCACATTTATATATTTACCTGACTATAAAATGAGCATGCACATATATATTGTTAACTGTGTTGATTGTTGTGTAATAGATTATACTATTTTACCTGACTAATTTCTCGGGAAACGTGTCGTTTAGATAATTTTACCTAATTCTATTTTGACGGCCATTTTGCGTAAGCGACGCTAAATCCTAAAATGTTCCATTAATAGACAAAATAACAAAAGCAACATGTAAAAAACATGATATTGTTTATATAAAATGAGCATCGTATGCACATAGATATTGTTTACTGTGTTGATTGTTGTGTAAAATGTAGATTATACTATTTTACCTAATATCTCGGGAAACGTGTCGTTTAGATAATTTTACCTAATTCTATTTTGACAGCCATTTTGCGTAAGCGATGCTAAATTTTAAATTATTCCATTAATAGACAAAATAACAAAAGCGACATGTAGAGAACATGATGTTGTTTATAATTATAAATGCTTCATTTAAAAAGTAGGTCCACAGAATATTTAAAACTTTTTTTTTTTTTTTAAAGTTCGTAGTTTTTTAGATGTCCTGTAAAGTTAGCTCCGTGTCTCTTGGATAATTTCCAGCGTAGATACGTTTTTTTTGCGGCATAAAGAGCCGTATCTTTTTTTTACGTTAACTTAGAAGTTCCGAATTTTATTGGGTGGGTGTAGATTTCTTGATCTGCAGATCGGTTGACATGCGGCAAACGTGTCAGCCCTACTTTAGTTTAGCGGTTGTCTGAGTTACGTAAGCTATTTGGGTTTTGGCGTTCCTTCCGCGATCGATTAATTTGATCCAAGATCGTTTCATTGCCCTCTGGCAAACTTAGAGAGAAAAATCCTGAGCATTAGTCAAAAATCAAGTCTGGGCATTACGATGAGTCTAAATAAAGTTATATATTTTTTCATTAATTCAACTGTAATCCGATCATTAATATATGGCTTTTAAACGATATGTAATAAAAATCAGGTTTTTATTTTATAAACGGTAAACAATTGGAACAGAAATTATGGCCAGGCTAGGTATGTCTAGCTAGGCCCGGCGGATATGTCAATAATTACTAACGCTCATTTAGATTTAAATATGAAGTGGGAAATTTATTGATGCAAATATGTATTCTGACTATATTTACATAAATAAGCCCTCATGCCCAGATTGTCACTTGCCTTCTTGAACTAGAAAATTATTGTAATTTTTGATAATGTATTTTTATATCATATGTCATGTACTGTACTAGTGACGCAACGAATGTGAATACTTACAATAAATATTCGTATTCGTAAATTAGCGTTTTACCGAATATTACAATGGTATTCAAACGAACAATACATGTTCTGCATTACGATATTCATATCTCTTAGGGTTGAATTAATAAAGATCATTAGACGTTATCATACTTAAATATCTGTATTATCAGAATTTTTTACTAACCGAAATACCTACGGTACTCTAATATTACACAGAGAAGGGCCCTAAAACCCACACCAAAAGTGTTATTTTCTGGGAATCCTGTCTGGTGTGGGCCCATGACTGAGAATATCTAAGTATCCAAATGTGTCCGGGAATGCTAAGCTATGACAATTTTTTTTATAAGTACTTAAAATGAATAGATACCTAAATACGAAAAAAAACAGTTACATTTAATTCTATATGAAAATGAGTGCTTTTTGTTATGTCGCATAGCGTAGTCGTAAAAAACGAACTACACTCTCTTAAAATACACTTCAAACGCACGAAGACAGATCGAACCTCCGCGGTATCCGGTACTATAACAATTTTCCGTAACTAGATGGATCGCGAGAGCAAGTGACACAGCCTTCCCCTTCGACGGTTAGATTTACACTGAGCTCGCAGCCCGGGCACGGCCGCGCTCGCGGAAATTCAGTTTTTTTGATGCTTTATTAGACCGAATTTACATTTTACAAACTTTTAAACAATACGATTAAAGATCAATGAATTGTCAATATTCTTGCGAAAGAGCCGTGTAAATATCATTTGTAGTTTAGAAGCCTTAGGGAATTGAAAATTGAAAACGACCCTATTTCAACATTATTTTTTCCATAGTAATTATTGCTTTAAAAAAAAATCCAACTATAATTTTTTAGAAGAAATAGTCAAAAATAACATATATTTTTTTCAGATTTTTCCGTTGGCTAGATTACGAGCCTTAGGACTTTAAAAATCACCATTCCTCGTACGGAGTCGCCTTAACTTGACCGCACTACCCGCGTGAAATTAGTCAGTTACGTTTCATGAATAGCATTCTTGATAATCATTATCGCCTTCGCATTTCCAAAATTACTGTAAGTAAAGATAATACGATAAGATTTTGTGAGTAAAGATATGTCACTTGAAGCTCCTCGCATTTTAATGACAGTTTAAAGGCTACATCACTGTTATCTAATAGAGATTTGGCGTTTGGCGATCTCTCAAACGGCATTCTCGAATTAGGTCCCTGGAATTAAGCCCCACTAACAAACCATAATTTCGATACCTTAGTTCATACTCGTACTAATTACTTTTCTTGCCAACGAAATTAAAACCACAGAGTTATGCTCTAACGTCCTAATTGCAACTACTTTTTCCGAAAAGTTAGTGTGATTGTGCTCTAAGATATCGTTTTATGAGTAGGCATCGGACTTCTAATAGCACAGTAGGACTTTAGAGAGCTATGGAGCCGATATTAACATTAAGATATAGTTCATGTTCATACTCATTCTCAATAATTATCTATTGTATTATATTATTTATGTTTTCCATCATTTTTGGGGATAAGCTCGTTTACCTACTCTCTCACCAAAATTTAATAAGTAAGCACGCGAACGATATTCTATTTTTAGTTATTTTGGTACGGAATTAAAGGTTTTTTTTATGTTTATTGTCTCCTTCCAGGCTCGACAAGATAAGGGGGTCACAAGACGTACCGAGAATGCCTGGAGGAGCTATTGGTCTACGAAGGATCATATGAAGGGAAACCTTCCAATATCGTTAAAACGGAAACTCATGGACATGTGCATTCTTCCAATCCTGACCTACGGAGCACAGACTTGGTCTTCGACAAAAGTTTAGAAGTGCACCCTCAAGGTTTTGTCAAAGAGCTATGGAACGCAGTATTCTGGGCGTAAAACTAACTGACAGAATCAAGAACACAGTACTGCGTTCCAAAACGCTGGTAGCTGATGTAGCCTAAGCGGCCGCAAAGCTGAAATGGGACTGCGCCGGCCACGTATCTCGCATGCCGGACGACCTGTGGGCTAAAGTTACCACCGAGTGGGTCCCACAAATAAGCATCCGGCGTCGTGGTAGACCTCGAAGGAGATGGCGAGACGAACTTGACGCCTTTCACCGAGACTAGTGGGAGATTGCTCGGGACAGGGACGCATGGAAGAATGAGAGGGAGGCCTTTGCCCAACAGTGGGACAATATAGGCTCTTAATAATAATAATAATTTATGTTTATTTATTCACTGATATATCTGCTATACGAATCGCGTATCTATGTCGTGTTCTGGAGTTATAGGCAATTTTTAATTCGGGAGACTAAACTGACAGCCCCCAGGGGCATTTTTGCTTAGAACATATTTAAGAGGAGCATAAAATTATGAATATACCATCACTACATAGTATAAAACACAGTCGCTTCCTGCTGTCTGTCTGTCCCTATGTATGCTTCATCATCATCATCATCTTAGCCATAGGACGTCCACTGCTGAACATAGGCCTCCCCTTTGGACTTCCATATATACCGGTTGGAAGCGACCTGCATCCAGCGCCTTCCGGCGACCTTTATAAGGTCATCTGTCCATCTTGTAGGTGGACGTCCTACGCTGCGCTTTCTGGTCCAAGGTCTCCACTCGAGCACTTTACGGCCCCATCGGCCATCTGCTCTGCGTGCTATGTGGCCTGCCCATTGCCACTTCAACTTGCTAATCCGGTGAGCTATATCGGTCACTTTAGTTCGTCTACGGATTTCCTCATTTCTGATTCGATCACGTAGAGACACCCCGAGCATAGCCCTCTCCATTGTTCGTTGAGCGACTTTGAGCTTTGAGATGAGGCCGATAGTGAAAGACCACGTTTCGGTGCCGTAAGTCATCACTGGTAACACACATTGGTTAAAGACTTTCGTACGCTTAGATCTTTAAAACTACGCAACGGATTTTGATGCGGTTTTTATAGATAGAGTGATTCATGAGGAAGGTTTATATGTATTGTATAATACATACATAATTTATCAGCATTGCACGTGTGCGAAGCCTGGGCGGGTCGCTAGTATATAATAAAAGAAAGTGTGTTTCCTACAACTTGTATTACTTGGATGGAGTCGCGGCTCCAGTTTTTACTGAATTTATCGTGTCACATCTGTGTGTGTATGGCGAGTGCCACTGTGGTGCTAGAAGTTAGATAATAGCGTTAATAGACTATCCAACTTGGTCGGGAGCGCGCAAGTTCGCCGTTCTAAGCGAACCCAGTTCGATTGTTCATTAAACCCTACCGTTTATAATGTTTACACCTGTTCTGACAGCTGGTGCATTTATGTTTCAAATTTCTGTTATTATTTTGGACTTCATTCTTCACTCCTTAATAGGCACCATTAATTACAATTACTTAGCAGTTGATTTTCGGAAACTGACGGCCCAGTTTCTCGTCAGGAGGATACGAACTGTCACTTCTAATCATTAGTATTTCCTTACCTAGAACTTTCATAGATATTATAAATGGGGTTAAAATATTTATGAACATTTTGTAAGTAAAATGATTGTAGTTGGATATAATCGATTATGTAACAGACTTGTACCGTGTGACAAAACGCCAGCAGTTACGAAGCACATTTACACGACGGGACGAAAATCGAATTTTATTATGAGTTCAATCGACTCGACGATAGGCGTTCACGGGTAGCTGAGCCGGTAAATAAGGAATATAAATTTCTCTTAAATTCTTCCTCCCTGATGATGGGAAGACGCTGGAGGAGAAAATTGCAAATATCGCGTCGTGAGCACGCGCTTTAATATAACGAGCTAGTAATTACTAAGCTCGATATGGGGACGTACATGTATAAAATAATGTAATAATCATCCTTGTCAAACAGGTCTTCTGGCCGTGGGTGTATGAGAAACAAACACTCCGTATTTTAAATATTGACACAAAGGTAAATTAACAAAGAAAAAATGCAATATGATCCGCTAGGTACAATGTAAGCAATCTAAAATAAAATTTGGTATTTTCAAACAGCATCAATAAAATATTCTTATTGTATAGCCGGACAGTCTAATTTTAGTACAGAGATAGCTGGACATCCCTAGATGGTTATGGTTTTACCGACTAACGGTAATGAAAAACTTTTTACGCGGACGAAGTTACGGGCACCTTCTAGTCTTAAAGCAAGAGTAAAGTGGGGTTAAATTTAGCGTTTACAGTGAAATGCATCCAAAATATCGTCGATATTTCTATTTTAACGATGTGCTCTATTCCATGTGATATACACATCTTTAAATGTCAATAAATCAATAATTTAATTGTAACTCTAATACCAAAGGGGGATTCACTCCGCGCCGCGTGTCACGAAATATACCTATACATTTCGGGTCACAATGCCCGCCCATGGTTCCGCCTCTATTCGGCTAGGGTCGACACGTTCAAAGCGGAACTAATGCATCGATTATATTTTTATTATTTGTATATTTCTAAGATAATTTATTATTTTTAACCAGCTTCATGGATAGTACTCTTCATTTTGAGAAACATGTGCTTGAAACTGTACGCAATTGTTTTTATCGGTTAAAAGTTCTATATAGGGTCCGAAATTATCTTTCTGTAGATATACGAATAAAACTTTGCGACTCTCTAATTCTCTCGAAGCTTAATTACGCTGATACGGTGTTTGGCCCATGTTTGCTTTCTCGTTCTAAAAAGTTGATTCAGCGCTTACAAAATGCATGCGCAAGATTCTGTTATCCCATTCCACCTCGAGCACACGTTACTCCCTTTTATAACAAAGGTAAGCTTCTCAAGATGGAGGCCCGCCGTACTATGCATTTAGCCACGCTCCTTTTCGGAATTATTAATTTTAAAGAGCCCTCGTACCTTTTTCACAAGCTTCGTTTCACCAAGCCAAAACCTAGACGTGCCCCTCGCCTTATCTGTCCTCGACACGGAAGCGCTTCCTTTCGTGGCAGTTTTAGTTACTCTGCCACGAAATGCTGGAACAATATCCCACCTCCAATCCAAAATGCTTCTTCTATATTTATATTCAAGAAACGTTTAAAATTATATTTGTTAGACCAGCAGCTTGGTCCAGCACGGTAGGCTTTTCGTGTTCCAGGTCGGATTATATTCTGTCACAGTCTGATTTTGTAAAGTTTAAACGTGTTAGTTTTAGTCACGGTTTTGTGAGATAAACATGCCTACTTATAGTATTTTATATAATTGTATTACAATCAATTTGTTCACTCTATTTTTGATTCAATGGGAATATGAATGTATAACGTGCAGTCCTGTTTCGCTCAACTTGTGGATCCACATAATACCAGCCGTCAAGTCACCCCCGTGGTTTGGCAATGTGCTGAGTGGACTCCTTTTTCGCACAATGCTTGTAATTTTTATGTTATAATATGTAATACTAATTGCGGCGAAATAAAGTTTCTTTCTTTCTTTTCTTTCTTTCTTCAAAAAGGAAGTCAGTGTTGTTCGGTATTGAATCTTTTTGTACGTCGGGGTATGTTCACCGAATTCTCAGAGTTAGAGAGAGTCAGAGTTATGATAAAGGTTCTGCTGGCGCGTCTCGACTGACCTTATGTCAATCGGATTGATCCCAGGAGCGTTCGCAATCTGTCATGCTCGCACGGTATTAAAAGGAAAGTGACAGAAAGTATTATCCGCGCGTCAGAGTTATGCTAAAGGTGCTGCTGGCGCGTTTGTCTCGACTGACCTTATGTCAATCGGATTAACCCCAGGAGGACTGTGAGTGTTAAATAAGATTCTCAGTTTCAGACTTGTTGAATTCTGTGTATTTATGACAGTGCTACATTTTCCTCCGAGACTATTTCAATGACTTTTGTTACTTAAAATACTAAGCACGTAACTAAATGAATAGCGAAACTTAGACTTTAGAAGCTTTCTGTTTTAATAGAAAAGTTTGGGATATGAAAGGAATGTTCTTAGAGACGGATAGAATTGAATATTTATTTAAGTTTAACTTGTGCGAATATCTTCGTATTTCATATCTTTAGTGGCAGGCTAATAAAATCTTGGCGTTGATAGAAGTTGCCGCAGATGCTTTCGATTGAATTGCTTTGCACCGTAGAATAAGTTTTTCGTTTAGAAAACTGCATTATTAAGGTGTGCTTTCACCGTGAGCATTCGCCTGTAAATTAACAAAAATTACATGGAAATCAAATTTGTTTTTCTTTTTTATTAAAGGCATTTGTCTTGCTCGTTCGCACCCTTAAAAAAAATAAAGATCGGAGAGGAGGGCAGAGGGTTTATGAAATAAAATACATTCAAATATTATTGTGTTAAAACCATATTCTATGCAGAGAGGCTATGTTTACGAGAAAAAAAATAACTCGAGTAGGTAGAATAAAGTTTACAAATTATCAATTAAGATAAAACATTAGAAAGGAAGATTCTATACACAGGGTTTTGAAATGGATCTGGAGATCTCTAATAACCATAAGGGTTCGTTCCTATAAAAATAGAAAAATGAAACCGTGAGCCGACATAAATATTTTATGAACAAAGTATTTTTTATCTCTCACTTGAGTAATATATGTAAATTGAGGAAAATATAAATAGCAAACAGGCCTGGCCGTAATGTTGAGTAATTTCAATGTTTGTTATATTTTAATACATATATATTGTGTTTTATTTCTACTTACTTAAGTAAATATTTATTAAAGACACTGCATTTATAAAACATAAATTGCATCGCGGTGTCCCTTATTTAGGGACATATCGGCTTCATCACAGCCATATTTTTTTTAATAAAAATAGATTTTTAAACACATCTGACTCAAAAAATGCTTGTGAATTCAAACCTCATACAAGAGAACTAAGTGTGCCAAAATTTCAATTTCAGATCGTCTTGTTTTTGTCTGATTGTTTTTTCTATATCTATGAACATAGAACATGAAAAATAAGTTTTCATACAACATTTTGGGATACTTTTTTCTTGTATGAGGATTGAATGTACAATAGATTCTGAGTAAGATGAGCCCAAAAATCAATATTCTAAAAAAAAAACATACTACACTGTTTTGAAACATACCCAATTGACAATGACAATGTTGACATTTTAAGGGCTTCATTTTTAAAGCAAAAAGATGACATTTTGCATTAAACATCAAGATGGCTCTCCTTCTGAACTTCACATTAGGGTGGCAAGTTATCAACTCATTGTCAGTTAAAGGTCAGAACTTGATCCAAACATATATTAAATCGGACGCCATCCGTCATTTTAGTCAGTTTCGACCATACAGTGGATTATAATATATTTAAATAATATATGTTACAAGGCAATACCTCAGCGAGCAAAGAGTACTCCGTAAAGTCGGCAAGCTGCTTAGGACTACCAAAACTGAAAATCCAGTTTTAAAGAGGCCGCAATAAAAGCAGTTGTGACAGATGTAGGCGCCCAGCGACTTACAAGTAGCCGAGTCAAATTTTGTAACAAGAAAAAGTTTGTGTAACAACGGTACCGCGGTCTTCCCCCAGGACGCGCCCGCAACAAATTACTAACAAACAACTTTGAAATAAATTAACTCTCAACTTCAAGCGTTTTACTTTCTTTCTGTTACATGAAAAACAATTTCCTTTGTGTTTATTAACGTCAGCGGGTTGTGTCGTCGAATGCTCAGTACAATGCGGTTGCACGTACATTCTTCTTTCTCACTTAATTAGTAGCAGCAAGATTAAGCCACTTAGGGACTCGTAATAAAAGGTTGAAGAAAGAAATAAAACGCATTTACTCGACGCAGAAACATTAAACAATATATAAAAGAAATACACTTGTGTAGGCTATTATTTGTTACTTGTCTTAATTACCAAACAACTTTGTAATCTCAAAATTACACCTGAATGCGGAAACTGGCTGTTTACTTATAAATAAATGGAATTTCATTTATATACTTAATTTTTTTAATTTGAAGTGCCTACCACACTACCTACCTACCTACGGAGATAATAATACGACAGACAATACGTAAATTACGAAAATGACGATTATGACGAGCACTGTTGCTGTTAAATACACCGTCACTCTGCCACTGTTGGACTGGCTGATGGTTGCTTCGTTGGAGGGTCCGTTCTGGGCGATTATGACTTCTTCTTTAGTGTCGTCTCGTGAGTATTGGCCTCCCATTTCGGATCTTCGGTGCAGTGAGCTATTATGAGATCACGACAACATGTGTTCCTTGCACGTGATCTGCATAGCGAATGGCCTTGGTATCAAGGTTCCATCTGTTCCCTTGAACCTATATGACACGTGTTTATGGATAAACTTCGAACAGATAGCGCAGAAAGGTTATCACTTAGCATTATCCATGCAATGATCCATGTTGGTCGAGAAATAAATGATTTTAATTATTTTTTAATTGTGCCACGGAAAATTGTGACGCTGATTTTAAGTGGTAGCCCTGAAACTAACTTATATAAACCAGTTATAAGACATGGCAAATGCCCACAAACAACTTTACTTAAGTATACACATTTATTGCTAACCTTACTTACAAGATATAAAAAAATCCGATGCGTCTGAGACACATTCAAAAATATATATAAATATATTTATTCTGTAAATAGGCGTCAAGGGTGCTTTTTTGGGTCTAGGCTAGGTCGAAGTATGAAATTGTCGGATATTTACATTTATTTATTGTTTATCCGAATGAATTTAAAATTATAGAACATCAAACATTACATAGTAACATTAATGTAGCAGGCAAATCACTGGGCATACTTTAGCGGGAAATGTATATCATGTTCGGGTTGTTTGTTTAGACTACAATACTCTTTTTAACCTATCTACGATCAGGGATGTAAAGGGTTTCTAGACGTCAACATTAAAATAGTCTAGAATAAAAATAATAATAAGTTTGTAACTAAGTTTAAAGGACCTATAGTGTCTCCAATGACATATTAAAATAGGTTTAGAGATGTAATTATTACCATTTTGTCTTGTATTCTAGTTTTTATTAGTCTTGATTAAGTAATTATTTAAGAAAGAAAGAAAGAAACAATTGTGCTTATTTAACAATCACTTAGACTAAGCTACTATTCATAACAGGTTAACACATCGTATAGGTAAGTCGAATATCGCTCGGGTGAAAAAGGCTTGTAAAAGTTAGGCAACTTTAGTACAAAATACACCAATATAATAGATTTTTTTCCGCTACTGTACGTAAGTAACCCGTTTCATATGAATTTTAAAACTTCTAATTAGTTGATTTATAATGAACAAACAACTTTTATTTATTCAACTAAACGTTTGTAAAATAACAATGCCTATTATTTTAAAAATAAACACATACAAAACTCGGCTAATCCATTGTTTAGTTTCCCTCCGCTCAACAAAAGCTGAGAGTAGGTAAACCTCTGCTCAATTTGCTTTTAATTTCCCAGTCCGTCTATAATATATGTTTCTAAAGGAGTCCAACGCCGTGTTAATATTCAGGATCCCATGCTCGCATGTAATCATTCCACTTTGTGTTGCCCCAACAACGGACCTCCTCCTTATTTATTTATGCCCTCAGCCGAAGGCAGACATGCGAGCGTGCGGCGCTGATTTTTTATATTTAAATACATTGAGACTTTTTCGGGTTAATAGGAACTCACTGAGTAAAGGTCACGGTCGTATATTTTTTTCAATTCGTTCTCTTGTTATTTTCACGGTGCCTGTATATCGAACGATGCTCTGACTTTAACTGATCTATGTTGATGTTGATTTCTATTGGACTTGGAAATATACTACTAATAAAAAGGGAGTACACTATTGAAATTATTAGTCGTTACCTATTTGGACTTACTTTTACTTAAAGCTTAAGTAAAGCCAGTCCTCTGAAAAAATCACATAAATTACCCTGTTTGTTATTTCCGATGTTAATGTAATAATAATTACTTAATCATGATTTTTTCAAACAAAACTCGATAAAGATCAACCATTAAAAGCTTCTAATAACAACCAGGAAACACGAATAGATAACGAATAAATGTTCTTATTTTTTCTATTTAGTTTTAAAAAATTGTACATAATAATTATCCTTTCTTTTAATGTTTATCTGTAGTTTTTAGTATTGTAAATATTATATTGTATGTGTTTATTTTAAAATAAACTTTATAACATTTAGAGGATGTAACTTAAGTCATAAACGAATAAATGTTGTTTTAAAAACGAAACTAATCGGCGCATATAACGATTTATTCCACGGTGGATAGTCGTAATGCAATGCCCACTACGTCTAGCATAATTTTGACACGCAACTCTTTGTCGCGCGATAAACACTAGCTGTCACTTTCTTTTCCATACCGTGCGAGCAAGACAGGAGATGCTGACTCACGCGACAAACGAAGTCGCGGCAAGATATGTTAGCCAGACAAGAAACTTTTCAAATATTAGGCAAGCGTAGGTAAATGCCGCTTTGATTTGAGGCTTAAGACATCTCTCTGATCAAACATGTTTCCTATCATATTATCAATGTTACCCGTGTGTCTACTACGAACAAGGCTATTGCGATTTTATTGGTACCTATATATTTAAATACTGCAGTTTGAATTTTTCATTGATAATTTTTGTTTAAAAACTACTTGAAATTGACAAAATTCACACAGAAAACAGTTTTTTTCGACTTATTTTCGATACACGCAATGAAAGCATGAAATAGCTATGTTACTATCTAGAACTCAGGGAGAAGTCGTATTTATTATTCACTTCAAAAAGTTGGTTAAAATTCTCTATAAATATATGTGTTTTAATCTCTCTCTCTCTTCCCGACTATGTATCCCCAATTGGTGGTGGGGTCAGCCTTCCTTATCTTCCTCCTCCACTTCGCCCTATCCTTGATGTCGTCTTCGAAAACATTGCATTCTTTCATGTTTGTCAGCAACACAGTCCAGGTAGTCTTAGGTGTCCCTGTAGGTTTTTTTCCGGGGACGGACAAATCAAGTACAACGTTGCCGACGTAATCGGATGGCCTCCTTTTGACATGTCCATTCCACCTCATATATGAAAAATTAAATTTTAAAAGAAATAAGGCCTCTTTAACTGGCGATTTAGCTGCAACAGTAAATATGCTGCATCCTGATCTTATTACCATAAACCAGTCAAGCCGTCTTATATAAGAGTCCGCTGCATATCACACGCCGCGTGACCGGCTTTTGCAAATCCCAACCTAAATTCTGTGGGCACTTCAGAGGAATATTCTAGCAACTGCAAATTTTATCAGATCGACGGTAACGATGGATTATACAAAAGAATTCAAAAGCAGTCATAATCATAAGTGAAACATTTACACTTTCTGTTACTAATATTTTCTTCGGTTTCCGCGACTGTCACTGTTGTTTTATTTAAACTTTCTGTTACTTACAATGAATTTAAGTAATTATAATAAACATAATTTAGCCCTTACATACAGATGAAATCATTTTGTATGATGATATGTGGAAATCATACAGAAGTTCCCGCCTATTACAAGTAGCGCTATCTGTGTGCGTAAAACAGACACACACACACCTGTTTCAATATCAATTTATGTACTAGATATTATTATATATTTTTAAATCTAACTTTTATACGTTTTAACGGGATTATTTAACACCGGACACGAGGTGCGCAGCTGTGCTCTAATATGTATATTATAAACCTTTTCAATAGGCTAGTGTAAATGCCGCTTTGACTTTTGGCATTCTGATTTGGTATTCTGATCTTATTAGTACCATAAACCAGCCAAGCCCTCTAATATAATTTATAACATACTTACTTAACCTACTGATACGCAAAGGTCCACTTGCGTATCACACGCCGCCTGACTGGCTTTTACAAAACCTAATCTAACTCCGGCCGGTATTTAAGGAAAATATTCTATGTAGTAAATATCCATTCGGCCGAAAACTTAATTCTTCTTTGCTTCAGGTATTCAATAAAAAATATTCGCGTAAGCCAAAGAGTAGCCGGCCAAGACTATGCAACAAGCGGCTGCGGTGAGCGGCAAAAAAACATACTGATATGTGAAGCTCTATTTGTTCCCACGCCACGCCGTCACCTCACGTCGTGGCCGCGGGCAGTTATTGGGTTTCATCCAGACCTCAGTTATGCAAGAATTGAATTGTTTGACTGGAGTCCCACGGCTACTTTCTATCATCGCACTGCTTGCCATCGGCAGGGTGTGCATCCTCAAAAACTGGAGCGTAAATGGTCGAGAACTGTGCGGTTCCAGAGGAATTTCTGGTAGTAACTGCTTAACATCAGCCGGCCCGCATGCTTGTTTGCCACCGTCGTAATATATAAAAAAGAGATGAACCCATCTCACTCTCGTCTCGCCCTAAGTCAGACTGATTCGGTTCAGTCTATTCACGACGCAGTCCATTCGACCAGTGCGCCCGCGTCACCTTAACCCAAATTACCCCTCTGACGCGGAGATAATCCCATTAGCGGGTTATACTCCCACACAAAGTCCGACTACAGGTAGTGAGAGCTAACCAGCCCTGAAACAGTTCAGGTCATGTCTTAAAAAAAAAACCATCTCACTCGCTCTCTCTGTTCACAGGGTCTTTCGGTCAGCGGTACTGTACCGCAGATGCAAAAGATTACTTTCATTGGATGACCCAAAAGACCTAAACAAATAGGCTCGGTCGGACTATTTAATGGAGTAGGTCGGCGGACTCGATAGACGATAATACTATATAATAAACTATCGACAGCAATCATAAGTTCATCACTCTGTTTCAATTAAGTATATCGATTTGTTTAATAACGTAAGATATACCTACTATTATTTTAAAATGATATAAAACAAAAGATTATGAGTATTTACGGTCTAAGCACGCCTAAAGGTTTGTATCCATTTCAATATTTTTTTGCAGCTAATTAGGCATAGTTGGTATTCACGGTCATATTTACCTGACTACGGAAAAGCAAAAGAAAGGGTAGTGCCTTTTTCTTCCGCGACAATTGCCAGAATGAGAATCTAGAAAGTGCCCAGGTGTCAAATCAATTTAATAACCATTTAATAAGAGCGGTCTTGGCCATTTTACTATTCATTTTGGTCACTTAAGAAATATTAAAAGGAATTATTATTTTATTCAAATTTAAAGTGCCATCAAGTTATATTAAAATGTTGGATTTTGTATTTCGATATTTGGAACACATTTAATAATTCATTTCGCGTTTAGGGATTGTGGAATATAAAATAGGCAGTAATTTATTTGAAAAGCATTTATTACGAATGCTACTAGGACAAGCGCAAAGATATGTTTTATCAAGCTTAGTAACTTGTCTTATAAGAATTGTGTAGCTGTATGTAAGTCTGATTGATTTTAAGCATATGTTTAAAATGTACGGATTGTAGGTGTGTAATCTATATGTGACCTATATATTTCATTAAAAAGTATTGTTGTAGGTATTATGGGCACAGGCTAGATTTACAAATCATGTTATAATTTTCATATTATTATTTTAAGTAGGTATCAGAATTATTGCTTGTATTTTTAATGTTTTGGTCATATAGGTATATGTTGGTGTCGATAAAACAAGTTAAAATTAGTGATTGGCTGGAATAACTAAAAATCTACAACTGATAGTTAATCTACGGAAAATACCCTGTAAATTTTCATTTCCCGGTCCCGTTTTTCCTTTCGAGGTACGGAACCCTAAAAAGAGCGTTTTGACTTATTCGTACTCTGCAGACGAAGTTGCGGGCGCTTTCAAGACAAGTGATATACAAGCACAAATGTGGAAATAAGGATAAAAAGAAAAGGATGGAAACCAATATTTGTATCAATCAACTAAACTAACGAAAACTCGCCTTCAATAGCGTGTCTTCAATATTCCCGCCAATGTAGATCGTTTATATTGATTCATATTACAATATGTCGTGTGACTTCCAGATGATTTACATAAAAAAGGCAAACCGACGAATGCCATTCCGATTCACCCCAAATCACCAATAAAAGCCACAAGCTTCCTATTTCACGACAATACAGATTGACACATAAATTGCGGTACAGTACAATTTTCCTTTATTCTACAAAATTAGACATTCAAAACTCAATTCTCGGCCAAGAGTCCAATTTGGAATGCAATTTACGGCTAATTAGACTCTTAAGCACAGAGGCTGTACGGGCCGCGGGGCGTCGAGGAAGTTGGAATGGCTGCGTTAATGCTATGGAGGCTCAGGCCCAAGCACCGCCCCTAATGTGCATAACGAGCCCTGTTTTGTGCCTGTCGCGGCCCAGCCGGCTTCGATCCAACACGAACATTAGCGCTTTCATAAAGCCGATATCCCCAAATTAAATCCGCGATAAACACATCTAATTGAGCGGGAAGATACCGCGCGATAATGCGATGGTGAATCGAAATGGTCGTAGCTTACTAAGTTGCGTTAGCTAGCTATACTTGCATTATCTTTACATGTATTCATGAACCGTAAAAAATAGATGGCTGGACATCGAATATATGTTATCAAGAGCAAGGGGAATGAAAGTCACTCAATCCACTACTTTTGATTTTAGATTTTTGTATGTTTAATTATGTATCAGTCTTGGTGACATCGTTACATCGCAACGGATGAGCAGCAGCTAGCAAATTACAACTATTTTTGGTGCGGACAGCTATATGACACCTTTGACACAGACGGTTATAAGACACTTATGGAAGATAGCTGACTACGGTAACGAACAATAGAAGTTATGACTTGTATCTTCTCCGTGCGTACGATTTTGCGGGCATTTTCTAGTATCGCTTATACGTATCATCAAAAGAACTTAGCACATAATACGAGATGCCGTCGGCAGTTTATTCTAACGATTATTCTTCCGCGTTGACTGCCTATGTCGAAATATCATATATGTAGCGTTCATGGTTGCTTTGTAACGAGTAACTTTTAATGGGCTAAATAGCGTATACAATGGCAATCCCTACAGTGTGTTTAGTGTATGTTACAGCGTTGGTGTTCATTTCACGTTAGGAATTAATACGAGTAATGTTTGTGAGCGTGAATGAAGTTTAAAATTATAAGTTGGTCCTACCGGCTGCGCCATATAAAATAACTATTTTGTTGGTGGAGAGAATGAAACACAACATTTGGTATTAGACTGATTTTTTTACGTACGAATATGTACCCCAGTATAGATATAATATAGTTCAAAACATAATAGAAGGTAAAATCGAAGGTAAAAGGGGTAGGGGGCGAAAAGGTAGATAACCTGAAGAGTCGGACGGGAGTTGACAGAAAAACCACGTGTAGAGAAGAGTTCCGGTATAGAAGACATCCTTGTAGAATATGGCACTTAAAGATATAAGATAGTATAGCTTGAAGGTTTGCACGGTGTTCAATGAGTGTAAAAGTGACTTTATATAAAGCGTACTGAACGTCACTATACACGTGCAGCCTGCGGGCGAACTACACGCAGCGAGCCTACAACGCCCTCCGCGTCCAGTTCAACAATGCGTTCAGGGCGGTGATGGGGCTGCCCCGCTACTGCAGCGCATCAGGTATGTTCGCGGAGGCGCGTACAGCGTGCTTCCACGCGACCATGCGCCTGCGCGCTGCGTCCCTAGTGCGCAGGGTCCGGGCCAGCCCCAATACCGTCCTGGCGACGATAGCCGACGGACTGGACTGCCCGTACATCCAGCATTGCTGTACGAGGCATATTAGAATAAGTTGATGTGTATTTTATAATTAATTAATTGGTATTATTATTTTTATTATAATGTAAATAATTGTATAACTATAACTATGAGTCAATGTTACTTGAAATAAATGATTTTTAATTTAATTTAATAGAAGAAGATGTACCCTAGTACAAAGTTTGTCACGTTACGTAATATAAAATGAACACATTATTTGAATCTCGATGTTATCACACTAGGGGCAAAATGATAATTATATGAAGAAAACTTCTCAAATGACACAGAATATATTCTTTTGTGAGTGGTGTAGGTGTAGAGTGCTCGAGCGGAGCGAGTCACCTCGTTACCGCGCGAGTGCCCAGCAATCAACATAATAACTCCAGCTCCGCGCCGAAATAACAGGAAGGAGTATATAATTTTGCCATATTTACACTAAAATACCATCTTCTCAGTCAGTGTATAACTTAATAGCAGCTTTAAAAGCAAAAATGTATTATTGTACTGTATTCGATATAATGCCGTAACAAAGCCGATGTATTGCTTAATCTAGGGAAAAAAAAAACACTTCAAATTTTGTCCAGGCCCCAGATTGTCGAGTACCTGCGAATTTTACTTAAAACATTTGTAATCTTGGTCACGTGAAGCGTCTTGTCTAAACCGCCGCAACGCGGCCCAGATTGGTCCTTCGATTGCGGCTTCTAACCGCTTTGATAATTCCCTAACAACTGTCGTAATTCAAGCATTCGCTGTGAGCGAATGGAACTGTGTTTTCTAAAATTATTTATGGAAATTATTTCATTTATCAAATTTACCCCAGGTATGATCCTACCTTAACGCTAAAAGCATTCCGGAGCTTCTTAATCAACGGTTCACGAATATTAATTTAATTAGTTAAAAGTTTTTATTACTCTTAAGTAAAAAGATGGAGAGGAAAAAGCCTCCACCGCGGCGAGCCATAAAAGAAACTTTAGACTTTTCAAATCACGAAAGCTACATTTCATTTATCTTACCTATTTTTAAATCAATTAGCGGAAAAGGTAGCGTGAATAACATTTACATCGCAAAAGCAGGCTCGGGGAATTTAATTACTAAGAAAAACTGAGTTACGAAATTTAAATATGGTGAGGCAATTCGGTTAGGTTATCGTACTGTAATAGCGGCATGCGAGTTTCATGTAAAGCCTTTGCGCGGTCGGGCGATTTAAGGTTGAAACAATTACCTACCACTACTTTTTTTTAACATGACTTCAATTGTGATGGGCTGATTAGCCTTCACTACCAGTAAGTTGGACTTTGTGTGGGAATATAACCCGCTAATGGAATTATCTCCGCGCCACAAGAGTGACTACCACTACTGAAATACTTTATCGTTATTAGTAGACCGCTAAGGTTTTACGTATCTTGCATCATATGGTGACTTAAGCGGTGAAATGTAATACAACATAAAAAAATACAGGAAAATAATGCATGGGTTCATGGGCTTAAGAAATGAGGAATTCCGTCATCACATCACAATCTGACTGACACAAATGAGGCAACTCGGAGGTTAAATTACTCAAACTCTACACACTCACTCTTTCTCGGCTGAAAAAGTATACCTAGGCAAAAAAAAACTCTTTCTATTCCTTTTTCCGCTAACACTCGGGCTTACGTCCGAGGCATATGTTATGATTACGTTATTGAGAGTAGGCACAAGAAAGACAAATTTGTCAGGTTACACATAGGGATGATGACATGTTTAAAATCAGCCCCACTGTAGTTCCCAGTCTAAAAGATATCTCACCATTTCGCTCCCAACGTCTTCAATAAACTTAAGAGAATTTCCTCGACTTTACTCAAAGCTCTAAATTCGATTAAGGCGTAGAATATTCGTCGATTGAAGCTAACAGTTTTTCAGCTCAGTAACCGCGAATGAACGCAGGAAATACAAGTAATACGTGATTGTAATAACTCATCTGGAGCCACACGGTGACAATAGGTAGGATGGAAGGATAATTCCCGGGACGTGCATATTATCCTCCGTCCCCCATAATTCACGAGCATGGAAATGTGGCAATATTGTTCTATCGTTCTGGAATGCGACTACATAATGCAACGCGTGCTACACGCATACGCCTTTGTCATGTTCAAATTTTATCAATGGAGAACATGGTTTTTGTTTTTTGCGCTCCGAATATGTGAACGACTAGTTTTAACTCATGAAACTCTTCGCTTAAAATCCCGGTTTATTTGAGTAGTTTTAAAGTAGATTGTATGACAAAGGATTAAAATAAGGCATTGTGACAGCATGTTATTATTAGGACCAATACCGATATAATCAGAGCACGTGCTTGTAAAAACTCGTTAACATTTAATTTTAAGTTCAGAAAATTAAAAAAAAACTCGGGCGGCATTTGAACCAAAATGGGCACTGCTTAGTATTAGTAGTTAACATTTTATCAATCAATAACATAGTTTTTATTTTTCCGCTACATGAAAACTATTTACAATTCTCTGTAATAAACTATGAAACTTTTCGCTACCCCTCGCGGTTTTTTAGAGTCAATTTTACGGATCTATATCTGAATCCCTAACGTTTTTTAACCTATTTTTACATTCCCTAACGTTTTATGTCATAATGATCACTTGTCCTAACACTCATATGCCCTAATATTGATTTCCCTAATATCTTATTTCCTAATGTCACTTGCCATATTGATCATTTATCCTAATGTCATTTGTCATAATTATCATTTATCCTAACACTCATATGCCCTAATTTTGGTTTTAATCGCTAGGCTCGGATTCTGTTGTGGTCACAGTTCTAACCTAACCTAACCCATTAGACTACTTTACTGGTAGCAGTTCGGTGGTTGCAAAAGGGGCGGGGACTTTAAAAAACGAAAATTAATTTTAGGGATTTCGAGGAATATGGCAAAAAATATTAGGGATATTGATAGTTAGGGATATTGATGTTTCGGACAAATGAGTTTTAGGACAACCATTACGTTATGGAAAATGATTGTTATGGATATTGATCGTTAGGGCAGTAGCCCATTAGGACAAAACAGTTCGGGCAAGTGATTTTAGGACAAACGATGTTAGGAATCGCGAGGGAGACCCGAATTTTACATATAGATAGTTTTTGTTCTACTTTATAAAGATAAATAATAAATCCGACCGCAATTTTATTTTTTGGCCACTTGGTCGAACTTCTCAATTAATAACTAAGCATCGGGAATATGAGATAGCCTCTAATAAACTAATTCATCTTCTTTACAACGCCATCTAAAAATGTTAAAGAAAGCATCAAGTCATAATCAACAATTATTATTACCTACTTGTCCTTCTGATTTATACATTGCCATCTAATTTACTAACTCAGCCACGGAATTTGCAACTCATCATTATTTTTCGTTTTACAGCTTCAATACAAGCTCCTCAAAAATTATATATTCGAGCTTCAATAGACAGCATCATATATTATAACTTAACATCTAAAATAATAGTTCATATTCTTTTATCATGAAAATAGCCACTGTAGGAACGATTTGGCGCGAGTGCGCGCCATGACAGCGACGGCCATTTGCACCAATCAGAGAGCGCCATTCGATTCTTGTACCGACCGACCCGCCCGTGTTTGTTTATTGTCATTCGTTCGTTCATATTGCAATAGGTTCATCTGCGTTCTCTCTAATCTAGTTCTAAGGCAGGTCCGACATGGCTTCGGTTAGGTACGACGACGAGCGAAGCGAGGAGGAGTGTTAGGTTCAACTGCGACCCTAAAAAAAAAAATTACATTATATATTTCATAACGGTACGTACCCATGAATCTAGTTCTAAGGCAGGTCCGACTTGGCTTAGGTTAGGTACGACGACGAGCGAAGCGAGGAGGAGTGTTAGGTTGAACTGCGACCCTAACCTAAAATGTATAGTTCATACGTATATAATAATAGTGGCTTTAATATACTATTTGATGACAATTTTAGGTAAATTTTACGATCGATTAATGTAGGATGACTTACATTTTAAACATACTAACTTATAAAATTAGAAGCTAATAGAGTTACTATTTTGGTGTCATATAATAATATTTTAGAAGTTTGCTATGTGAATGCATGCCTCAAATTTAGATGCTAAAAAATAATCACCATGCTAAGTTACAATTACAGTGGCTTACAAAGAAGATAACTAGTGGCTGAGATATTATTATTCAGACGCGCGTTGGTTGTGGCTGACTTAGTAATTTAGAAGGTAACTTATATTTTCTGAGGCGAATAATGCTATTAAAAAGAAGCCTGTTTAAATAGTACCCCTTTATAAACATTGAATTTTTCATGTGGTGGAGCTAGGCTTGACGATATACTATAAATATTTGATAATGCCATTCAGATATTTTGAGAAATCTGTATCCAATCATTAGCTTGACATATCACATTTTCTTGCTAAAAGAAAACCCACGTTAAAAAGCATTTTCAAATAACAAAATCAGCGAAAAAGTCTGAGAGCGATAAAACCGTGTCAATTCGATTGCTCCGCACGTTTCTCGATGCATTATCAGCTTATGTTCAGAAGAAAATATATGTGTTGGAGACGTCACGCCTTTTTTAAAAGAACCCACATTACGGGTGGAATCTCAGCGGGGTTCATCGGACGAGGTGAGAAGCCGAGAACACTAGCGTTCTAATCTACGACGAGAGTACTCGTTCGTATATCATCCCGCAATTCTCAGCTGTCCGGAGGCTCTAGTGTAAGTTTCCAGTAACAAAACGCCTCATGGTCCTATTAATTATAATAAAGTTGCACTTTGTGATGGATGCGAGCCGTTTTTGCACAGTGATATATAAAAATGCTAGAAAATCATTTTGAATGCATAAAAAAAAATAGTTTTTTGTGCATTTTTGTAATTATATACTTAACCCATTATGACCTGAATTATTTTATGGTCTTAGAAATTGATAATATTTTGATATATTGTTGTCTAAGGGTCCCTGAGTTGTTTTTGATTGTAAAAAGTTAATTTGATTTATTAGTTTTGGAAAAAACAATGGGTGCCGTATGGCACCGCTAGGCCAATACGTAAGCTTTACCGTTCTCTATTAAGTATATATTAACTTTTTATTAGCTAAATATTATTACCGTTTATTTATGAAATGATGAATATTTTGAGTAGGTAACGTTGGAATTTATAAATAAGAAACGCATTTTCTTGACCTCTTTATTTAAGGGTTACATATTTTTTTTGTTGGAATTTATAAATAAGAAACGCATTTTCTTGACCTCTTTATTTAAGGGTTACATATTTTTTTGTCCTAAACACTAACGTTAAACTAATAATTACATCCCTCCGCCACATTTTTTGCATGGCAAAGGTTATTGATACTTTCTCCCAAAGTCCAGAATCTCCGTAGATGACTTTCCTCCAAGTGAGCTCAAATCTACTACAAGAAACATGGGTGGCTCCTGAACTAAATCCTCATCAACCCATTTTCATGACTCATTACTGTTTTAGACTTTTTTGTTTTTGACTGGTGGTGGTTGTTCTGCATAGGAATTGTGTCAATGAATTGAATTGAAGAATTGTGGAGATCATTATAGGTTGACTACCGACTACCTCTTACACAACGTAAAGAAGAGCGGCCTCGTGAGGCACGTGACCCACGAGACAACGTCCGAAACGACCCGGCTTCAGGTTGTACATCTGGTGCCGCCCGCGTATTTTCGGACTACTGGAGCGTGTCCTACGTGGTGACAGAGATGTAGACGCCATCACCACTTCGCACCCAGCATTGAGTTGCTGACCTGTGAGGTTATTTATAAAACCACCCCCTTCTTCGTCACCCGTATCTTGCTCAGAGTCGATTGCAGGTTCTGGAGGTTCAATATATAACTATCGCGGCTCGATATCCTCATCTTCTTCGAGCAGGGCTAGTGCCTCATGAAGTGTACAACCCCTATCTAGACAAATAAATACCTATTACCCATTTAGAAACCAAAGAGACACACTCCACCCATTATTGGAATATACTACAGATCGGCCTAGAGGTGCCATACGGCACCCGTAAATTTTGACGTGCGATAAAACCAATACGCAAACAAAACTGAATTATATTACAATATAATCTAGTCACACAACTATGAAGGTGTACAAAAAAATACATTTAAGTGATAATTTTTTAGAAATATAAATATTTTGGCCCACCTACCGCAGAATGAAATCAATTTTTTGCAATAATTTCAAAACATTAACTTTGTGTCGCTCGTGTCAGCCTCAACAAGTTCAACAGATTTTTTTTTTATTTTTTTTTTATTTTATTTCTAAACGCCTAGAATTGGGTGCCAAACGGCACCGCTAGGTTATAATGGGTTAATAGTTGATGAACATGGTATTAAATGTTTACAAATGAAGCGAAAATTGAAAAATTTAATGGTTCGGACGGGATTTTCGCTTCATTTGTAAACATTTAGTTGACGTTAGCAGACGTTACTGCTTTAATAAAAAAAAAACCGGCCAAGTGCGAGTCGGACTCGCGCACCGAGGGTTCCGTACAAACACTTTCCATCCCTAAGTGGTTAAGTTAAGTTTGCACCTGGTATGTATAGCGCCCCATATAAATTAGGTGCAAAGTTAGGTATTAAAAAAAAAATGTATGGTTTTCGTAATTATTCCTTTATCTATGCTATAAGACGTTGCTTCGTACCAAATTTCAAGATTCTGAGTTCACGGGAAGCACCCTGTAGGTTTTGATTCCCTTGCAAGTGTCGAAAATTTGCGGCATAAACGGCTGTATCTTTTGATTGCGTTGGCTTAGAAGTTTGATTTTTTCACAGCTTCAAGGGACAGTAGACCTGAGTAATTGATATAAATTTCAGCTTCATACCTCCACGCGTTCCTGAGAAAAAGGGTCTTGACAGACGGACGGACGGACAGACGGACAACAAAGTGATCCTATAAGGGTTCCGTTTTTTCCTTTTGAGGTACGGAACCCTAATAAATGAACATAGTATTTTATTTATTTATTTATATTGATATAAAATCAATTCTACGTTAAGGAAAAACCGCATATCATTAACTTGTACAGTTCCAAAGTTATTGAAGAATACAGAGATGGCGCCGCTGGGTAAAAAAAATTAAAACCTACACGGATATTCCGATTTTGATGATTAACGTGCTAATCGACAGATAATATATATTAAAAATATACAAATGTTTATAAAAGGATCATTAAATTAAAATTAAACCTAAAAAGATAATAATAAAGAACTAAAGATAATTACTTTTATTTTAAATACAATTATATAGGTAAAAAGTATTGATAAAAAATAAAAGTTTTTTGAAGACTCCTGAAACATTATGTATGCATATCGGGCTGTGGCACAAGCTTCGTCATTTATGCCTTGTTACGTAGCAGGAATAATATTTCGTGTTTTAGGAATTTAGGAAAAGCTATCATATCATATCATATCATTTATTTATTTGTATTGGTCATACATTGTCATTGTTGTAAATTATGTGCATGTCAAATAAATTAAAATTAAAATACAATTATAAAATTAAAATATTGACAAAACATTAATTAGAATTGGTTCGTTCCAATACGTTGGGTAACTATTTATCCGTTGATTATGATGTACTTATTTCATTGTTCGTTCAAATATTCTGTTATCGAGTAAAATTCTTTATTAATTAAAAATCGCTTTAATTTATTCCTAAATTGTAAATCTGAGCTAGCGTCCTTTATGTCAGGTGGCAGCTTATTATATATACGTGGCCCCATAATACGGAATGAATGGCTAGTTTTTACGAGTCTATACTTGGGTATAATTAGGCCTGGCTTCCTTCTGGACGAACCACAGACAGCTCTTGCTGATTCTGTGCTAGCGCCTGTACTTCTCATCAACTTGCTCAACTCGAATATATATAAGGATGGTACTGTTAATATTCGCAGTTTCACAAAAAGCTGTCTCGCTGGTTCATCCAATGGAACCCGGCACATTAAACGAATCATTTTTTTCTGAATGATGAAGGGACGATCTCTGTCTGCAGCCATGCCCCAAAAATCGATTCCGTAAGAGAGGTGGGTGTGAAAATAGGCGTAGTAAGCAGCAAGCAAGTTTTGTTGTGACAGCAACCCTCTCAAACGGGATACAGCGTAGTACGCAGAGTTAAGTTTAGCACAAAGAGAATCAATGTGCTCGCGCCATTGTAATCGATCATCCAGAGTGAAACCTATAAACCTTGCATGGTCCGCAGCCTCAATGTTGACTCCATTTACCACCACTGATAATTTGGCGGTTCTTTTGGTAGCCAGAGAAAATTCCAAAAGATTCGTCTTTTCAACATTGAGCTGCATACCATTAGCGGTAAACCAGAGCAAAAGTCGCTGTATAACTCCTTCAACATTTTCACGAAGTTCATTGAGACTCCCTCCGCTTACAATGGCGCAGATGTCATCCGCGTACATGACAAATTCGACGTGTGGGGAAGGAAACGGCAAGTCGTTCATAAGCAGCACAAAAATTGTGTTCCCAACGTTCGATCCTTGCGGGACAGATCGGTCACCTATCATACCTGGTTCAGATGTATCACCAGCCACATGTGTTGTCTGGGATCGTTCGCTGAGAAATCAGAAATCAGAAATCAGAAATCAGAAATAATTTATTTGTTAAACATAGGTACAGGTTATGAGGTGACATGTTTTTAGTATAAAGAGAGAGAGAAATGAGGTAATGAAATCCAGGGTGACACCCCGGACCCCATAGTGTTCGAGTTTAAATGCTATTAGCTTGTGGTCGACGAGGTCGAAGGCGCGAGAAAGGTCAAACAGCACCGCAGCAACACATTTTTTGCATTCAAGCTTGGCTAGAACTTTTTCTAGAACGTCCCTGGCCGCCATCGCCGTTGAGCGACCGGCCTGATATGCATACTGCTGACAACATAATGATCCGTTCTTTCTAAGAAAGCTGGTCAGTCTATCACATATACCCAATTCGAACACCTTCGAGATCGCAGGCACCAAAGATATTGGGCGGTAATTTTTTAGTTCTTTCTTGCTGCCCTTACCCTTATAGACCGGAACTACCTTTATCTTAAATAAAAAAAAAAAAAAAAAAAATCTTTTTGAGGGTGTCGGGATATGAACCGTTACAGATCGAATTATTAAAGTGATCACATAATACATGCAGAAAGGCGGGGGATAAACTACGCAATGCTGAAGTTGGGAATCCGTAAACATCCTTGGTGACCTTGGGTTTAATGTTTTTTATTATCCTAACTAGCTCTTGTGTCGTGAATGGTGCCATAAACATAGTCTGAGGTACGGGTGCGATGGCGCCACGTAACAACCTGAGGGCCTCAGGCACCACGGGCCTGAGCGGCGTGTCCCGCACCACGGCCAGGTAGTGTCGGTTGAGCTCGGCAGCCAGCTCGCGGGCGGAGCCGGCGGGCCCGCACACAGCGCGCCGCAACACGCCGTATTCATCCCCGCAGTCCCTGCCCTTATTTGTTTCGGTTTTAATGGCATTCCATAAGGCGATATTCTTATTATCGCTCGATTCTATGTTTTTATTAATAAACGATTTTCTAGTCCTGCTCAATATACTATTATGTTTACACTTATATTTTTTGATGATTTCCGTAAGTTCTTGGTTACAAGGATAGAATCGCGATAACATTCCCAACAACAACAGAAATTGCTCGCTTTTTTGCGTTTCACTTGTAGACCATACAGTATCTTTATGTTTTACAATTACAGACCTTAGTGGGCAATTTAATTCAAACTGTTTCATAAAATTATTGAAAACGTCATCAAAACTAAAGCGATCACCATATCGAGACCAATCATACTGGTCAATAGTATCAACAAACCTCAACATGTTAGGCCTATTTGTTATCCTCTTTACCACCCGGCGCGTATTGTTTTTTTCTTGGGGTATTGTTAATACAAGGCAAACCGCACAATGATCGCTAATACCGAACTCAAGTGGGTACGTCTTAGTACGATCCGAGAGTAGGTCCGAGTAGACGTGATCCAAACATGTTTTGGAATCTCCTTGTATTCGAGTAGGAAATTTAACTCTGGAAGTTATATTGTACCTAGCTAATAATTCATTAATTGTCCTAATTTCTCTTGATCGTTTTAATGAGTCTATGTTTATGTCTCCCATTAATACAATATTGACGTCATCCTGTGCCGCACTATTCAATAGTAATTCAAGCTGATTAACAAAAATAGTGAAGTCGCCCTCGGTATTGGAACGATAAATACATATAACAATAAGGTTCACGTCCACAAGTTGTACCGCTGCCATTTCAATATGCATTTCCAATGAGAATTTACTACTCAAATCACTCCTATCTAACGCAGTGACACTGTTATGTACATATATACAAGTACCGCCGTGTTGTCGGAGTACGCGACAATAACTAGAGATTAGAGTATAATTCATAATACTAGTGACGGTTATTTCCTCAGATGATAGCCAGTGCTCCGTCAATAATAATAGAAGATCGTATTTAACATCACGTTGAAGTATGGCCTCAATACAAGCAGTCTTATTACGCAAACACCTTACATTTTGGAGTATAAAATATAAGTTACCATTATCACATACACTGTTCATGCACTGGTAGTTACTGGTCGGATGGTTCGCTGTCAACTGTCGGCGGGCTGCGGCGGTCGAGTTGCGTATGCGCGCCGCTCCAGGAGGGGCGGGGGCGCACACGAAACCAGTTCGCTAACTTCACTCCCTGTGGCCACACCGTCGGCGATGTGAAACGCTCGAACAAGCTTTCCGTTATTCCGATGACAAACGAGGCATGTCTATTAGTAGTATCCTTTAATTTTGTGGGTATCACACTTACCTATATTATAATGGCGAAAGACGGGATGTGTTTATGTAATGTGTATGTTTGTTACGTCTTCACGCTTAAACGCCTGGACCAATTTTGATAAAATTTGGTATAAAGGTAGTTGAGAACCTGGATTAACATATTAGTTACTTTTTATTCCGAAAAATGAAATGTTCCTGTGGGTTGAGCGGGTAAAACAGCGGAGCGCAGCTAGTACAATATAAAAGAGTTTGAGTCATTTCCATTGATACGATCAGAATGCTTTGTAATTATTGGTGCAGGCTAACCGCATAGCGAAAATCAAAGCGGAATTTCCGTTTGCCTATTTGAAAGGTTTAGTGGGCATTGCATACCTTTCATCTATCCATCGTGGGGTAAATCGTGCGGCCATTAGTTTGGTTTTGAACGCAGCGTTTAGTCCTTATCTCTCTGCGCCGTTCGCTAGTTGTTATAAGTTGCTTTTAATGGTCTATCTAGATCATTTGTTTGAAAATTCTGTGATAAAGTAATTATTACATTAACGACATGCGCTGTTTGCTAGTTATTATAAGTTGCTTTTAATGGACGATCTTAATCATTTGTTTGTAAAAATTCGTGATTCAGTAATTATTACACTAACGTAAGAAATCATAAAAAAGATGATATTTAGCAATACCAGAACATAAATGGTACCTAACGCGTATACATATTAGATAAGTATAATTAGTTAGGTACTAGGGTTGGCAGTTCGATGCGTTTCCATGTTCCATTCTAAATTATCAAATTTTTCAATGGTTTTCGCAACACTTATTTTGAATTTGAGCTTAGTAAAGCCAAAAGCGACTGATTTAGTTATATCTGACTTGACGTTTTTGGAAAAAGCTAGTCTCTTCTCTCACTCTCTCTCTCGTCTTTTAGATATATTATTTTCTCTCAAGTTTTAGTATATAGGTACCTAATTACTTGCTATTATAGTTGGCTTTCATACCTTTTAAATTGTGTAGATATCTACTAAGACCATTCGGGATACCTACGCATTGTTTGCGTGCACCTATTGATAATAACATAATACTTTTTAAAACCTCTAGCTTTTTATTTAATATTTATAAAGTGTTTCTTTTCTATAGTACCTATGATCAAAAGACGCACTTGCCTCCATAGCCGCAATTGCACAATTGACCATAATTTCGTTCCGCGACTTTGCTTGTCTGGCAATATTTTCATTTCTCATTAGTAGAGAACTCGGCCGAACCTGCGTCAAAAGTATTGTCACACTAATATTATAACAGCGAAAGTTTGTGCGTGTGTTTATGTGTATGTTTGTTACTTCTTCACGCTCAAACGGCTGGACCAATTTTGATAAATTTTTGTATGAAGGTAGCTGATACCCTGGATCAACACAGGCAAAAAATAGCCCGAAATTGTAGCGTTCCCGTGGGATGAGCGGATAACACCGCGTGGCGTAGCTAGTGATAAATAAAACTAAACCACAGTATGTTAGTTACTGCTACATTCACAATTGCTGAATATTGACGATTTTGGCCTGAATATTGGGCTTTGTGTTTCACTCATCGCAGGCAGGTATCGCCACGTATTATTATACACAAATGACGGCGGCTCGAACACTTGACGCCGAGCGTGGATTAGTCTCATACGTTCGCTGAAAATGGCCGACTTATCCAGTGTAACACTCTAGAAGGCGAGGGTTGGCAATGCACGAAAATTTATTGAAATCCGTTAACCGGTTAACCTATTTTGATATGATGTGCATATTTGCATAGCCCGGGGTTTCCGGTGCATGAACGATTTAATGCCAACTGTCGGTCTAGTGTTTAATAATTTTTGCACCTTAAATCCCGAGGAATGATGATGTGACTATAATATATATGATATATAAAAATCAAATAATTTTGTTTTAAAAATTCAAGAATATTTAGTACAAAAGCAATATGTTGTTAGCTAATAAAATAAAAGGTAAAAAAATTTAAACCCGATTACGGAGAAACTAACTAAAAAGTTAAAAACAGGGTAGAACATCGGGTATCATCGCCTTATGCCACAAGACAAGTCATTTGACATGTTAAATATGTTCTTGTATATTTTTTTCTACTGAAATCTTCTGTTAGTTAACAACAATAACATTATAATTTAATTCAAACGCCGTAGAGGCTAGCCGTGTTTTATGTCACCATCTCCTCCGTTACCTCAAAAGTTTTAAAATATCTATTACCTTGTATCCGTTTAAAGAAGTCGTATTCTTCTTATTGCGGGGGGCTCTGCCCCCGGAGCCCCTCGTCTTTTATAACACCATCTCCTAGTTTAACTCAAAAGTTTCCCCGAGCCCCCTGTTTTCATGTCACCATCGCCTCCGTAAAAGTTTCATAAGATCTGCTTCCTTGTTGCCGTTTTTTGAATGTTGTATTTTTTATGGCGGGGGGCTGCGCCCCCCAACCCCCTCTATCCCCATCTCCTAGGGTAACTCAAAAGTTTCCCCGAGCCGGGTCTTTTAAGTCTCCATCTCCTCCGTTAACTCAAAAGTTTCATAAGATCTGCTACCTCGTTTCCGTTTTAGGATGTCGTATCCTTCTTAATATTGCGGGAGGTTCCGCCCCCCGAGCCCCCCGTTTTTTAAGTCTCCATATCCTCTGTAAAATCAAGAGTTTCATAACATTAGCTTTCCGTTTTTGAATGTTGTATTTTTTTATGGCGGGGGCTCCGCCCCCCGAGGCTCCCGTATATTACATCTCCATCGCCTCCGTAAACTCAAAAGTTTCATAAGATTTGCTTCCTTGTTGCCGTTTTAGAATGTTGCATTTTTTTATGGTTGGGGGCTGCGGTTTTTATTTTTATTCTGTAGAATTTTTACTCTCGCTCGTTCTCCTTTTCTGAAGTCTGTTAAAAATGTAGCCTATGTCATTTTCGCGCTACGATGGAACACACTTGCATATAAATATACATACATACATGCATACATAGACTGCTAAATTTATTACCCTTCTTTTTGGCTTTGCCGTAGTCGGATAAAAAGGCACTGAGTAACTATGTTTTCACGGCCTTAACGTAACCTTAAGGCGACTCCTAATCCCAACGTCCTTGAGGATCTGGGCGGAGCCTAACGTTATTCCCCCCGCCGACCGTGCGCCCCCGGAACATTACTTCGTTCATAATCTCGTTGAGTGGCGTCCAAGCAGCTTCATACACTCGCATAGTCCGAGCGAGAGTTGAAGATCAACAAACCTTATAGGTATAATATTTAAAGGCATTGAAAAATCTCGAAGTAAAATAAATCATTTAAACAATGATATAATTATTGCGGATTACTAAATATCTATTTACCCACTACAGTAGAATATTAAAAATAAAATGCGTTAAAGCTATTTTCCAAAAAAATAAGTGAGATTGGCCATTTGGAAGTCTCGCATCGAAAAATACTTTTTAGTTTCTTTTGTATGTGTAGGTACCTACCAAAAATAGTTAAAATGCCGACAAGATTCTTGATTATACGTGTAAAATCATGCAGAAATAAAAAATACCGTTTTTTAATAAATAAATCATATCGTGACCCAGCGGATGAACCGATATTTTAACATAAGTAGTAGTGGAGGTACAGCTTTATCCCCCGGGTCATGCTGCTCTAATGAAAAGATAAACTATAAATAATAGAGCGACAAACTCAACTTTACCGTTGGAAAACGGATTTACGTCCTTTACCTACTTATAAACAGTGATAGTTTTTTATGACTACATTAGTAATGCGATAAGACCGCCTGTTGTCTACCGTTACTAAAATTATTGTTCTGTATTGATTTTGTACTTTTTTTTTTTTTTGGTGTGCAATAAAGCATTTTGTATTGTATTGTATTGTAATGTTCTCAGATTTTCCCCTATACTTGTTGATATTGACGATATTTTACTAGACGAATTTTTTGGCTAATTTCAATGTTCAAGGTCAATGGATACCCTATGAATGTTAATTTACTTGAGTGTCAAAATATGCCGATGCTGGAAAGGAGAACTTATCTAAGCGACATTTTTGGGGATATTGAGTTATACACACTGTTGGGATCGGCAGATTTTTCTGCATCGAATGGGTTGGGTCTCGTATACATCTGTCTGACGACTTTTGTGTCGCTTATCCCGTCGGTGATTTAGAGAATCTCTACTTTTTTTTCTACTAAACGACTTGATTTTTGAGTTTTTTTTTAGCAAAATGGAGATAACATAAAAAGTTTTTTGCATAATAATGAACCTTAGAGCTTTTTTACTTATTTGTCAAAACAGATCAAACAACTTGGATAATTTTCTTTATTGCAACTAACCTTGCACTTGTTGGTTAACTGTTTTTGTCTGATCGTAAAATATATTTTAATGTCGTTTGAGGCATTTTACCTATGTCTTTATGATAAAATTAACATAAAGGTAAATTATGAAAGAAAAATTGAATGTGATCCACTGCAATGTAAGCAGGACTCGAACCTGCGACCCTAAGTTTCCGGCGTAGTGCTCAACCAACTGAGCTATCATATCGTTACGTCAATCACACTAAATCTTTGATTCCATAATTCTTCGCTACTGGAGCGCCCTCTGTGTCATGTCATGTGTGTTTAAAATGCTTATGCGCATTAGCCAAAAAGTAAAAATGTGGTATTTCCACATTATTAAACAGAATCGATATAAAATTCTATAAAAAAAATAACATAGATAAATTACCTGATTGTCTATCTTAACTATCTTAACTATTGGCGTTTATCCAAATTTACCTGCTTTGATACTATGAAACCATTGTCGCTTATCCTTTTTTACCTAATATGACTTTGATCGACTACTGTCGCTTATCTTGAATTGCTTGAATGACAATTGAGTCGTATTTGTCGCATAGAATGTACTAAAAAACAAATATTTTCGTTAAATTGGTAGTTAGACAACTTTACCGGTTCTGTTTTATAAAATATCACACATTTAGTAGTAATTCAATATATTTATAAAGGCCGTTAGGCCCATCTGCGGCGTAAATCTGTCTGTGGCGCTAAGGCATTACTTTGGACTCGCTTGATGGACCCAAACGCCATCTCACACAAACAGTGTCTTACGAGACGTCACTTATACCACACAGAGTTGTAGGTAGTTTTGTTATTCTTGTTAGGTTAGGATATTATCTCATTGCAATTGTAAAACTTGAAATTTCACGTAGTTCGTGATTTAAAATTCCTTAATGAGTACCGAGTGACTGCAGTCTTGAGAACTCTTGTGCTGTTCTCATTAGTCATAGCTATCGTTTGCTACCATACATTGGTCTAGAACTACTGGAAATCTTTCAGCAGATCACACATAAAAATTTATAAAATTGAAATTTCACGTGATATCTGTTAAATAAATCTTTAATTCCTAAAGCAGTTTTTTTTGTATTTGCGTAGTTGGACCATAAGTTTTTGTCTTAGAGAACTTTAAATGTCACTTCATTCATTTTAATGTTTGAAAATAAATATTTTTCTCTAATTAAAACATTAATCGTGAGGTTTTATTGTACGATAAATAGCTTTTCATGTCTGAAATATTTCCTACAAAGGCGATTAGATAATTTTTCTTGATTTATTTCATGCTAATTTATGCACATTTATATATTTACCTGACTATAAAATGAGCATGCACATATATATTGTTAACTGTGTTGATTGTTGTGTAATAGATTATACTATTTTACCTGACTAATTTCTCGGGAAACGTGTCGTTTAGATAATTTTACTTAATTCTATTTTGACGGCCATTTTGCGTAAGCGACGCTAAATCCTAAAATATTCCATTAATAGACAAAATAACAAAAGCAACATGTAAAAAACATGATATTGTTTATATAAAATGAGCATCGTATGCACATAGATATTGTTTACTGTGTTGATTGTTGTGTAAAATGTAGATTATACTATTTTACCTAATATCTCGGGAAACGTGTCGTTTAGATAATTTTACCTAATTCTATTTTGACAGCCATTTTGCGTAAGCGATGCTAAATTTTAAATTATTCCATTAATAGACAAAATAACAAAAGCGACATGTAGAGAACAAGATGTTGTTTATAATTATAAATGCTTCATTTAAAAAGTAGGTCCACAGAATATTTAAAACTTTTTATTTTTTTAAAAAAGTTCGTAGTTTTTTAGATGTCCTGTAAAGTTAGCTCCGTGTCTCTTGGATAATTTTCCTTTCCAGCGTAGATACGTTTTTTTGCGGCATAAAGAGCCGTATCTTTTTTTTACGTTAACTTAGAAGTTCCGAATTTTATTGGGTGGGTGTAGATTTCTTGATCTGCAGATCGGTTGACATGCGGCAAACGTGTCAGCCCTACTTTAGTTTAGCGGTTGTCTGAGTTACGTAAGCTATTTGGGTTTTGGCGTTCCTTCCGCGATCGATTAATTTGATCCAAGATCGTTTCATTGCCCTCTGGCAAACTTAGAGAGAAAAATTTTGAGCATTAGTCAAAAATCAAGTCTGGGCATTACGATGAGTCTACATAAAGTTATATATTTTTTCATTAATTCAACTGTAATCCGATCATTAATATATGGCTTTTAAACGATATGTAATAAAAATCAGGTTTTTATTTTATAAACGGTAAACATTTGGAACAGAACTTATGGCCAGGCTAGGTATGTCTAGCTAGGCCCGGCGGATATGTCAATAATTACTAACGCTCATTTAGATTTAAATATGAAGTGGGAAATTTATTGATGCAAATATGTATTCTGACTATATTTACATAAATAAGCCCTCATGCCCAGATTGTCACTTGCCTTCTTGAACTAGAAAATTATTGTAATTTTTGATAATGTATTTTTATATCATATGTCATGTAACTGTACTAGTGACGCAACGAATGTGAATACTTACAATAAATATTCGTATTCGTAAATTAGCGTTTTACCGAATATTACAATGGTATTCAAACGAACAATACTTGTTCTGCATTACGATATTCATATCTCTTAGGGTTGAATTAACCTTTTGAGCGCCACAGTCGGCTGTGGCCGTCAACAAAAAATCGTGCCCCTGACGCCACGTCGGCCACAGCCGTCCAAATTTCAATGATCAAATACTTTGTAATTCTAACCGCTACAAGTATTTTTCAATCCCTGTTGATTTTGGGGCACATCTTTTTTTTTTACCTTGGCGTCAGTGGCACGGTAAATTGCTAGACCGCTTGGCGGTCAATAGGTTAATAAAGATCATTAGACGTTATCATACTTAAATATCTGTATTATCAGAATATTTTACTAACCGAAATACCTACGGTACTCTAATATTACACAGAGAAGGGCCCTAAAACCCACACCAAAAGTGTTATTTTCTGGGAATCGTGTCTGGTGTGGGCCCATGACTGAGAATATCTAAGTATCCAAATGTGTCCGGGAATGCTAAGCTATGACAATTTTTTTTATTTGTACTTAAAATTAATAGATACCTAAATACGAAAAAAAACAGTTACATTTAATTCTATATGAAAATGAGTGCTTTTTGTTATGTCGCATAGCGTAGTCGTAAAAAACGAACTACACTCTCTTAAAATACACTTCAAACGCACGAAGACAGATCGAACCTCCGCGGTATCCGGTACTATAACAATTTTCCGTAACTAGATGGATCGCGAGAGCAAGTGACACAGCCTTCCCCTTCGACGGTTAGATTTACACTGAGCTCGCAGCCCGGGCACGGCCGCGCTCGCGGAAATTCAGTTTTTTTGATGCTTTATTAGACCGAATTTACATTTTACAAACTTTTAAACAATACGATTAAAGATCAATGAGTTGTCAATATTCTTGCGAAAGAGCCGTGTAAATATCATTTGTAGTTTAGAAGCCTTAGGGAATTGAAAATTGAAAACGACCCTATTTCAACATTATTTTTTCCATAGTAATTATTGCTTTAAAAAAAATCCAACTATAATTTTTTAGAAGAAATAGTCAAAAATAACATATATTTTTTTCAGATTTTTCCGTTGGCTAGATTACGAGCCTTAGGACTTTAAAAATCACCATTCCACGTACGGAGTCGCCTTAACGCTAATGTAGAAACCTGAAACGAAATATAATTGGAAAAATAAAGTATACAGTTTGAAACGTGTGGTCAAATTAATGAAATTCAAATGCTATTAGTACTCAAATATTTTACTCGCGGAATTAGTATTAGATATGCAATTAATTATTAGAGACCTAAATCATACAAACCCAATAAAGGTCAACAACCGATTTCTAATGAAAACCGCATCACAATTTGATACAAATAGGTATCACTGTGTCAATTCGATGAAATTTGTTGGATAAATTATTAACACATGCAAAATTTCTGGGCTAATTCGACGAGGCTTTACGTTTTCTCCAATTTATCAATATCTCGGCTTTAATGAGCCTATATACGGACATAAGAAGGTGACTGCAATATCGTCCACGTATTTTTTTTCTTTAGTTTAGTTGGGTAAAAAATATCCTATAACCCATCTTTGGACGTCCATCCCTGTACAAAAACTGGTTAAATCCGTCCAGCCGTTATGGCGTGAAAAGCGGACGAATAAAATGTATACCAACAGATTACCTCTTGCCATACAAAACTGAAACTAAAATGCAGTTTTAAAATTTTATAATAGTACAGAAATGTTGGATTGAAATGAAATAATTTATTCAGTAAGTAGGCCACTAGGGCACTTTTATATTAAAGTCAGATTTTGAATCTACCGGCATTTCCCAAAAGGAGATCGTTATTGGGAGGAAAGCCTTTCGTAACTCAAAAGTGAGTATTTTTTTTGTAAATCATACTTAAAACAATTAATTGCATTTGCAAGCCCGGTTATTTTCTAATAGTGAACCCGGTTATAATTGGTTATTTGCATGGTAAAACCGGGTTTGCATTACATTGTTTGGTTTAAAGACACATGAAGTCATGAAAAAGACTTATTAGATGAGAAGTAGATATATATTTATTGATCTTGTTTGTCACTATCACTTTAGCGAAATTAAACCATATTTTTTTCGGAACTTTCATAAAACAAACCTAACCTAAAACTAAAACCTACTGTATTCTATAAGAGCATAAAGAGCATAAATACATTGAGATTACTTTTGCTTTCAGAGACAATCGTGAGTTGGGAAATGAAACAGTTTGTCAAATGAATACTTTGCAAAAAAAAATTTAGGCGAAAAGGCAGGATACCGCAAATCACATTTGATAAGTATAGTTTTTGTTACACATAGCCTACATCTCAGACAAATTATTTTGAATTATCGAATATTGCCTCAGAGTTTTATTTGTACAATCAGCATTATCGGGCGGTGCAATTCATGGAATTTTCTACATTTATATACCTAAATTCTGTAATAACTAAGAAATTGAAACAGTATATTGTTGTGCATATGGTAGAACGCTTATTGACACTTTAATAACTATACATATACCGTATTTTAAAAGTGTGATTTATATAATGATTTTACATAAAATAAATATACAAATGATATGGACATATAAATATCATCATAGGCCTTTACATCTTTATCAGATGATTTTATGCAGCGTTTTTGTGGCAGTGTTTGAAATGACTATACAGTCCGATGCGGGAGTGACAGTGAATATACACACATATAAATATAGCCTTTTATTTTTGTATGTAGGGTAACGCCATTCAACTTACGAAAAATTCATTAAAAAAATACTCACTATAGAATAATATGTTTATTTCGTATTTAATTGGCATTTCCAGCCATGCATTTGAATATCAGTATCATATTCGAATATGGTGCTGTCCTAGCATTAGTAATACATACAATACTCCTACTGATCGAATTAGAAAGCTATTTATGCTTTGCTGAGAGCTAATTGGAGTTCTACCTATATAAAATGTTTTTTATCAGATAGAGCCTAAAATAAAAGTTAAGAGAGAAATGTCTCAGTTTAAAAGATATGGTTAACAAAATACGTAAGCAATTCAAATGTATTTAAAACTTAAACTGAATATAACCGTCTGAATTAAGTAGTAGGGCCAGAGAAAAAGTGTCGCTAGTAGTAATCCCGCTTTTAAGCAAATAAAATGTTCCCGACCATCCACTCCTTACTTTAGCAGGGTCATATCTTGGCTTGAGTCAATTCCAAATAAGCACTGCGCTTAGGATGAGATTAGGATGGTTTTGGAATACTGTTATGGGGTAAGATGGGTGGGTTAGAAAGTTGTTTTGGCTTACTTTAGAGAAGATCGTCAGCTTACTGGCTGCTATGAATGCATAATGAGCGGCCCTTTGAATAATTAAAAATAATTATTTTTACGAAAATCTAAGCGGGCTGAATACGTACGGACCTGATTGAATATTTTGCTGTGCATCTTCAAAAGTTATCTGACGAATTTAGGTATGAAAAGAATACGGAATAAAATTCGTGATCCTATGTATGGAAATAGGATACTTTTAACTGATTCCGTGAAAGAAAAATAAAGGTTACGAGTTTTTTTTGTGGTCAAAGTTCGGGCTCCTTGTCAAATAAGCACCCAAAAAATAGATTCACAATATACCTGGCGGCGGTCGCGGGCAAAAACTTCAGCTTGATACCTTTAGCTCCTTTGTAAAAGGGTTGATGGACAGATAGACGGACGGACAACAAAGTGATCCTATAAGGGTTCCATTTTTCTCTGAAGCCCGTAATAACGGATGATAAATGAATGTTGAAATATTGCAACTGCCTAATAAAACTATAGTGACGTGACATCTACATCTGTGGATCTAGAAGAATATTACGTTCGTCTAAAGAGAAAAAAAAACAAGATCTTTTTTATTTTACCGAAGTCGGGTAAAATCTTTTTGATAACCATCGCTTTTCCACAGTGATTGAATTTGCGATTTCCAATTTTCAGGAATAAACTAGTGTCTCTTTGAGTTGTAGACCTAACGAGTCCATTTTTCACGAGAATCGAAAATCTGGACATACGAAATATTTTTTGCTGAAACGGACTAGCTAGCTCAATAACGAAACATGCAAAATTTGTCTTTCCTTCGAACAAAATAACTGGGCCAATGAAAAAGATTACGTCCGCGATTTGTACACATTTTTGTGCAATACTTTATAAAATAAATAAACCACAGTCTCTAAAACCAATCAACGTTCCCGTTACAACTAACATTCGTATTCAAAATTTAATATGATATTTCTCCGCAAAACACAATCAACATTTTGATTCCGTTTAAACGTAGTAATAGTCAGTTAGAGTTCATGGACCTTTCATTGTCCCAGTATGCATGTGAACAAAGTTAATGCACGTGACGTCACCAAGCGGCTTATTTTAGTGTAAGCTGTTAATACTCAGTTGTTTATTTATGCTCTGCTTGTTATTCATAAAACTTCTTAAGAGGCCTTAATTCCCTTTAATTTTTTTTTCATATTATCGACGGTAGACAGAAGAAACCCCTTACGCGACATTTTCAATGAATTTGAGTTATATATATCGTTGGAATCAGCTTTTTTTTCTGCGTCTTTTAAGCCGGGTTACGTAGCGTTCTGATGACTTTGATGTCGGTTAAGGTAGCTTATAAATAGTGGACCGATTTAAAAAACACCCAGTTACGCGACATATAATTTGATTTAAATTTGAACTACGTCACTTAAACTACTCACAATTTTATATGTTATCGCTTAAAGTGTTTTTAAAAATGGCTTGAATTTGTAGCAATAGCGTTAAAGTTTTTATTACAAACACAAATTATATAAGGTTAGGTGCTTAATCGTGTCTTCTGGAATTATGAACAACAAATGCTGTCGGTTAATTGATTGTCACGAAATTTACGACAATATTTGCTCCTTCAAGCGACACGTTGAATTTTGAGCATTTATGTCGCTTAATGTATTCGTTAAAACTTGCTTTAGTCGTTTAAGGGAAAGATCTAAAAGGTATCCTGGGGCTTGAATTATCGGTTTTACCGGTCAATCGTCGCTTCAGTGAACCATTTTTAGTGTAATATACCTGTGAATGGCGTTTTTATAAACACGAAGTAACGAGTCGGTCGCTTCAGTCAGCAGCGAACATTGTGGGGAGGCGGTTGTCTCTCTATTTGCCGTCGCAGACTACTTTAAAAAAACTTCTACGTTTTCGTTAGTGTCTATTTTTAATGTAAACTTTACTACTATAATTTAAAGGTTACACATATCACTTAAATTACAAAGTTGTCTAATTCAAGACTGATTTTATAGGTATTAAAACAAACTTATAAACCTATGTTAAGGACAATAACAACCATAACTTATAACAATACTAAAGGCGGCGTGGTGCGGCGACCGGCTATGATAAGAGAACTTATTTATTAAGTAATGTTGATTTATATCCCTGCCTTTAAAGTTTAATATTAAAAATTATATATGCCATTACTAGTATTAGTGTAATTATAATAAATTACTAAGACTGATAGTGAATTAAGAAAAACACAAGAATAATTAAAGAAAGTGGAAACTTGAAATTTAAATAAACATTATCATTTTCTTTCTGTTTTTATTTACTTATTCATGTTTACCCTGTACATTCCTGTTTTTTTCCGGTTTTGGGTTACTAGGTACCCATTTAAGATGACTTAACAATAATTGGGTTTATATTGTATTTAAAATATATATTTGATTATAATAGTTGCATAACACATTTCCGGACCACAAAATCTCTTTAATAATCATGAGAAAATGTTTTCCTCACTATGGTTGCTTAAAGTCATATTCTAGTAATAAGTATGATGTAAAAGGTCGTTTCATTGTTTTTTTTCTAGTATCTGCCTAAAAATTGCAATGTCGCTTAGAGGGTTTCTCTAGTTTTTTTTTCAGGTCAATTTAAATTAAGCGACATTTATATCAGAATATTCTAAGTTTTTTTCAGTAACGTTACTATTGGTGCATAGGTATTACAATTAAATAAAATACGTCCATAGGACTGAAGTCTCTAAAACGACTAGAAAAAAAGTTACGATTTTTTTTAAGAAAATTAATACTTTTAAACGCTCTCCTGTAAAGTTAGCAAAATGTCGCTTAAGGGGTTTTTCCTTTCCACCGTCGTTATGACCAATACATTGATAATATCAACCAACTTTATGAAGCGAGTGATACTATTTCCTGAGTTCTATATAGTAACATAGCTATTTCAAGATTGCAGTTGATAATAAGTTGGAAAAAAAAACACTTTTCTGTGTGAATTTTGTCAATTTCGAGTAGTATTTAAAACAAAAAAATTCAATGTCAATTTCAAACTATAGATTTCAAATACATATCAATAAATCGTAATGGCCCGTTCTAAGTAGTTAAGTTCTAATTAATAATATGTTAACAAACATGTTTGATCATAGAGATATGTCTAAATAAGGATAAGGAGCATTAACAGTGCGATACACGTTTTCTTTTGATTTGTATAATCATTGAGTAAAATGTTCTAGGTACTTGATCGATCATCTTACCGGTTTCATCAAGATAAATCTGCTGAACGGATGTTAGATAATCAGTTCTGATTCAGGGACGGCCGAACTTATAAAGACTATCTAAGGAATAAGTTTTTAACGAAAAAGTGTTTTTTTGAGGCACGCCTGATAATGAGCCCAAACACGATGGTATGTGCTGTTTAGGAGTTCCTATGGCCACCTTCCGTCTCCATAATAGGATCCGCTCCAAAATACCAAATTAGTGTATTATCACTTGAACTAAATATACATGGTACGTTTAATTCAGGTTAAAATAAAAATAAAGTAGATAGAGTAGGTTAAAGTTGACTTCTAAGGTTTGATTAAAGTTTTAGTTAAGTATAAACAAACAGAATTTAGTTACAAGGCAAGCAAAAGAACGGCAGTTAAAAAAAGGCTATACGGACAAAATCACGGGCACCTTTTAGCCCAGAATAAAATTAATTCAACCCGAAAACAGAATAAGTGGGAGTTCATGAACCTTTCATTGTCCGAGTATGCATGTGGGCAAAGTTAATGCAAGTGACGTCACCGGATGGCGTATTTTAACGTAAGCTGCTAATGCTCAGTTATTTATTTGTGCGCTGCTTAGCTCGGCGGGATTAAAAAAAGTCGCTACGCCGTAGGTGGTCTACGCCGTAGCGGTGCTACGGACGTTAAGTACTAAACGTTGAAGGCAGTATTGAGTGTCATTTAAAACTGACAATATATATCGATTAATAACTGTACAATTATAAAATTTGAAAGAAAAATCATACGTTTTAAATAGTGCCATGCAATTTTTCTTTTCGATTGGTACGAGCTACGATTACGACGCCATCTTTTCACTATTTTTTTTGCGACAATTTAAGTGATTATCAATCATGAAGTAAAAGTTATCTCCGTACTTTTCAGAATTGTAAATAAAACAAGAGGCTGTTGAAGTAATTGCATTGTTGCAATACAATGCTTCCGAATGTATATCGAGTGCTATTCGAGCTGCTTTGAGCACCATTGATTGACAAGTTGATATTTAAAGGAGATATGGCTCTTTGGAGTTATGTAGTGTACTATAAGGTTGCCTGTCTACTGAAGCGGAGCGAAGAAAATGAACCAATCAGGCTGCGTCTTTGTGAAGCCCAAAATAAGTGCATTTCAATCTGAGGAATGTGATTGGTTCATTTTACACATCTCCGCTCTAGTGGACAGGCAGCCTTATAGCTGGGCACACGTGTTTCTCAAATAATTAGCCGTTCGCGTGTCAGCGACGATCAGCACTTCTGTACGATGTCGCCGCATGTTTACACTAATCGTGCAATCGTGTCCTAATGCGTAACAATTTAATGCGTGGCTTTCATCCTTGTAATGAGTCATTGTTTATTCGACGAAAATATTGTCAATTTCTAAGGACATTATTTGGGACGTTTATTTTGTAACTAAACAGCACCCACAACCTTTTTCACGTAGAGGAGAATGAAAACATAATCCTCTCTTTCACTTTACCGTCGTCTGGCAAAAAGTATTCCATGAATAACCAGTCAATATGGCCGTAATATCGCCTACACCCAATCAAGGTAGCATATATCCGTTACGATGTGTAATAAAGCGAAGATATTTATATCTCGGTCTTTAATATAGGTGTGTGGTACCGTCTTAAATGGTTCTGCTATGCATTGAGATTGACTGGTTGATGATGGCTCATTGCATTAAGTCTGCCTTTTGTATTATACGTTTTACTTTGTGAAATAAATTAATAGCGTTGCTGCGGCACACGTGCTCATCAAATAATTAGCCGTTCGCGTGTCTGCGACGATCAGCACTTCTGTACGATGTCGCCGCATGTTTACACTAATCGTGCAATCGTGTCCTAATGCGTAACAATTTAATGCGTGGCAAAGTAATGAGTATGCATATAGCAATAATATTGTTATATATGTCCATGGCGACCATTGAAAAAACGTCCGAATTTTCGGCCATTTCAGACGTTTATTACTCAACTTAAAGTGTTCGCAACTTCGTTCGCTTCGGGAAAAATATGTAAAGTTATACTTAACTCGCTTTTTCACTCCATCACTCCATTCACTCTTTTCACTCCATCCTTAAAGTTTTCCTTTGGATGTATATTTATTTTCGTATTCGTATGAATTGGTTGAACGACGTTCAGCCGTCTAGGTGTGATAAGGTTGCATTGCAAGGAAATTTGATTAGAACATTGACCGGAGATGGCGTCGTATTGGTCAGTTGATCCCTCAATAAGCAGAATAGCTACGTAATTAATTTGGTGACAACACTTGTACAAGTTAAACCCTCGTTACGTAACAGAGGTGATCACAACACTACATGCCACCTGACAAACTAGCTACTTAACTTGTGTTTATTCAGGAGCAGCCCGTGCCACCTCAATGCCGTAATATATTGTATTTATTTATTAAATTAACATCTGACAACACTAGCACAAGTCCTGCCTTCGTTAAGTGACAGGTGATCACAACGCTATGTTGTGATCATAGCACTAGACAGACCAGGTAATTGTGTTCATTCAGGCGCGGCCCGTGGCACCTCGGTGTCATGATATTTTGTATTTCAAATAACAACTTAGTTACAACACTCGCACAAGTCCTGCCTTCGTTAAGTGACAAAGGAGATCACAATGCTATGTTGTGATAACATCACTACGTCCCACCTGACAGACCAGCTAATTGTATTCATCCAGGCGCGGCCCGTGGCATCTCGGTACCATAATATATTTTATTTCAATGAACAACTTAGTGGCAACACTGGCACAAGTCCCGACTTCGCTATGTGACAGAAGTGATTACAATAGCGTTTCTTAACTTTTTTTGTCCACGGACCCTTTAGGAAATCAAGCACACTTTTAAGGACCTCCTTAATAAAAAAAAACAGCAATAAATAGCACGGCGTGCGTAGCGATTTGGTGACATTTATTTATGATTGTTCCAGAGTCCATTGATAAGGCTGCGGACCCCCATACATATGCTCACGGACCCCCAGGGGTCTCACCTGATAGACCAGCTAATTGTGTTCATTCAGGCGCGGCCCGTGGCACCTCGGTGCCACAATATATTGTACTTTAATGAACAACTTAGTTACAACCCTGGCACAAGTCCCGCCTTCGCTACGTGACAGAAGTGATCACAACACTACGTCCCACCTGACAGACCAGCTAATTGTATTCTTCCGGGAGCGGTCCGTGGCGTCTTGGTGCCCCAATATATTGTACTTGAATGAACAACCTAGTCACAATACTGGCACAAGTCCCGCCTTCACTACGTGACAGAAGTGATCACAACACTACGTCCCACCTGACAGACCAGCTAATTGTGTTCATTCAGGCGCGGCCCGTGGCACCTCGGTGCCGCAATATATTGTATTTATCCCCGAGGAAAAATGCGACCCGAGAAAATTTTGTTTTCCTTAATGTGTAAAGCCCGTGAAACCTTTCCCTATTCCTTCACTTTCCTTGACTTTATTGTATTTATGTCCGGAGCCCGATTTATGTACTTATTCTGAATACACATCTATATTTGGAATGAACATACCTACAACCAGTGTCACTGTGAATTCACAATGTGAATTCTATCTAATAATATATTTTACTTGGAATTGGACCAAACTCGGTTTATTACAATTCCAAATAAAAGATACGCTATTCATAATATTGAAGCACTAGAAGGTGCAATTTTCGACCGCGCAGAAAACATTATGGCTTATGACTTTTTGCTTCTCTGTAGATGAAAAGTATCCTGTAACCCTATCCGTGTACTAAAAATAGTTGAAATCTGTCCAGCAGTTAAGGCGTGATCTACGCACTGAAATAGTTTTCGATTCAGGTACCTTACATACTTCACTTATATTTTTTTAATACTTTAATTGGTTAGGATCAGATAAGGCTCGCTACGTGCCCTGAGCTAGCCAAAATAGCCTACACACCAGAGAACCATTGCCCCAGCTTCACCATCCGCCCCTAGTGGTCTGAAATAAATGTTTATCTACAATACAAAAACTACAATAATAGGTATGTAAAATAATTATAACCATCGTAACTATATGGGTACACAACCGTTTTAACCCACCCACATACATCCTCGAGCGGACCCTATGATACGCAGCAGTAATTAAACCTGCACAAGGTGACGTAAACTAGGAGCACCTTCGAATAAAGTGCACATAATTGTCAAGGTGGAGTAGTGAGCACAATTATTTCGCAATTATTTACCGCCGAGACATAGGGGGATGAAGGAGGCTTGAGCGCGCGCCAAGAGTCGAGGAGCCGGTCGGAGGCCGTGCCGAGCTGAGTGTTGCCAATTTACTAGAAGTGAAAAATTTTGCACATTCACATTAAACCGCTGAGAGTTACTACCAAGTCAGTAGGAGCGCCGTCCTATTCACTTAAATGTAAGTTAGGGCCAGAGCAAAGGTGGATAGGGGAGTAAGGTCTTACCAAAAGTTAATTTTATCAGACAAGCTGATTCCATTTTGCATCACAAGATGGACCCGCGTTATGTACCTACCGAGATCTTATTGCCACCTTCCAATCAGGTCTAGGATATTGTAATTGCGTTTCCATCCATTTTAAAATGGAGACTAAGTTGCAACCCAGCTCAATAACCGGAATTGGTGAAATGTCAACTTGCAATATTTGACCTAAACAAAAGTTATTGCTTTTATCCAATAAAATATTCGTGAAAATGTGCTTCACGCAAAATTTTGTTATAAGAGTACCGACTATGCCAAGAGCCAAACTTTTGCACTTGGCACGTTTTTTTGCACAAGTTCAGCCATACGTACTACAAATTTTAGCCTTAAGTGAAATTCAGAATTGGCAACACTGGTCGAGTCATATAAGAATTCATAAGCCTTTATACACTGCCGCCACCACATATAGGCACTTTGAAGTGACACAGTTCGTCTCGGGTACGGAATATCTCAAATTCAACGGAAGGCTCAGGCTGGAGCCTGCAAATACCGGATGCTGCTTAGTTAACATAATTAAGCAGTTTTAAAATAGTTCGCATTTCTGAACCGTTGTGAAAAATTCTTGAGCGATAATCTTTTGCTAAGGCAATACTGTGACTGGCCATCAGATTTTTGAGGAAGTTCCTAGGTCTAAGCACTATTTTTTGATGGCAAGACTGAAAACGCAGGTGCAGAAAGGTTGAATAATAAAGTACCATTTTTTTTTAGGAAACAGCCCGCCATTGTCTACCTCGGGCAACAGCTAAAATTAAAATATTAACATATATAATAATTACAAAAATATATTTAGACCAAATTTCTCATCGAGGTGGCTTGTCCCCAAGCCGGTTTTGTTTGTAAAATGCCGGATAAGTCAAATACTATGCATGACAAAGAAAATCTGTTACCATTATTTTATTACCATATAAATAGGTAACGAAAAAAGCACATTACCCGTTATATACCTCCTTTGTTTTTTTTTTATAAAATTCCCTTGAATAAGTGCATATACGTTTGTCCCGAGAAAACTTCTCATTACCGCCGACAATGTTTCGAACCGATTTATTTCCCAAATTTGATCAAGTACGCCCCCCGTCTCCCGCGCACTTCAAAGAATTAGTCAAGCTGCGGCGCTCGACGAGGCCGGTTGTGTATAGTGGCAATACGTTGGCTTGTATAAACGTGAATATTTCATCGCGGTGGACAGGGGACAAAAAAAAATTCATTCCGGAGTTTGTTATAGCTTCTTTATTTTTTAACTGCCTGGTTTGAAATTTATATATATCAGGTAAAGTATACTCGCGATTTCAAGAGTTGAATTAGTTTTAGAATAAAGGGCTTACTTTTTTTTTAAGAAATAAAAATATGTCGTGTTTCTCATTCCACCATTCTCATTCCGGTGTATCCGGTGTAGTAAAATGACTTTAAACCCCACCATAATGAGGAAAACACCGGAATGACAACAAAAGTAGCTTCACTTGTCATAGATATTGTTGAAATAATAATATTTTTGTTATTTTGTTTTTAATACCAGACTAAAATATTTGTTTATATTATTATGTAATGCCAATATAATATATATTACGAATATAAAAAGTAAAATTACTTTCATAATATGCCACTTTTCTTTCATTCCGGTGAATGAAATTTCATTGCGGTGCATTTATTTTATCATCCTGGTTTACATTTATCATTCCGTTGTGTGTTTCATATTCGATCTCGAATATCTCGAAAACTATTTCAGATTTCAGGGTCCCTTTTACATATGTTTAATAATATAGTCTAAAGTATCTCTTCACATTTAAAAAATTCAAAAATAATCAAAAATAAAGAATCACACCGAAATGATACAAAAATGCGTCTTGTTGAAATTGACCCAGGTGTGCTAGCTTTTATTATACATTTTTAGTGCTTAATCCATACGCGTGGTGAGTCACTTAATTTTCTCCAAGCGTTTTTAATTGGTAGCTTTGAACTCACAGTAGACGCGTGACACTTTGATACAATTTCTGATGTTTCTAGTGTGAACACTAGGAGCAGTAGCCATTTTTTTCGCACGTGATTTAATTCATCCGGCTTGTCACTTTAATATTGGCGCAGCGGGATAGTATATATGGATATAGGTATCATACATGAACAAACACATCACTTAATCAAAGTTTTCTCGATGGAACATTTGATTAGCCTGAACATCTGATCTGTTTGAGTTTATTGTATTCTCAAGAATTTTCCCAATGTTAATAAAAGCGGATTTTTAAAAATTGTATAACACAATATAAATACTACGGTACCTGCTACCACAACTGCTACTCTAGAGATGCGGAAAACAACATGATCGCTGCGATGGCACCCCAATTCCAAAAAATTGGGCAAGTGCGAGTCCGACTCGCGCATGAAGGGTTCCGTACCTATATATATGTATATATAGGTATAACAAGTTTGTTGTATGGGAGCCCCCCTTAAATATTTATTTTATTTCATTTTTAGTATTTGTTGTTATAGCGGCAATAGAAATACATCATCTGTGAAAATTTCAAGTGTGTAGCTATCACCGTTCTTGAGATACAGCCTGGTGACAGACGGACGGACGGACGGACGGACGGACGGACGGACGGACGGACGGACAGCGAAGTCTCAGTAATAGGGTCCCGTTTTTACCCTTTGGGTACGGAACCCTAAAAATGTCACTGTGACTATTTTGTCACGGTTCCCCTTCGAAAGGAGTAATCTAACACACTTACTCAAAAATACGCTGAATAATGATTGGAGCAATGTGATTGGTAGTACACATTACTAGGAGTAAAGGAACGATCTCCGTGATTTTGAGTCACAACGATACTTCTAACGGATCACTGCGTTTATCGTGATGTTATATAAACCCATTTCTACGAAAAAAATAAAAAATAAATAAAAATAATGTTTTTTTTTACTAAAAGTTCAGTCGTGTGTGTGCGGTTCACCGTGGCGTCACCTATATTAGGTTTCACCGGAAGACCAGCGCTGGTTCCCGGGCCATCATTTATGCTGAGGTGTGAACTTTTCGTGGCATACGCAATAACGATATTATTTTATTTTATTTCTTATATTTGTTGTCCACTTTGTGCATGTTAACGAAAAAATTATCATTCTATTCTATTCTATTCTATTTCTACCTTACTCAAAACATACCAACGCGACGCGAGTAAGCGCAATCGAGAGAGTATTCACTGCTTTTGTGAGTTTACTTGTGAGTGTACATAATCTGCCTGTCTTCTTCGGTACTCAGCCTGTATAACGCAGGCTTCAGTTGCATAACACAATAACGTCTAGACGCATTCACGCGCCTCCGCCGGCTCCCATCATTCGTCTTACCTATTTACGAGTGCGGTGCGTGAGTGATACGCTATACGCATATCGTCATTACTTAAAAAGGGCAGGCCTGGTGTTCCGTTGAACGAAGGGTTCCGTTCTATAGTATACGCATGTACGTACGCCACAGTGATATCTATCACTGTGACTTGGTCACTTTCGTTACTCACGTTACGTTGACGTGACACAGTAATTTTATCAAAATTCTTATGACGATATTGCCATTATTTGATAATTTCGCTAAAGTAAACGCATTTTTTTAAATAGTAAAGATAAGCGTCGAGTTATGAACAATGTGATTATTTGTAGTAGCAGTGACAGGCCGCCGACAAGTTTCACACTTGTCGGTGGCCTGTCACTGTGACTTTCTTTTGCAACAGTATCAGTCATCTCATCTCTAACTTATCCATTCCATACCAACGCGAACATATTTCTTGCTTTTGCGAATGCGAGTGTATAATCTGAAGTAGTCTTCGGTACTCAGCCTGTATAACGCAGGCTTCAGTTGCATAACACAATAACGTCTAGACGCATTCACGCACCCTCGCCGGCTGCCATCCATTCGTCTTACCTATTTACGAGTGCGGCGAGGGTGATGGATACGTAATACACACGTCATAAAAAAACTAGGATTCCGCTGCAAGAAAGGTTCCGTAGCACGCAAAACACCTAAAACCATAAAGATTATCTTCGGTTTCCGTAATTGACACTTAAAACGGATTATTTCAGAAAGTGAGGAACTCAAAGGATAATCCGTTAAACAATTGTTTAATTTTAATGCTAAAAATCATATTTAGGAATTGTATGTACGTCTCAAAATACTAATGTCATGACACGAATCATGATCATGACTACGATGGGTAAGCAACATGTCTTATTTTTCCATAACGTATCTAATGCAGAACGGGGTCCTTTAGGATAGATTAGTTTAAGTTATTATTTATAAAACTTGTATATTTCTGGAATAGAATTCTCTAAAATCTCTGTTGTTATTGTTGGTAACTAAACGCAGCACAAATAGGAAAAAAAAATTAGGCAAGTGCGAGTCCGACTCGCGCATGAAGGGTTCCGTACCATAATCTATAACAAGTTTGTTGTATGGGAGCCCCCCTTAAATATTTATTTTATTTTATTTTTAGTATTTGTTGTTATAGCGGCAATATAAATACATCATCTGTGAAAATTTCAACTGTCTAGCTATCACCGTTCTTGAGATACAGCTTGGTGACAGACAGACGGACGGACGGACGGATGGACAGCGAAGTCTCAGTAATAGGGTCCCGTTTTTACCCTTTGGGTACGGAACCCTAAAAATATATTTCGATAAATTTGGGACATCTTGCAAGCCTCCATAATTAGCTGCCCTGTATATTTTCGTCAGATGCGTGGGAGACGAATGTAACTCGCGTCCGCAGGAAAAATATACGACAACCTTGCGTAACTCCCCTGGGTGCTAAAGAGTAAACAAGCACAGAGGCAAACGCCAGCCAACGATGAATGCGAACACTAATTATATTTGCTCACAGAACAAAATTTTTGTGAGGTTGTAAAAGCCTTACTATTAAATAAATGGTCAGATTCGTTATTTAATCAACCCTGTCGTCATCATCGTCACAAACTTAAGAGCTAGGCTCTTGTCGGTAGAGCAACTTTCATGTTTTCTATCTTCAGCTTCCTTGCAATCCCGAAACGACACGGTGTTTACCTTCTCCTTGTCTTTGTCTAAATAACTGTCTCCTAAGGTCATCCTCTCTTCCTTTTTCTCTCAATCTTTCCTTCCATGATTAACGACGCGGTTGGAGCAGTGGTTAAGCAGCTGCCTACTGAGCCGACGGTCCTGGGTTCAAATCCCGGCTAGGGCAAATATTTGTTTGATGAACTCGAATTATGTATAAGTATTATAATTATGTTTTGTTACTTATGTGTAAGTTAGTTGCACCGCCTACAATTTTTCCGCTTTGCCCTAAGGTTGACTGGTAGAGCATGCCTCGTGGCATTAAGTCCGCCTTTTGTACGATAAGTTTTCTTTTGTGCAATAAAGATTAAATAAGTAAATAGATATTTGTGCCTGGGTCATTAATGTTATTTGTACCTATTTAAGTAAGTATTTATCTATATATAAGTATGCGTTTATCGTATCATCAGTGTCCATAACACAAACTTACTAGAGCTTACTGTGGGCTAGAATGATTTACATGTATGAGGTTGTCAGATGTTTATTATTATCATGATGATTTTCATGTAATCGTCGTGTCGTAACAGGTGTCCAACCATCTTTCCTTTTCTGTTCTCAATGGTTTTTAACAACCCTTTTCCTTTACTCTCTCAAGCACTTCCTCATTCGAAATAAATATTTCGTCCAACCCTCACAGCCTACGAATATGCGACAACTTGAATTTGCGAGGAATTCTTCTTTAACCTATATTTTCACTGTGGCAGCTTTTATAATTACAGTACTAGTACTTAAACGGCTGGTTAAAGCGATTGTAATGGAAATGCTGGCACTTAATTTTTGCAGGTTAATTCGCAATGACACATCGCGTGACCAAGTTCCCAGACAGAAGACTTTAGCATACTTATTTATTTTTTCACTTAGATTGGATTATTTATGCATTGTTTAATTTTTATACTGTTGTGATTTGTTTCCAAAACTAGCACATAATTTTATGCTCTAGTCAATGTAAAATATTTAAAAATAGTTCAGCCGTTTAGCGTGATATGGCTGCGATGACACATACTTACATTCATATAATAATTTATATATTTTGATTTGATGACATGCAAACAACGTATTCCACTTATTTTTTGGAAGATACCTGAAATATAAAGAAATTTGATGTTAAAAATAACGGTACTTTATCAGAGTACGAAGTTTTTAAAAACGTCGTAAACATCTAAATACGTCTCTTTAAATTTCTTTTTGATTAAAATTACCATACCTAATGCCCTAAATTTGTGATAGTTCTTTTTTTATTCCCTATCACGTACCTATTTGGTATTTCAAAGCCCTACAGTCAAACACCATCACACTAAATAATACTATAAAGGCGAAAGTTTGTGAGTCTGTTTGTTACTTCTCCACGCTCAAACGACTGGACCAATTATGATTAAATTTGGTATGGAGGTAGCTGACACTCTGGATTAACACATAAGCTACTTTTTACTCCAAAATTCAGTGTTTCCGTGGGACGAGCGGGTAACACCGCGAGGCACAGCTAGTATTATAATAGCACAGGATGTTGTGTTGTTCATTGACGCTTATGAAGCCGAGTGAGCTTCATTCCTGGCAGTAAGATACTTTAATTTAGCCGGGGGTGTAAAAGCCGCAGCGGAAAGATAATAGCGGTTCTTAAAATAAAGCCTTTGTGTCATTATTATGACAACGCTCCCGGGCGGGCGTAGCTCCATTAACTATGAAATTGATTTAAAAATATAAAAAATAATAGCCCTTTTTAAGAGCAATATTAAGAATAATTTGGTGACAATTCGACAAACTTCTTTACTATTAGAATAAAATGCTAGATTTGTATTGAAAATATCTTTCCGATAGAGAGGGGTCCTGTTTATTTAAGGAAAAATCTTGATAGGTGGCGTGATGCAACATCGTCGCTCGCATCACGCTGGAACGGCTGGATAGATTTAAATCAATTTTGGTACAGAGATAGCTGTCATCCAAAGATGGTTATAGGATACTTTTGATCTGTCTACGGTAAAGAATAAAATACGCGGTCGAAGTTGCGGGCACTTAGTTACTATTATAAAATTCTAAAATTGTATTGAAAATCAGTTTTATCTACGCACATATCATTAGTGCTCTAAAATGCGTTCAGAAACCGTAGGAAATGCCAGCCATTATTACAACCAATTTTACTATGAGAACTTTTTTGTCTGTGGTAGTAGGTAAAATCTGTACTGTAATGTTATTACAGTACCGATTTTTGTAAGGTTACGAGTTTAAATTAGGAACAGCTGTCAAAACACAAGTTGGTCTCTATTCTAGTATCCATAGATATTAATATTTTTATCGATACGAAACGTCAATTTAGTATGTTTTTTTAATAAAAACCGTACGACATTTGATCTCGAGTGACATGAGAATATGGATACATATGATTTAGAAAAAAAAACATTCGTCTTGACGGAGGTTCGAATTGCCGCCATTATTGTTGTCATTTGTTTGTTGGTTCTTTGCTGTTACGAAAGTAGAATTGTGATGATTTGTTTGTCATTTACATTTTAGTTGAAAATATTGTTACAATGTAAATGTCAATTACAACTATTACAATAAATAATCTGTTTATGTATTTGTTCAGATTTATTGCTTACTGCATTTTAAGTATAATGTAGTCTTTAGATATTTTACAGGTAGCACTAGTGGTGCTGGTCATTTCCTTATGGCTTCTGAACCCATCTTAGAGTACTTATGATATGTGTATAGATAAAGTAGTGTATACAACTGTACATAATTAGGCCTTAAAACACTCGTGTGATCCTATTATGAAACTCGCTGACGCTCGTTTCATAAAACCCCACTCGTGTTTTAAGGCCTCTCATTATGTATCAGTTGCATAAACTACTATTCTATGGGGGGTCATTGTTTCAGGGAAATATTAATAGCACGATGCAGGATTTGAATGGGCGCGTGGCGACAGCCGTACAGCGTCAGGTGTTGGTAAAAAATATTTGTCCACTGCACGCACACGGCCTGACGAATTTTAACCAACGGGGATAATGATTATGTGATACTCTTTACCCGATTGAATTAATTAATGAAGCTTCGTAGGCAAATATCCATTCAGCCAATATTATTGAGAACTGTCAAATAAAAATAAAACCCTGACAACAAAAATAAAACATTTCGAAAAACCACGGCAAAGAAAAGTGATCACCTGCAGATGTAGATTTTCAATCAAGGATTATCGAAAAAGAATATAATTTAAAGGTATTCGAAAAATTTGGACGCTCCCCTAACGCTGAATAATAATTTAAAACTAATTTTCTTTTCATCTAATCTTTAATATTCGTATATTTAAGCCTTGAAGATGACGTTTGAGTAAGTACTAAGTACAAATTTAGCATCCTAAATTATTTCATTGAAATACTAAATAATATTTGTTACTAGTAAAGTATTTAACGCAGTTTGAGAAACATAATATATCAGTATACTCGTACTTCTATTTTAAATTGTGTATACAGTCGAGTTCATTTACATCAAACACTTACGAGAACAAAAATATCTGAACACGACCCTATTGTCAGGAGCATAAAATCGTGTTCAGATATTTATGTTCTCGTAAATGAACTCGACTGTACATACCGGGTGTTTCCTGTAATAGGAGTAATAAATTAAAACATAGATTCTACTCTTCAAACTGAACAACATTTGTTCATCAACTTAAAAAAAAAGTCAGTTTTCAGAATTTCATTATTTCAAACAAGTTAAATAGTATTTTCAATGTACGTCGTCCAATATTGACATTCCCTGAACATTGACATAGCTGTCACTCTACTATTATCGCACAGTTCGCAATACATTGCTCCATTGCCTAAACATTAGGTATTCTACAATTTATCATTTAATACACGTTATCATCAGAAGTTGTTTAACAAATGTTGTTCACTTTCAAGGGAAGAATCTATGTTTTAATTTATTGCTTCTATCACAGGCAACACCCGGTATATCGACGAATTTTCCTAAAAGTTAACCACCCATGAAGGCTTTCATTGCTGCTTGCGCGGAATAAAATAGCAGCGCCACATTTTTTGTTATAAATAACTAGCCATTGCCCGCGGCATCGCTTACGCTGAAATCGGGGTCAGTGTACGACGGGAACCATGTTTTCTCTGGATAAAACGTAGCCTGTGGCAAGTTGTGCTGTTTAACTTATACCTGCTGCAAACTTCATGCAATCCCGTCCAGCCAGCGTGAAGAGGTAACAAACATACGCACACTCAAACTTCCTCTTATTATATTATAAGTATTATTGAAACCGTAATTTTATAAAATGAAACGTGTAATGCCTCATTATTTTTTTTTTCAATGTGGGTACACACACACACACCACATTTTTTTATTCCTGGTCTCTTTCGCCAGGTTACGCATTTAAATTTTTCTTTGTGCTTTGATCTTTGTGTCATTGGTCTAACCGTAATTTTATTACTTTTCAAATTGCTTCCAGACTCCAGTGCTTCTATGTATGTCTATATCGTTGCAGGTTATCCCAATCGAAGACGCGGAATGTGCAGAACGTGCAGACCGAATGAAGTCTCCAGCGCGGGTTCGAAACCATTCTAGCAAGCATATAAAAACCGGCCAAGTTCGATTCGAACTTGCGCACCGAGGGTTCCGTACAAACACTTCCTATTTTAACTGGCCGGGTTAGGTTAAGTTTGCATCTGGATGTATGGCGCCGCATACAAATGAGGGGCAAAATTAACGTAACAGATCACGTTTTTTGTATGGGAGCCCTACTAAAATATTTATTTTAACCTGTTTAAGTATTTGTTGTTATAGCGGGAACAGAAATATCACCTGTGAAAATTTCACGCTATCACGGTTCATGACATACAGGTGACTGATGGACAGACAGACAGACAGACGGACTCCGGAGTCTTAGTAATAGGGTCCCGTTTTTTACCGTTCGGGTACGGAACCTTAAAAAGGACGACGGAACGAAGCCAAGCGCGCGACCGCCTGTACCGCGTTGTTCTCAAAATAACGCGAGGCTAGTGTGCTATTTGAAGTGTGTCGCTACTTGAATAATTTATAAGTCGTGCTCGTCTCGGAGTGCACTACATTTCCGCAGCTAAGCCCTGTCATATCCCGCCTATGTCAAATAAAATACCACTCGGTAAAATTAACTAACTCCGGGCACATTTCAAATCCAGCTCAGTCAACGCTAATCCCCGGCTAAACGTAGTGAAACATTTAAGTTTCAATTACAACTCACCTAAGAGCCTGAAAGCCTGTTTGTAGTTTGTACAGCGTGTTTATTTCTGGATGTGATCAGTAGGCATCGGACTTCTATCGCACGGTAAGACTTGAGAGCTATGGAGCCAATATTAACATTAAAATACAATTCATACTCGTACTCATACTCAATTGTGTATAAGTATTCGCAATTTAAATTTTATAGTCAAGTAAGAAGTCAGAAGAATATTCAATGATCTGATTTTTCGTCATCATAAAATACGTAAATATTTGCGACTTTTTCCATGTTTCCTGGAGTAAATTGGGTTCTATAATTATTCAAATATCCATTTATGACTAAAAAATGCATGCAATTGTCTATTGATAAAGTTAAATATCGATGTTTGTAATATAGTAACTATACATTTTATTAAATTTACAATTTTAGTCATTTAATGCATGGGATCCCCAATAACCATAAAAGCAGTTTGGAATGAAATAGATGAATGAGTATGAGTATGAATTGTATTTAATGTTATTATCTCTCTGAAGTCTTACCTTGCTATGAGAAATCCCGTGCCTAGTGATCAGACGTGGGTTTCGTTCAAACACATCGAATCGTGGGTAATTTTTTTTAAGTGATCGTTTATATATTTGCTATGTTTACACTTACCATATACATAAATTCATCGATTCTTAGGTACAGATCATGTTATTATTTGTTTTGTCAACTTATGGGCTCAGAAAATATCCTATAGGACTCTCCGTTTTGCTGGACAAAGGCCTTTCTCCTAGATATCTACGCCTCCCGATGCTTCCTCCGACTAGTTTTTGAGGAACGTGTACAAATTAAAATAATTATAAAAAAAAAACTCTGTCTACCATATCTGCGCTGTCCGTCTCGAGGCAACTGTTCCGGATGCATGCGACACACGCGGCGGGCCCTGTCCCACTAAAGTATAAATAATATAATTTACAAAATTATTTTATATATTTAAATCTATAGCGGGATAAAAAAAACTGTATCTAATAACCTAAAATACTAGTATGAAGTTAGGTAATGAGATTATAAATCGATATCGGCAAGATAATGAGTGGTGGCACCTTCGCCACATGCACCTCCCTTCAGGCACCTCCGTGGTGGTGGTTACTGCTACCATACGGTTGCTGTGCAGTTTCCTACTTAAGAAGGATTTTTGAATAAAATAAATAATTCATAACATGCCGATGTGTAGATGAAGGCACTACTTTACCTATACATACCTACCTATGCACGTAGCCATAGTATTTTTAGTGGTGTATATATGTACGCGTCAATCTTATACAAATCAACCTAGGCCCAAACTATGTCATGCTTGTACTATGAGTACTAGACGACGATATACCTACATGATATGTAAATATGTATATATAGATAACAGCCAGCACCCAGGAACAAAATATTCGAGTTCATCTCACAAATATTTGCCCTTGCCGGGATTCGAACCCAGGACCGCCAGCTCAGTAGGCAGCTGTACTACAAACTGCGCCAACCGCATTCATGTAGGTATTTTTTATACAACCGATATTAATCCAGGGGGCCTATGATGGTTGCCTTTAACACGCGATAAAGTAGTGACGTTTTGACAAAATGCGAGTGTGAGTGACTGCTTTGTCACTTTCTATCCCGTGATAAACGCAACAATCATAGGCTGTTTACAAACGCATTACTAGTGACATACGAGTATATTGATACAGATATTAAATGCTAGTGGCTCTGTGAGCTGATGTAGCTCGCGAGTTTGTTTAATTTTTGTTTTTTTTTTATATTTCAACCCGTATATCGCATCCATTTTGAAATATTTTGAAAAAATGAATCGACGAAAAAGGCAGGAACAGTCGGAAATCCGGACAAACGAACGTCCGAACATCTAAATATCCGGACATACGAAAGAATTTTAGGCCAAGCTGAAACGGAGACCCTGCGCTTATTCGGACAATAAATACTATAGTTTACTTGATCAGCTACATTGGAGGTGGGTATCGAACTTACGATCTCTAGTATATAAATAGTAGTGCTCCGACCCCTGAGCTACCGCTACGTTACACACCTCGCGTGAAATTAAGCATTATATTCACTCAGCGAGCTATGGAAAGAACTATGCTCGGGATTTGTCTACGAGACCGAATCAGAAATGAGGAGATTCGTAGACGAACCAAGTTCATCGACATAGCAAACCGGGTAAGCAAGCTGAAGTAGCAATGGGCGGGGCACGTAGCTCGAAGGACCGATGGCCGTTGGGAAAGAAAGGTTCTCGAGTGGAGACCACGTACCGGCAAGCGCAGTGTAGGACGACCTGGTTAGAGTTGCGGGGACTCGCTGGATGCGGGTCGCTGCTAACCGGCCTATGTGGAAGTCTATTGAGGAGGCCTGTGTCCAGCAGTGGACGTCCTATGGCTGAAATGATGATGATGATGATGATGATGATTCCACTAAGGCACACTCCTTAGCACTTTTTGTTCAACCCTGAACGTCGCAAAATAGAAAACGAACCCAGGTTCAAACCTTGGTGCCGTTAATAACTAGTTTTATAAATTCAGTTCAAATAATAAAATACAAGAAGTTGGCCAAAAAATATGTATCTGGGTGAAGGCCAAAAGTTTACTACCTTAACTCATTTAATTAAAATTTGTGCGACGACAAATTAACCATCGATTAATGTTCCTTAAGGTACTCTTTTGAGGTTCATTATTGTGTCGTAAATTTTTGTCGCACAAAGGAACTTTTTCCGATCGCTGTTTTTCTAAGGTTAAACTACGCTTAAATTACGTCTACGACAATCTGGCTATGCATCGTGAAATGAAGGGTTAAATTCTTGTGCATTTTACCAATCTTCTAGGACGTACATTTACGCAACATTCCCGTTCTATTGCTTTTCCAGCAGGGCTAGCATATCTTGCTGCGACTTCGCTTGTTGCGCGACTCAGCACCACCCGTGCTGGGCAAAATAGTGGCCAGCCCTCTGGTCACGGGTTGCCTCTATGAGGCGCGTCGACAATTCTTTGAAGAGTCGACGCGCATTTCACCCCCACGGCCCCCGAGTTTGTACCCCAAACGAAATTGAAATTGAATACTTAGTATTTTCATGGCATATATTTAAAATCAAATAAGTTATGAAAGTAAGCCTCTTTTTGGCATTTTTACACAATTCCCCTCTTTATTCAGTAGTTTGGTCTAGCGAGAAAATAACAAGCGCCAAAGCTTTTAGATGCTCGTATCTATGAAATTGAATACGTAGGCTGAAAGAAAGGTTACGGTTGGTTATTTTTTATATACTTTAGAAATTGTGTTGAAACATGTTGTTTGGATATGAGCTGACTTCAAATTCATAGAAATGTTAGTCATTTTTGTATATTATTTCAAAGTAGAGAAGACTCAACGAACATTTTATGAATCTTTAATACATACACGCTATCCCTGGAATAAATATCAGACAACCTAACACAAAACAAATGTCTATAAACGAATGTTCTAAAAAATATCACATAATAAATTAACATAAAAGTGCCACTGACACTCATATCAGTCCAAAATTATTCTTAAATGAATAAAATTTCATAATCTTATAATCATCGCTACCGGAACTATGAAAAAAATATATATATTAACCATTAAAATAATCTAACTACGTAAAAAGTATTATAGGATAAAGTTATATCTTGTTTACATTGCATTACGTTTATACTAAATATATGCATCTCATATGTACCGTAACATCGAACCGATAAATTAACTACTGTTTAAAAGTATCGTTTAACTGGCCCTTTCAACAAGTCTATCTAGTAGATAAGAATCCGCACAAAAAAAAAACTCGAATGCATGTCTTTTTCCTGTTACCGATTACTAACCACTTAAAACTAATCCTTATGCTAAGACCATAGGGTCGATTCTTAAATTATATAACTATTATTTCTAACCAATTCGCTCATTTAAGATCCATCTGTTTTGTGTAAACATTGTCATATTTAAATGCTTGCTTACTGCGTAAAATTAAATTGATTTTAGTTAAGTTAACTATTTATAAGTTGTCTTGTAAGTGAAATTTCTGTAATTTCTTTAGACAATAAAGTTTCTTTAAACCGAATGTCTAATAACTTATTTGTTCTATATAGTATGTTTGAGGCATGTTTTGCCCGGTTGCGGAAAATAAAAAAGTGTTACGACTTTTCTACTCCCCGCAGACAAAATTGCGGGCGTTTTCTATTATCAATTTATTACTTATTATGTCAATTAACAAGGTTGACGACGTAATTTAAGATAGGTACCACATATAATAGCCTAATAGGTAAGTGGATACGTGAGAATATTTACATAAGTACATTTATCTACTACCTGCGCCCCGCGGTGATACCCGCTCATTCCACTGGAACACTACATTTCTTCAGAATATAAAGTAGCCTATGTGTTAATCCACCGTGTCAGCCACTTCCATTACAAATTTTGTCAGAATATTATCAAAAATTCTTCCAATCGTTTAAGCGTGAAAAAGTAACAAATATGCAAACACACTCGCAAACTATCGCCTTCATAATATTAATGTGATTTCGAATGTGACAACCCTAGCTTGCAAACTAATATCAAAATCCAAGAGGAAGTGATTTCATAAGCGCGAAATCCCGCTCTTCAGTGTACATAAATAAGTAACCCACACAATCGATTGCGTTTACGTATCCCGCCAAAAATGCGTTTGAAAAGCAACCTTACACTACAGCCTCCGGACTGCCCGGTGTAGGACAACTGATGAACATAATTTCAAGTTAAGCTAACATACACACATAACTGCTTGATTTTTAGGGTTCCGTACCTCAATCGGAATAACGGAACCCTTATAGGATCACTTTGTTGTCCGTCCGTCTGTCTGTCTGTCTGTCAAGACCCTTTATCTCAAGAACGCGTGGAGGTATCGAGTTTCCCGATGACCTAGAACTATGAAATTTGGCAAGTAATATCGTCACATATACTACAAATACTTATAAAAGTCTGAAAACTATACATTTGTAACAAAATCATTAAAAAATAGTCCTTTTCAAACATCAAATCATCTCGGTTGCGTTAAGTGTGCACCTCGTTTGTACGCGGCGCCATACATTTCAGGTGAAAACTTAACTGAACCAGGCCAATTAAGATGGGATAAGTGAAAGTGTGTACGGAACCCTCGGTGCGCGAGTCAGACTCGCACTTGACCGGGATTTAATGTTTATCACTATATCCATGGCGAGGGGTAATTATTTCCGGGAAAAGCTCTTAACAGCGCGATGCAGGATTTGTACGGGGGCGGTGCTAGCGGTAAACCGCACTATGTTGGTAAAATGACGACGACTTGATTGACGATGCGGTTGGCTCAGTTTGTAAGCACTTGCCTACTGAGCCGGCGGTCCTAGGTTCGAATCCCGGCCAGGGCAAATAATTATTTGTGTGATGAACTCGAATATTTGGGCTTGGGTCATGGATGTTATCTATACATATATGTATCTATATATTATGTCTATCGTCGTCTAGTACCCATAGTACAAGCTTTGCTTAGTTTGGGACTAGGTCGATTTGTGTAAGAGTGTCCCTTAATATTTATTTTATTTATTTATTTTAATGTCTCTGTACGCTCATCACGCCGAAACGGCTGAACAGATTTTAACCAAATTTGTTATAGGAACAGCTGGACATCAAAGATGGCTAAAGGATACTTTTTACCCGGCTGCATGAAATTGTGGGCACCTTCTATTATTATTAATAAATATTAGCAATTATCTACAATTGAAAAGCAAAAGTGATTATCTAAATGTAATGCCATAAACCAATTTCGAGGAATTAGCTTCTTAATAGGTTTGCCAGTGATAGTTGAGTTAGATGAGCTAACTGAATCCTTGTAAAATTATTAGTAAGTCTAAAATGCATTACCGAATTACGAGAGCTTGAAATATGTTTTTGGCAATTTGAGCGCACAAACAGGAAATAATTTTATTTTGAAACTAGGAGGTACCCGCAACTACGTTCGCGTACTTTTACCGCAGTCGGGTAAAAAGTATTCTAAAACCATAATTGGGTGTCCAGCAGCTAACTCTATACCAAAATTGGTTAAAATTCACCTAGCCGTTTCGGCACGATAAGAGGACAAAGAAATTATGCCCAACATATGGCTTCAAACTGGCATGGCGCCCCGCGCTCGGACTATACAAAAGGCGATCCTGCATCGAGCTATTAAGATTTTTCCGGAAATCATGACCCCGCTTTACAGAAAACTGATTATCCATACAAGTCTAGCATTGTAATAATATTATAGGATGATTGATAATAAATATATTTATCAGATCGTTGGTTTACTTTATTTGCGTCCTTCAATATTTGTCACTACCTCGTATTTGAGAGATTATATTTGAAGTAAATTAAATAAGTCGAATCAGATATTTAAACTATCTACTAGTCCACCAAGTAGGTCAATAATACGAACATACTACACGGATATAAAACACATTAAATTTGTTACATATAGCGTGCGTGGCACAGGTTTCAAATAACATACGAACCCAACACAAATAAAAGTTGAGGTTAAAAGAAGAAAACAGTAGCCGGCGCACATTACCGCCAAACATTTACTACGTAATAGCTACATACAGAAAATTCGGCGATAGCAAAAAATTAGGTGGCGCGACAAGTAGGCCTAGGTACCTGAAAGGTGAAGTCGGCGCGGTCGGCCCGCCCGCGTCCGGCCTTCACTGGCTTCAGTACCACTGTGGCTCTCGAGGCGTCCTGCCGCGCCCGCTCTCCCCAGCGATTATCGTTCAAGCGTACAGTGCGCAACTTTAAAATGGTCAACAACTCGAAATTACACGACAAAAGTGACTAATGAGTTCTATGGAACACGATTAAACTTTGGATCCGTATATTACAGTTATGGTGTTTGTGAGATGTGATTGATTAATAACTATTCGTAAGTTTCTACTAATTACTTATTTTACGTTATTTCCAGGATGAGTTACGTGGGTTTTTCGAAGTTTTTTTGGTGGTATGTTTAGGTGTAATTTTGTGTGAGTTTGCTTGTCAAATTTTAGTCATTTTAATGAAATGTTTAAAAATGCAAGGATGGTAATCCCGACCCTGAATGGTTAATTGCTTCTCCAAAAAGCTTTGTGCGCACAGTTTAAAATACAGTATAGACAAAGTTTCATTGTATTCTTTAGCATTCATGAGGTCCTTACTGGAATATGATAATCTTCGTATTCATTGACAAAGTTACCCCATAGGAGTGTGGCGATGAATAATTTTATATTGTCGCTTATAGAGAAAGAAAACAGCGGCGGCTGATAATTGAGTTTAAAAAAATAAAGCATATTTTGCATGTGACATTTTAAGTGATTTTGCTCTAGGGCAGTATTGTTTCGATACTGCTAATGAAACAATCTACGGGCTCATTATTGAACATGAACATAATATATTTTATAGTTTCTGTCTGTTTACCTGCAAGTAAAATTAATTTTATCTAATTTAAGAATTATTTTTACGGGAATTATCCAGTTGTCATAATTACCCACATACATTTATGTAACGGCCACTTTTTACCTATGATTTGAATCTAAAAATATATTACCTATTAAAGATAAATTTCAAAAAAATTATTAACCCATATTTGTTTAACCATTGGCATAACCAATATAACCATAGACTGACTATGATGTAGCTCCTAAGTGTAATTTCGTTATAACTTTACTGCTTGTATTCACATTCTATAGCTTTAACTACAAATTGTAATTCCTGCGAAATATCACAAATAAAATTCCCGTCCATTTGGAATCCAAAGGGTTATTAGTACTAAGCGAAAAGATCTTTATGGCTCGATTTTTTTACCATTGTATTTAAGAAAATCATATCTGTGGAGCACGGTATCCACAGTGCCCCCGCGAAGACGAACAAAAAGTGTTTTTCGACAATTGTTCCAACTATTGCGATGGGCCGGATGGGATATATTAGGGATTAAAACCTTTAATTATCAAATGACCAAATAGTCCATAAATTTATGAAACATGTGTCATCATCATCATCATTATCTCAGCCATAGGACGTCCACTGCTGAACATAGGCCTCCCCTTTGGACTTCCATATATATCGGTTGGAAGCGACCTGCATCCAGCGTCTTCCGGCGACCTTTATAAGGTCATCTGTCCATCTTTTAGGTGGACGTCCTACGCTGCGCTTGCTGGTCCGAGGTCTCCACTCGAGCACTTTACGAAAGACGAGTCTTCAACCAATGTGTGTTACCAGTGATGACTTACGGCACCGAAACGTGGTCTTTCACTATCGGCCTCATCTCAAAGCTCAAAGTCGCTCAACGAGCAATGGAAAGGGCTATGCTCGGGGTGTCTCTACGTGATCGAATCAGAAATGAGGAAATCCGTAGACGAACTAAAGTGACCGATATAGCTCACCGGATTAGCAAGTTGAAGTGGCAATGGGCAGGCCACATAGCACGCAGAGCAGATGGCCGATGGGGCCGTAAAGTGCTCGAGTGGATGAAACATCAACATCTCATTATTCAATTTTTATATTAAACCATTTACAAAGATCAAATCACAAATTCAAATTTAAATGCGTAACCTGGCGGAAAAGACCCGGAGTCGAACCCGATACCTCTGGATTCCCGGGTTCTTCCGCCCGTTACGCATTTAAATTTTTCTTTGTGCTTTGATCTTTACATCAATGGTTTACCAAATAGCCCATTGGATTCCAAATAGCCTCACCTTACGGTATCTACATATGTAACGAAATAAAATGACAAAACAATAAGTCCTTAAGCGAAGACCGCCTGTTGTTTACCTCTGCCTGTTATTTTAATGTATCTCATGTTGTGTTGTATAGTCCTTGATGTTGGAGGTGTGCAATAAAGAGTATTTGTATCTGTCCTTATTTGCTTGAGTTTCAGGCCACTAAAGTGCTTAAATTTTATATACATACAACGCATAGTCTCATTTATAGTTCAATAACGGCTGCGGGACCGTAAACTGTATATACAAATGCTCTTGGCCGGTTTTTCTACCTCAAAACATCAAGGATTTACAAAAAGAAAAACACGTAAAAAGTAATTACGTATTAAATGAGTAATATTTGCAACATGAAAAGCTTTTTCCGTTGTGAATATTTGAAACATCGTCATCTTATTTAAAGTTCAACGCGGTAAAAAGGTACTTAATTTACATGTTTTTAACTATTTGCTTCAAAAACTTTGGGGGAATCATTAAATTATACATTCATTTCTGTTATCACGCCAACCAAGTTACGTACAAACGCAAATTCGACTAAGCCTTAGGACATCTCCAATTTAGCAATATCTCGGCTGTACTATCGAAGACACTGATAACTGTACATTTGTAAACGAATATAAGCTAGTACAACATGTTAAGGTCTATGGTTGTATATTAACATTTTGTAATTTCAGGGGATATGAAAAGACATATTCCGCTCCTACAGTCATTTGAAGGTATTTCAGCGATATAGCTCGCCATTTTGAATTTCGGACCTATCAATATTTATCTCCATGAAAAAGAAGATGTCGATCAGATTTCTGATTTGCATCCACTTCTAGTATCTCTGTTTGGCCCTATGGTTGACTGGTAGAGAATGCCATTTGGCATTAAGTCCGCCATTTGTACTGACTTTTGTTTTGTGCAATAAAGTTTAAATAAATACATGTCGGAAGAAATAACGGTAATAGTCGAATAGCGCACATTGCTATAACCAAAGATCGGATGGATGGGCGTTATTATACAAGGTGCCTTGTATTTAATGGACAGTCTTCTAAACCCCGATAGATAGGGATAGTAAACTAGAATGCCTTATGGCATTAAGTCCGCCTTTTGTACTAGTTTGATCTGTGCAATAAAGTTTAAATAATAATAATAAAATAATAAATTATTACTTTGTTGCACAAAATACAAAAGCAAAAGTGTTGGATTTTCTTTTTTGTTCTGAGGTGTAAATTTTATTCATTCTATAATAAATTCGAAAAAAAGCCGTTGTACTTAATGCCATAGAGCCAAGCTGATACCTTTGAATCGAATTAAGGGTTAACAATTTATATAGGTACAGGGAAATTAATTTCCCAATTTCATTAGTTTTAGCAACCCTCTCGTAGATATATGAAGTTAGTACACATGGTTAGTGTAAATTGGGTATTTGTGGAACCCTAACATTAAGATCATTATAACACATCACATCGTAACAATGTGGTTATTTCTGAAGGTGAACTTCTAGGGATTAACACATACAGCCCTATTAACGTGATTTTCTTAGGTAAATATTATGATAAGCATTTATGTTAATTTAGGTAATATGTGTTTAGATAAGAGTACATATTCACCTTAGGCATTTTTTGGTAGAAAATAGGACTTAATTGGACGTTACTAAAACATTATTGTTTTCTGGTCATATCATATAAATTTTATTTATGAAAAATTGAGACTTCTATTAGGCAAATTCATACATTTAAATGATAGGGTTTGCAAAACACCCTTAGATGTTTGTACATGTCACTAGTAGACTCTATTTTGGGCTATGCTAGGGATTCATAACTAAGACTAATGTAGATAAATTAGAAAACATTCAATTAAGATTCTTAAAACTTTTAGTAAACAACAAAACTAAAAATAAATACGTAATCTGTATGTAATCTGACTATAAAGAACTTTTTGAAATTTGCAATATTTTACCGATTAGCTTAAAACATAAATACTTTCTTGCCGCCAGAGCATAGCTCAGAAGCATCCATAATCCAACCTGTACAACATATCCATAACACCAAGTCTATAACTTCCGGTAAACTATTGGTAACAAGGGTAAACAATTTCTTTGGGGATAGAACCCTAAAGAAACGCATCCCGTACCTAATCAATAGTTTACCGGAGGAAATCGACGAGAGCCAATCAAGAAAAAAAACAGTAGAATGTTAAAAAACACTTTTTTACACTACTACCGTAATACATACTTTGTACCTAAAATAGAGATTCTCTAACAGAGATCCCACAGTGAAACCAGCCACTGGTTTTGTGGGACAATGTATTTAGACCTAAGGAAATTGTAAGGTTCCTAATAATTAAATAAATAATAATAATACTAAATGAGAAACGTTAGTCACATGAAAAGGTTTTTCGGTTGTAATATATTTCAAATACCGTCATCTTATTTAAACTTGGGTATCGCGGTATAAAGGTGCTTAATTTACAAGATTTTAAAACTATTTCACTTTAAAAACTTTGAGGGTAATAATTTAATTAGACATTCATTTTGAATATAGCGGAATGGGTCTTTTTCCTCCAATTTGCTTTACTAGTTTTAACGGTAGAGTGAAAAAGATCGAAGAACTGAATCGACAATTTATATTTTTATAATTTTTATAATTTATATAAACTAGAATGCCTTATGGCATTAAGTCCGCCTTTTGTACTAGTTTGATCTGTGCAATAAAGTTTAAATAATAATAATAAAATAATAAATTATTACATTGTTGCACAAAATACAAAAGCAAAAGTGTTGGATTTTCTTTTTTGTTCTGAGGTGTAAATTTTATTCATTCTATAATAAATTCGAAAAAAAAGCCGTTGTACTTAATGCCATAGAGCCAAGCTGATACCTTTGAATCGAATTAAGGGTTAACAATTTATATAGGTACAGGGAAATTAATTTCCCAATTTCATTAGTTTTAGCAACCCTCTCGTAGATATATGAAGTTAGTACACATGATTAGTGTAAATTGGGTATATGTGGAACCCTAACATTAAGATCATTATAACACATCACATCGTAACAATGTGGTTATTTCTGAAGGTGAACTTCTAGGGATAAACACATACAGCCCTATTAACGTGATTTTCTTAGGTAAATATTATGATAAGCATTTATGTTAATTTAGGTAATATGTGTTTAGATAAGAGTACATATTCACCTTAGGCATTTTTTGGTAGAAAATAGGACTTAATTGGACGTAACTAAAACATTATTGTTTTCTGGTCATCATCATCTCAGCCATAGGACGTCCACTGCTGAACATAGGCCTCCCCTTTGGACTTCCATATATACCGGTTGGAAGCGACCTGCATCCAGCGCCTTCCGGCGACCTTTACAAGGTCATCTGTCCATCTCGTAGGTGGACGTCCTACGCTGCGCTTGCTGGTCCGAGGTCTCCACTCGAGCACTTTACGGCCCCATCGGCCATCTGCTCTGCGTGCTATGTGGCCTGCCCATTGCCACTTCAACTTGCTAATCCGGTGAGCTATATCGGTCACTTTAGTTCGTCTACGGATTTCCTCATTTCTGATTCGATCACGTAGAGACACCCCGAGCATAGCCCTCTCCATTGCTCGTTGAGCGACTTTGAGCTTTGAGATGAGGCCGATAGTGAAAGACCACGTTTCGGTGCCGTAAGTCATCACTGGTAACACACATTGGTTGAAGACTTTCGTCTTGAGGCACTGAGGTATGTCGGACGAAAAGACATTGCGTAGTTTCCCGAACGCTGCCCAGCCGAGTTGGATTCGGCGGTTGACCTCTTTCTCGAAGTTGGACCTACCTAATTGGACCACTTGTCCTAGGTAGATGTATGAGTCAACAACTTCGAGTACCGAGTTTTCAACAGAGACTGGGATGGGCACAACCTTGGCATTTGACATGAGTTTCGTCTTGTCCATGTTCATTTTTAAGCCCACCCGTTGAGAAACTCGATTGAGGTCATCGAGCATCATGCTGAGTTCCTCCATCGACTTTGCCATGACTACGATGTCGTCGGCAAACCGAAGGTGAGTGATGTATTCGCCATTGATGTTGATGCCAAGTCCTTGCCATTCCAGGAGCTTGAAGGCGTCTTCCATAACGGCCGTAAACAGTTTCGGGGACACAACGTCCCCCTGTCTCACGCCTCTTCTCAATGGAATGGCCTTTGTGCTCTGCTCCTGAACTCGGACCGACATGGTGGCACTTCAACACTTCAATGTACCGATAGTCAATATGGCATCGCTGAAGTGACTCGAGCACCGCCCATGTTTCCACCAAATCGAAGGCTTTCTCATAGTCCACAAACGCTAAGCATAATGGCAAGTTATACTCTTCAGTCTTCTGTATAACTTGCCGCAGCGTATGTATGTGGTCTATGGTACTATAGCTTCTTCGGAAACCGGCTTGTTCGGGAGGCTGGAAGTCATCAAGTCTATGTTCGAGACGGTTCGCGATGACCCTTGAAAACAACTTATAAACATGGCTTAGAAGCGTGATGGGCCTGTAGTTCTTCAATAGGCTGTTATCACCTTTCTTGAAGAACAGTACCACCTCGCCTCTATTCCATGCTTCAGGCGTTTTGCCCTCGGACAAGACGGAATTAAAGAGCTTCTGGAGGACCTTAAGTACCGGTGTTCCACCCGCTCTCAGAAGCTCTGAGGTGATTCCGTCCTCACCCGGCGCCTTGTTGTTCTTAAGTTGCTTCAGGGCCATCCTAATCTCGTACAGACTGATGTCCGGGATGTCTTCGGTATAATGTCGGGACAGCTTGGCTCTTGGATCGCCTACCAAGCTGTCAACGGGCTTTGCGACTGAAGTGTATAACTGACCATAGAACCTCTCGATCTCGCCTAGAACCTCTGCTTTGGTCGACGCTATGCTGCCATCTTCCCGTTTCAGCTTGGTCAGCTGGCTTTGTCCAATAGACTTGTCCTTTGCGAACACTTTGGAGCCTTTGTTCTGCTCAATGGTCTCTTTAACACGGTTCGTATTAAAGAGCCGCAGATCATGTCGCAAGGACTTCGATATACGTCTATTAAGCTGCCTATATGACCTCGCGTCATCGGGAGACTGCAACTGTAGCGAGCGTCGTTCAGCCATGAGGTTTAAGGTTCGATCAGACAATTTCTGAGGTCTATCTTTACGGCGGGGTCTGAAAAACTTAGACCCTACCGTGTGGACAGTTTCCACTAGCCCGTCGTTGATCTCGTCCACTGAGGCAAAGTTCTCCAGACAAGCGAAGCGGTTGGAGAGCTCGAGTTGAAAGCTCTCGGGGTTTTGAATATGGGCCCGAGTAGGTCGGAGCGTAGACTTCATCAGACTGGACCTTTCCAGTTTAACATTGATATTCAGTGTGCCTCTTACGATTCGATGATCACTGCCGGTCTTTACCCTATTGATCACAGACACATCACTGAAAATCCGTTTCTTGTCGGTCATGATGAAGTCAATCTCGTTTCTCGTGGAACCATCGGGACTTATCCAGGTCCATTTCCTGTGAGGCGGCTTCTGGAAGAAAGAGTTCATCATGAAGAGTTCCTCTTTCTCCAGAAAGTCGGCCAGCCTCTGTCCCCTAGGGTTCCGTTGCCCGTATCCAAATTGCCCCACTCTCAACTCATCACCGCTGTTCTTGCCCAACTTTGCATTGAAGTCCCCCATAACAACAGTGAAGTAGGTTTTGGAAGTATGTATGGCCCTACTTACGTCCTCATACATAGCCTCTACTTCCTCATCAGAATGTGACGAGGTCGGTGCGTATACCTGAATGACCTTCAACGAATATCTTTTGGATATTCTGAGTATTAGGTATGCCACCCTGCTCGACACACTGTCGATGGTAGTTATGTTGTTAACGAGGGACTTGTGAACGAGAAACCCGACACCGCCTTGGGACTGTTGGGCGCCCTCCCGGTAGTAGAGCAGGTTACCAGACTTCAGGGTTACGGTGTCCTCCCCCTCTCTACGGACTTCGCATAATCCTACAATGTCCCAGTGTAACCTGCTCAGTTCCTCTTCCAACTCGCAAATCTTTTCGTCAGTCCTCATTGTGCGTATGTTGTGTGTTACCAGGGCCAGTCGTCGTGGGAATGGGTAGCCGGATTTCGTCCGGGGATTCTTAGCACCCCCTGCTCCGCCATTACCTTGGCCGCTACCCACGCCAGGGATAGCGGAGCTGCCGGAGACTGGGGGCCTGGTATTAATGTGACTTATCATAAAGGGGGTTTTGCCATACGCGCCACGCTTGGCAGGCGGGTTGGCGCGCGCAGTTTTTTTTTTTTTTTTTTTAAAGGTCTCTGGAAGACGCTGCTGCCCATCTCCCGGTATATTATTATTCCCTTAGCAGGCTTCTACTGCAACCACGGGACGATATGGTGGGGGACAATTCTAAGGCCGATCACCCCACGGCACGGTTTTCTGGTCATATCATATAAATTTTATTTATGAAAAATTGAGACTTCTATTAGGCAAATTCATACATTTAAATGATAGGGTTTGCAAAACACCCTTAGATGTTTGTACATGTCACTAGTAGACTCTATTTTGGGCTATGCTAGGGATTCATATCTAAGACTAATGTAGATAAATTAGAAAACATTCAATTAAGATTCTTAAAACTTTTAGTAAACAACAAATCTAAAAATAAATACGTAATCTGTATGTAATCTGACTATAAAGAACTTTTTGAAATTTGCAATATTTTACCGATTAGCTTAAAACATAAATACTTTCTTGCCATAAATAACCATAGCCGCCAGAGCATAGCTCAGAAGCATCCATAATCCAACCTGTACAACGTATCCATAACACCAAGTCTATGACTTTCGGTAAACTATTGGTAACAAGGGTAAACAATTTCTTTGGGGATAGAACCCTAAAGAAACGCATCCCGTACCTAATCAATAGTTTACCGGAGGAAATCGACGAGAGCCAATCAAGAAAAAAAACAGTAGAATGTTAAAAAACACTTTTTTACACTACTACCGTAATACATACTTTGTACCTAAAATAGAGATTCCCTAACAGAGATCCCACAGTGAAACCAGCCACTGGTTTTGTGGGACAAGACCTAAGGAAATTGTAAGGTTCCTAATAATTAAATAAATAATAATAATACTAAATGAGAAACGTTAGTCACATGAAAAGGTTTTTCGGTTGTAATATATTTCAAATACCGTCATCTTATTTAAACTTGGGTATCGCGGTATAAAGGTGCTTAATTTACAAGATTTTAAAACTATTTCACTTTAAAAACTTTGAGGGTAATAATTTAATTAGACATTCATTTTGAATATAGCGGAATGGGTCTTTTTCCTCCAATTTGCTTTACTAGTTTTAACGGTAGAGTGAAAAAGATCGAAGAACTGAATCGACAATTTATCGAACCTAATGAAAAAAATCTTGAGAATGTCAAGAAATGCAACCCCTAGGCGAGGACAGTTGAAAAGCGTCACCGACATTCAGACATCCAGACATATGAAGAATTTTAGGCCAAGCAGCACCTCTAGCACAACTGTGACATGCGACTTTCTCGCGCGGGAAAAATTACCTATCTCTTTCTTCGCTGTACTGTGAGAGAGTGACGGGCGATGCTATGTCGCGCGACAAGACTCGCGAAGCGTAGTTGTGCTAGACGGACTGAAATGGATACGCTTCACTCGCTTCTTTCACTCGGCTAAATATAGACAATTACTAAAAATTGTTTGCCCTATCTGTCTAACTTGTAGAGCCAATTACTTGGCTCTACAAGTTAGATATGTATCGAATAATAATAGAAATAATGCCCAATTTAATGTATCGCGAAACTAGTACAGCAGATTGGTGATAAACAGCTTAATTTTAGTCTATCGTTATAAACTAGTTGAGCAAATTGGTGAAAAGCGTCCAATTTAGTCTAACAGACCATTAGTAGATACATGCCTAGAGCCATTGAATAAATTTCCTTTAAAATATCATTTTGTATGACGCAATACAGTACAGATAGCAAAAATCTATTAATATGTTGATAAATAAAATTGGTGCATAACAAAAAATTACCACATTATTTATTACAATCGTAAAATATAGGCCAGTTTACGATACTTGCACCAATTTCCCGATTAGGTGCCTTTATTTTAAACTACGAATTATTTTGTGATGATAGGAGTCCATATTGACTCACATAACATTCTTATTTGTCATTAGTCATAATTTTCGTAGTCATAATATCTACTTTTCTCTGAAACAAATAACTTTAGGATTGTTATAATATAAACCTAACCTAAGGTAATGGGTTGTACTCTCAAAACTGTTCTAAAGTTAACAATTTCAGAGTTATGGCTAACGGTTTTATAATAAACAATACGTTATGTCAATCAATCGTTATGTGAAAAAATGGGGTTACCCTCATCTGGCAAAAACTTGTTTTACCGAAAGTAATGTTTCGCATAATACTCATTTCGCAGAAATTTTCTGCCACTTAAACGGGAAATATATTTTGAAATGTTTTTGTGTATCCTGGTAGATTAGGATAGGTTAGGTTAGGTTTATTTTATAGCTTTTCAGCAAAATGTATGGTACCAGTAGAATAACAGTTATGCGAAACGAGCATTATGCGAAACGTTACTTTCGGTAAAATAAGTTTCTGCCAAATGAGGGTAAACCGAAAAAATGCGCTCCCCTTTAATAGCCGAAATGACTTACTGCAATCGGCAATTTGTCACAGCGACGCTATCTAATGGTTTATTGCGATATGATAATGCTATTCCCAGAAAGGGCTATTGAATTTACATAGATCGTAAAAAAATATAAATGGTTAGCCGAGGTAAGTTCGCCAGCCATCTTACAACCACACAACTGCAAATGCCTCGTCAAATTATGGCGCGGGTAACTACATGACCTCAGCGCTTAGAAAAACTTAGCACGCACAAATGAGATGCTCTCTAACTAAGTAGCTATACTATGTTTTATGAAGGTACGAGCTCGGAGTCCTTTAAGAGGCGATACACGCAGCGATTTTACGTAGCTGACAGACATGGGTTGCTTGCAGAAAAATGAACAGATTGTTCCCAAAAATCCTGAAACTTGTTGGAGGATACGAGATGTATTTATTAATGTGCTTTATTTTTATTCAATATGTTCATATTTATACTATTACAAATTACTAAAATAGGAAATTTATGAAACATGTAATATTTTTTTTATGAGGGTAGACACCACAATTTTTATATTAAACTATTGATACAAAGATCAAAGCTCAAAGAAAAATTTAAAATGCGCAACCTGGTGAAAGAGACCGGGAACCGGTACCTCTGGATTGCTGGTTCAGAAGCGGAAAGGTCGACGCGGCCAATTCTTCTTTGATCTTTGATCTTAAAAAAATATATCAAGAGGAACCACGATTTCAACTCGATATGCACGTTTTTTTCGTATGATTACAACGTCATATCATGTCAATATCCTTTACGGTCTCATCACGTGGAGATTTTAACCGATTTTAGTAACCAAGCTTCAACTAGACTTCAAATACGGTTATAGGATCCCTTTTGTCCAACTACGGTTGGAAAAAAGAACAAAAACTACGCGGACGAAGTTGGGGACATTCTAGTTTTACCAAAAGTTTGAACTATCATCGCCACAATATAAAACATCGTAAAAGTTTGTATTTTACAACCAAGTACTACAATTTTCATAACTGGAATAGGTACTTATAAAGTTCGACAAAATTAATATTATTTTCAAGACTACATTGTCATCCGGAATATCCGATAACACGAAAATGCACTTTAGAGAATAATGACGAGTCACCCCTGTTAAGGCCTCGTTTAAGTAATCATTCCAAGTTTAATGATGACGCAACGAGTTTGACTTACAATATCGCTAATACAGGATAAAACACCCTTATATAAGTCTGTTTGTAAAAAACCTTAATCTGAAAATCTCCGCGGAAGTTTTGTAACTCTTATTAGGAGCCGCTTCAGTTGCTTTAAAATAATTTCTCACTTTCCTCGTCGTGGGCACTTCGTTACGGTTTCATTCATCTTTTAATTTCTTTCTCCAGATCGTTTATTTTTTCCGTCTCTTTAACATTCCGCCCCGCGGTACCTAATGCGTCAATTACTCGCAAATAAAACGCAGTAATTATCTTACTTCATCTACGATTAAGATGGAACAGATCCCGGGTTTTTATGCAGAAAAAGGGATTTTGTTTTATGAATAGAAATGATTTTATTTCGAGTTTATGTAATTGTCAGCATATTTTGTTCTCTACTGGAGGATAGATAATACAACTGAAGCGTAACATTATGCTTGCCGAGTTTTTAAATTAGTTTATCTACGCACATATCATTAGTGCTCTAAAATGCGTTCAGAAACCGTAGGAAATGGCCAGCATTACTACAACCAATTTTACTATGAGAACTTTCTTATCTGTGGCAGTAGGTAAAATCTCTAAAATCTGTACTGTAATGTTATAACAGTATCAATTTTTGTAAGGTTATGAGTTTAAATTTGGAACAGCTGTCAAAACTAAAGTAGGTCTCTATTCTAGTATCCATAGATATTAATATTGTTATCGATACGAAACGTCAATTCAGTATGTTTTTTTATAAAAACCGCACGACATTTGATCTCGAGTGACATGAGAATATGGATACATTCGTTTGTATATGATTTAGAAAAAAAAACATTCGTCTTGACGGAGGTTCGAATTGACGCCATTATTGTTGTCATTTGTTTGTTGGTTCTTTGCTGTTACGAAAATATAATTGTGATAAGTTTATTGTAATTCACATTTTAGTTGAAAATATTGTTTCAATGTAAATGTAAATTACAACAAATAATCTGTTTATGTATTTGTTCAGATTTATTTCTTACTGCATTAGTATATGTCGTTTTTAGATATTTTACAGGTAGCACTAGTGGTGCCGGTCATTTCCTTATGGCTTCTGAACCCATCTTAGAGTACTTATGATATGTGTGTAGATAAAGTAGTGTATACAACTGTACATAATTAGGCCTTAAAACACTCGTGTGATCCTATTATGAAACTCGCTGACGCTCGTTTCATAAAACCACACTCGTGTTTTAAAGCCCCTCATTATGTATCAGTTGCATAAACTACTATTGTATTATGAACATGAATTATGAAACTCAAGTAGAAACCGACAGTCAGGAAAAATGAGCAATACTTGTAGCGCCATAGCTTTGGCCCTTTTAAGTGTAAAGAGGTGCGGTTTGGCTTAAATTGTGGGAAACTGAATGGACTTTAAAGGTGTACTATACGTTGATTTTCGAAAACACAGTTTACGTCTTATAAACGAAAAAGAGAAATAGGACCCAAAATCTCGCAGTTTTTTGCGTATTGCGCAGCGAGCACAAGTTCCTCGAAGTTGCAGGGATAAACACTGCCCTAACTGATCCTTATAACTTATTAAAAATCACCAACTACATCGTGCTTTGCAATAAAAGTTTTATGTCGATTTCTACCGGGCTACATAGGAGACGACTCGAGAAGGTTTGATTACCAAGATTGCTTCATGCATAAATGTTTCGATAAATTTACAAGAGCTGACTCGGATTTTGTGTGATATAGAATCTTTACTATGCACAAAAAGGGATACTGCGTAGTGCATAAAAGCGCTTTTATTTAGAGTTCTCGAATGTCCGGACCGCTCAGCAGCGGTTGTTGTATTAATTCCGTCCAGCGATGGTCGATATTATGCTAATGGCTTTTTCGGGACTAGAGTCTGATTGGTTTAATAAAAAATACGGTCATACGGAATTCATATTTAATACTCAATATACCTAGTAGATTTTTAACGTAATGAAAAGACGCATTAATAAAGAAATATTGGTGTTTGTTTTGCGTGTCGATAGCAGCCTTGTTATTCGAAGTGGATAGTAGATACCTTGTAATTTGAAACGGATTATCGGATACAACTTTTAGATTAATGTTAGTTACTGAAACGTCAATATTGTTGGATCGAATATAATCCCCTTACGCCCGTAAACAAGTTTATATCCATTGACGTAATAATACCTCAATGTTTATATCAAATAAAAACTAACGCATGCATGCACAGCCTTAAATAGTAGACACAAGTTTAGGATACAGGTGCTATTTTTATTCGATTACAATTAAGCTTATTTTAAATATTCTCGAAAATAAACTGGCTTTACAATTTTAAAATTCTAAACGTCATTAACGCCATACCTTCATAAATACATACATAGTGAACGATCGTTCAAATCATACCACGGTCAATTACAGAAATAGTCACATACGACGTAAACGTAAAAAATATATGGCCATAGAATTAGGGTTCATTATTTACTACTACTTATATACAACAAACCTCACGGGGAAGACGACACTAAAACCACATAATATGTAAACTCGTACGGCTATTCAACGTCTGTGATGAACAGGGGTCCTAAAATGCGAGCAAAATTCATTGAAAGGTTGTCATACGTCATTTCAATCGATTTTGCTCACTTTTTACGATTCTTCATGAAGACATCATCTCATTTTACGACGTTTTTGCGGCTAAAGAATCTTTAAAATGCTATCTAAGAATTTTCTACTTAACTGATTTGAATGAAAAAAGACATGCCTGATTTCACAATTATTGTATTTTTTTATCACTCAAACTCTACTTCGCCTACTAAAACGAAGTCAAGAGTCTAAAGATGTTTGTCTATTTTGTCTAAGATACGACCTAAGTCAACAAACTCCACGTGTATATATAATCTTCAGATTTTTGTCGAAGTCCGGAAAAATATCAAATTTAAAAGTCTAAAACCAAACAGCAGTTTTGTTATATGACAATATTCTGATGGCACAATATTTTTTGAATTTCTTTATCAAAACTGTCTGAAATAAATTTCAAATCTAACCTAAATCTTTGCAAATTTAAATATACCTCGAGTAACAAAAGACTAGCACATTAACAAACTGTGTATTGTTAAACGTTAACACTAAACAGTTTAAGCCAAACCTCGGAAGTGGGTACGATATGGAGGTAGCAACAAAGCAATGCATGTTGCAACTGTTTTACCGGGCTCCACTAAATCTTGCAGAGCCTCGGAGAAGCTCAAACATCGCCAGCTGAAGCCCACTTGTGTACAAACGGAGTATCCTCTGGGAAAGCGTATAATGCACTCGGAAGATTCTAGCCGCAACTGAAGTTCGTTGACTTTAGATTTAGGCCATATTTTAGACAAAGAAATAGTTTTATAGCCGCTTGGCTTGTAAAATTTCATAAATATTACATCTATACCATGGTATAAGAAAATAAGGTATGGCTCTCCGCCCAGTAAGACTTGCTACGTCACTGATTAGTTGCCGATTTAATGTTAACAAAATAATTATAAGGATTTTTTTTTTGCCGCCAGTTGTACAAAAAATAATAATTATGTATTTATTATGCATTACTATTGTCATGTTTTTTAGCTTAGTTTTATTTTGCCGTAATGATTACGACAAAATAAAACTTAGCTTAAAACTCTCACGATTATATGAGATTCATACAGGCAACAAGGGAATCGGGGAGTATTATATAATATACCACTGGCAACACAGAAACGGATTAACAGAACCAACCAACCAATCATAGCGTGATAACGTCAACAGTCTGGCCTGTCACTCTGGAACTTATTATCTTAAAGGTAGCCTGATCTTATACTATGTATTATGAAATTCTAAAATTGAATTGAAAATCAGGTTTCTATGGAGACGAGCGAAGGGCACAAATTAAAATGTATTACGAGTACCAAATAATATTTTTTATTACTTGGTCCGCTGAAATCTTTTTTTCTTTATTTAGTCAGGTAAAAGTATCTTAAAACCATATTTGAATGTTCACTAAACTGAGCTAAGCTGTAACAAAATTGCTCAACACTGTTTCGGTATCGGCGTGAGACGAGGAAAAAACATTTTTACCAACAGGATGGCATTGTAAGTTCTTTCATTTATGTACTTTTAAACTGATTTGTGTATTATATGTGCCATTATAACTGTATTCGCTTAATCGGATATTAGCAACTAATTAAATTTAATTAAATTGTATTTTTAGACTTCTTTAAAGAATTTGTGACCTCCCTGAACATTGTTCTTTAATAAGTTAATATTATTAGGTTCGAATCCCGGCTGGGGCAAATATTTGTGCGATGAACTCAAATATTTGTTCTTGGGTCATGAATGATGAATGTATTTATATATTATGTATAATATATCGTCGTCTAGTACCCATAGTACAAGCTTTGCTTAGTTTGGGACTGGGTCGATTTGTGTATGATTGTCCCATAATATTTTTTATTTTTTTAATTTATTGTATTAATATATATTTATTACACTATTTTTTTATATTTACCTATGTGATTAATATTTTACTCGTTTCCTAGAACCATCCCATTTAGTTAGCAAACTCTAAGTCTTACTAGGGCACTTATATTTTTAAAAATGCTGTAGAAAGACTAAGATTTAAAATGTAGTTTCTCTTTTCCCCAGCAAGCGAAGTAAGGAAATTGGCCTTCATAAATATAAATCGTTTGAAAGTTCCTTTTTAAACACGGGAATTTCGTCTTGGGTCTAATTTCAGGTCATAGGTATTCGTACGTGTTGTGGCTAGGCTTTAGGGTAGTATTTATTCAGCTTCATTCTATCAAAGAGGCTTATTTGCTTAATATTTATCAATTTCTCGTTTACGTTTAATTAAAATAGGTCAAACAAGCGATCAGTGTGAGTAGGTACAGGTCAAAATAAGGTTTGTTGAGGTTTTTGATACCTATTAAATATATAACTAACCGATGATTTTACAAAACACTTGATTGATGGATTTGAAATACAATACGTAATGTGTACATTAAAATTCAATAGGGATTAAGACTGATGATGAACTCTAAAGCATACTGAATTATTCGGATTGACCCCTGCCGCCTCTTTCCGCCATCGCTCTACACGACAGTTAATTCAAAATTAATAATTAAAAAATTCATTGCCAAAGACGCGAATTCGCATCATCGCTGAATAGAAATTTGAAGCGTCGGCAATGAATAATAATAAATATTAAGGGACAATCATACACAAATCGACCTAGTCCCAAACTAAGCAAAGCTTGTACTATGGGTACTAGACGACGATATACATAATATATAAATACATATATAGATAACATCCATGACCCAAGAACAAATATTTTGCACAAATATTTGCCCTGGCCGAATGAATGTGTTAATTTTATCCTCACCACTTAGGTAGTTGGCAGTCCATAACTGTGCGTTTTTTTTAATTTCCTGCCTCGCCTTGTGAAATGAATTGGCGCTTCCAGTATTTCCGGACCAATACGACCTTCAAATCTTCAAGAAACGTACTCCCACCTGAATGGCCGGCAACGCACTTTGACTCCTATGATGTTGCAGGTATCTATGGGCAACGGTCATTTCCCATCGCGATCCATTTACACGTTTGCCTTGCTATACATAAAAAACATAAAAAAATCTGAAAATACACTAATAAAACTAGCTCATTAAATTCATGAAATAAAGAATGAAAATTATAAAAGGGACTTTGGAATATGAGACTTAAGAGGTACGCAAATTAGATTTGAAGTATTTTTTACTGGATTAAGCAGAAATTGTTTGTCCATCAACCACGTACTTAAACACGCTTTTCAAGGCCGAAATGGCTAATCTATTAGAGTGGTCTAAAAGTCAGAAATTACCGTTAAACTTCGAAATTCCTACGGAGTGCTGGGAACGCTCCATACAAATTGGCTACAGGGGCGTCATGTTATTTTTATGTTGCATATAACCAATATTTGTAATGAGGAAAATAAGTGATTTGACATTTTGGTCTTGAAAAAGTGCATTAAAATACATGGTTGTTACAATCATGGTTTAGTTGTTGAAATGTGAGGATTCTGAAAACAATGTGAAAATTGCTTTTCGATTGAAATCATTTTTGTATTTTTATCTTTATTTCATATTCGTTTTTGTATTTTTATTTAAGCAACTACAGTACGCCGTAAAATTCAGCAGTTGTAGTATAAAGATCGCGTACTGTAGTTTGAACTCGTTTATCTTAATTCAATAAACAGTGATATGCATCCTGCATTTTGTTCTCGCTAAATAAAAGTCAAAGAAAAAATCTCTAGAAATGAAGTTTAGCTGTTATTCTCGTGAAAATTTTCAGATTTCAACTTAAGTGAAACATGTGCATTAGTTGGATAACCTAAACTCTACTTTAAATTTATGAATATGTACTTACAACATCTTACAAACTAAGGAACTTATAACGATGATGAAGTTGGAGCGTGTTATTCTACCAAAGAAGCCAACTTGCCTCGCCACTCGTAGGTACTATAAGTTAGGATTTTAACTGAGAGCGTCACAATAGTTACTTGGGCGTTAGACAGAGTTCGCCTAAAGCTGACACGTTTAATTAGGTTAGAGATGCAAGCTGACCCGTCTAGGTCAGTGTAAAGTGAAGCCCACTACAAGTACCTACTTAGGTCTAAAGTTTCCACGCGAATACCTATTTACTTAACATGCTCAAATGTCTGGAGTAGGTATTTAGTTGGTAAACAATTACAGGAGTAGTAGATGCATAGAAGGAAATTCTGGGATCAACCTCTTCCTATAAAATGTAACAGATGAAGGATGGTCATATAAAATAATTGTTTTTAGCTTTTATTCAACCAATTTTATTTACCGTAGTCGGCTATTTCTGTCCAGCTGTTTGATGAGCAGACAGTATTCTTTAACAAATAGATGGCGCTGTAGGTACTCTGGTGCCGCACGCTTATATAAATCCTGCATCGCGCTGTTGAGATTTTGCCTGAAATTACCCCTCTCTATACAAAAGTTATCTTCAATACAATTTTAGAATTTTATAACAGTATACCTAGATGTAAATTCAAGCGAATTACAAATACCGTACTAAGGGCGTTCTTTACTAATTACTTATACTTTCAACGTACACACACAAACAAGATAAGTATAAAGTAAATTTTATTTCCTTTTCCCAAACAATGTCATGCAAAATTTAATGACCTGTCAATTCTTAAGATCGCGTTCACCTATAACGGCTTAAAGGGAATGATTTTGTCAAAGTATAAACGAGTTTTGTTCACCACGATCCCGTGTAATAAATCACCACGATGTTCGAAATTTGAACTACGCATCGTGCCGTCTCGCTCATTCAAAAATTGTTTGATTCAAGATCGAGAGGGATGGCACGATACAAACTTCGAATTTCGATCTTCAGAGTAGCCTTTCAGAGACCATCATAATTACACACTGTAATTATTTCATGGTTGACTGTTGTACATACGTACATAGTACGTAGGTGCGTCATAAAACATAATAATATTATAAACATAGATAAAATCTATGACCCAGGAGCATAAAACTTTATATTCGAGCTCATCACACAAATATTTGCCCTTGCCGGGATTCGAACCCAGGACCGCCGGCTAAATAGGCAGCTGCACTCTACCGCGCCAACCGCGTTGTCATAAAAATTGTACATCGAATTTTACAGCACAATTAGGAATTAGCATTGTCTTCAATTAAAATGTATCTCGAGTGTGTAATAAAAACAAAATAAAACTTTGTTTCCAATTACGTTCCAATTAAACACTGAGAACAAAGAAGCATTCATTAAATTATACTATTTCCATGAAGACTTTTTTACACTATACGGCAAAATAGCTTTAATGTTCATAGCACATGCCTAACTACTACCCATGGCGTGGGGAAATAAGTTGTATAAGGGCTTATACAGCTATATAAGGGCTGCATAAGCTCTTAGTTTTTTTTTTATATCTGCGGGTCCCTTTGCACGTTTTGTTGCTGACAACGTCTCGTCCTTTGGGACATGACGCCGAGAACTTTTAGAGCCAGCGCACACTACGGCTTCTTGTGGCCGCGATAGTACCTACATCTCTCCTTTTCTCACTTCGAGCGTGGAAAAGAGCGCTGTACTGTGGCGGCCACAAGAAGCCGTACTAATGCATACTGCATGTGTCCCACTTAGGTAGAGCGTATTGTGGGACTAGATCGATTTGTGTGAAGTTGTCCAATATTTATAAATTTATGAAACATGTAATGTCAATTTTTTTTTATGTGGGTACGTACCACAATTTTTATCAATGGTTTGTCCAATATTTATTTACTGACCGAGCGAGCGAAGCGTCTCCGTTTCATCGTCTGTCCGGATGTCCAGATGCTTTCCGGCTGTTCTCGCCTAGAGGTGGCATTTCTCAACAGATTCTTTTGAAATTTTGTGAATAGGTTCAGACCTATCCTACTTATCGATAAGTCCTACAGATTGTTACTTAATTTTACTTTTTAGGGTTCCGTACCCAAAGGGTAAAAACGGGACCCTATTACTGAGACTTCGCTGTCCGTCCGTCCGTCCGTCCGTCCGTCCGTCCATCCGTCCGTCCGTCCGTCCGTCCGTCCGTCCGTCTGTCACCAGGCTGTATCTCAAGAACGGTGATAGCTAGACACTTGAAATTTTCACAGATGATGTATTTCTATTGCCGCTATAACAACAAATACTAAAAATTTAATAAAATAAATATTTAAGGGGGGCTCCCATACAACAAACTTGTTATAGCTATATATACATATATATAGGTACGGAACCCTTCATGCGCGAGTCGGACTCGCACTTGCCCAATTTTTATTGATTATTTGTTGATTTATTTTGTTGATTATTTGTTGATTCAGTTTTTCGTTGTTTTTTGTTAATATTAAAAACCTTTTTTCCTAATGTTTCTGTTTAGATGTTAATAAACGTTATTTTCTTTTTTAATTTTTTCCCTACATTTTTGCTAATGGAACTGTATTAAGCGATTACTCCACTAGAGCAGATGACTAAAGTAGATATGGTGATATTTCTTACAAATGTTATAAACTTTAGATTTTAACCAGTAGATTTGGGATCGATCAAAACGTCTTCCAAATCACTACACAAATACTGAAACGGTCTCGCAGCCCGAGCAAACGTGATCAAGTAGGCAAACACCATGGGGCTACGTGACGATTATGGCCAAGTTAGGACAAGATTCAATTCTCATCTCCATCCGTATAATGAGAAGGTGCACCGCAGAGATCGATCTGTAGGTAAAGTTATTTAAAGCGCGGTTGCAGTCACAATTGTCCCTTTTCCCGATATAATCAAATAAAGGATTAAAAACGAAATGTTACCACATTTTTAAATTTTCGAAAATATCCCAATTTATGATTAAAAATCCATTTGAAAAGTTCCTCATTCTAGAAGAGCGTAGGCGTCAAGTAATTGGTCACAGAGCAGATAATCTTACAGTCGAACTATTACTAAGACAGATTTGGTATGGGAATTGTACCACTGTTCTTTTTGTAGTTTGCGACTATCAATTTTCGTGACGTCATTTGAGTGCTGATTCTTAGACCAAAAAACTAGTGCGTATAACTGAATAAAAATAATAGTGTTAGGTTCTGGGATAATGAGGTAATTAAATTAGTTTAAAATTGACATTATATTTTATCTGTGACACGCGACTCTTTGTCGCGCAAGAAACATCACCTGTCATTACCTGTCACTTTCTTTACAAAATCGTGTGACAAAGAAGGGTGATACTGAGTCATGCGAAAAATGAAGTTCCAATAAGATGTGCTGGCCCTGCTGGTTAGTTTTGTGAACGACCAAAACGATTATGGGCAAAATAGGGGTAGATTAAATTCTCATCTCCATCGGTATAACAAGAAGGCACACTGCAGAGCTAGCTGTAATGTATCTGACATATTACGGACAATATGGCTGACTAGCTTTTACCGGTCGCTTCGCTCGTGGAGAATGAAATGTGGCCATATTAACTTTCAACTCTTGATTTAGCCCTGTTATTCAATGAATATCCTTTTAATTTGTAGCCTATGTCCTATTCTTATATATAAACCATATTAGGTATTTCCGAAAATTTCACGTAGGTATAATATATAGGATATGGCTGGTATAGTCTGGCTAATGAAATATTACTCGAAGTTTTGGCGGGAAATTAATAAAATCTGTGGCTGGTCACACTTTGTGTAGTAGGAACTATAGTTTTGATACTTGAAATTATTTTTGATTTTCTATGCACACGTAAGGTACCTAAGAAAATAAGTTATGTTGACGTGCAGTTATAGTCAGCTCACATAATTTCTACCACTATGTACGGTATAGTCAACGACAAACACATATGTTTACACTTTCTAACCATTATACAAGGCGAAAAATTTAATGTAGGTAGTGTAGATAAGACCTAGCTCGATAATACCATATATTAATCCATCACCAAAAAAAATGCTTTAAGTACTATGCCAAATTTAAACTCCATCCGAATGTTAGAATTAGAACAAGTCCATAAAGGATCAAAATTATTTGTAGAGGACCCACCTACTAAATTGTTTAAATCATAAACAATTGGTGATGCCACAAGGAAATATCTGTCAACATTAGTCGGCTAGCCAGACTCTATTTATGCAAACGTATTTCCTTAGCTAATTCGTAGACTTTATTTGATGATTATGGGCAAGTCAGGAGTAGATTCAATTCTCATCTCCATCCGTATAATAAGAAGGCGCACCGCAGTGCTGCCGTAACGTAATTCAAAGCGCGAGTTGCAGTCGCATTTTTCCGCCGCCAACCTCTGGCTCCACTCCAATCTTTATTTCCTCGACTACTATAAAGCACCTCCACAAAGCGTAAATAACGCAACAACTTTTGCTGTCAAATGAATTCTCTTTGAGTTTCCGCGCGTGAAAATCAAATTCTGTTATTTTTTTGGCGTTCATTGAAAGCGTGTCATGTAATTTAGTAGATGTGGGATGCTGTTTGAGCAATTATGAGATGATTTCGTACGTGTTCGAGTCTGCCGTGTTAGTACATGCATGCAGCGTTCTAATTACGTGACTGGGTTTAATTCGCAGCGTTTCGCGACATAGACTATTACTGCTGTATTTTTTTTTTCACCCTTAAAACTGGAGGCTAAATTCAATGTTTTTAAGGAATGTCTACTTCAGTAATGTGTTAAATACTCATGAGTCCTAACCTAAAGATGGAATAGCACAAAATTGATATGAATACGCGGACTTGTGGCCGTGATATGTCATATATACATCCCTCAAATGGTATATAATACATATTACCTATGACCTCTTGGAGAGATTTCCGAATTGGCGATATACCTAGTATATCGCCACTTCACCGACCATTTCGCGTTAAGTTTGAGCCTCATTTAGATGCAACGCCATAAATATCAGGCGTAAACAACTAGTTTGTGTAGGTACTAGGCGGCCGTTTGCGGCCGCATTTTGTACCGACAGATGGAGATGAAAATATAAATATTACGGTTTTTTACATTTTGAGAGCGAGGGAGCTCTAGAAATATGCAATTGTAAGTAAATTAAATATTAGCAACCTGCAGTTGTCTGCCAAGTAGGCTTAGGAGGAGAAGGAAAGAAACGAATCACTTTAAGGTTTATTAAAATACATAAAATTGGGAAAGCGCGAGTCCGACTCGCGCATGAAGAGTTCCGTACCATAATCTATAACAAGTTAGTTGTATGGGAGCCCCCCTTAAATATTTATTTTATTAAATTTTTAGTATTTGTTGTTATAGCGGCGATAGAAATACATCATCTGTGAGAATGTCAACTGTCTAGCTATCACCGTTCTTGAGATACAGCCTGGTGACAGACGGACGGACAGCGAAGTCTCAGTAATAGGGTCCCGTTTTTACCCTTTGGGTACGGAACCCTAAAAAACGGGTTTACTCACGTTGTAGTTGTATTCGTATGTGTTTTAATATGTCTGAAACTCACCGGAGTTTACTTTAAGGTTAGTGCGTTTTTTAATGACATATGTTTTTTTGGGAATGAGATGAACTGGAACATGTAAAAGTGGAAGACTGGAAGAGATCCCTAATAGAGATAAGTTCGCCTTCGTACATGTTTTATTTGTTATATTTATAACCAGTTATTGTTACAATGAAGCGTGTACACACATACATGCATACAAAATACAAATTAGGCCTCGTTACCAGTAAGTCGGACTTAGTGTGGGAGTAAAAACTAAAAACCCACTAACGGGAATGCCTCCGCGCCACAGGAGAGAGAAAATTGATGATATAATAGAATCGCAACACTTTGATATAGTTGCCGGCAAACTTTTTGAACATAAATGGCGGATCGGCGCATATGTACATCTGTACGTAAATCGGCTACTGCGCAGTCAAGGTTATGCTCAAAAAGTATGCCTGCAGCTGTACCACATAATAAATACCGCTAACCTTCCTGTTCGTATTGAAAAAGACAGCAGGGTTGTTTTAAAGTTTCATCAAAAGACATGCTTGCCTCTTATTTCTCGATTTTCGTTTGACCTAACGACACATAGCGTGCGTTTCCAAAGATGCGGACAATACAATAAAAATATACGCACACCAAAATACATTTACACAAGAAATCAAATACAAACAAATTAAAAAAAAACGGTAGGCGGTCTTATCGCTCAAGAGCGATCTCTTCCAGACACCTTCCTGACAACCTTTGTGTAGTGCAGTTGGTGCTAAGTAAAAATCACATGATGTAAAAGACACATTGTAAGGTACCACCAGGAACAAATAACCTAGGGGGGTATTCGACCAATTTTAGAGATATAATGGAGATCTCTCCTTTTCATCGCCATCCGTCACTTTTGACGTGTGCCTACTTGACAAGTGGCGATATCCCTAGAACATCGCAACTTCGTCAATTCGGGCGCGCAAAATTTTCGCTTCCTTTGTATGTGACGGCATAAATAACAGGCGCATACTTTAAATTGACCGCGTAGTACGTGAAATTATTCCGTTACGTTTCGTTCAAAACAGAAATTTATATACATGAATAACATTTTTGACAATCATTATCGCCTTCGTATTTCCAAAATTGAGATGAGATATGCCACTTTTAAGCTCATCGCATTTAGATGACAGTTCAATGGCGATATAACTGTTACTAACTGTGTTGTTTGCTATAATAGAGATTTGACGTTTGGCGATCACTCAAATGTCAATCTCGAATTAGGTCCCTAGGCTGATTTGATTTTTAATCGCACTCTTTTCATTAACGCGCAGAGGAGATTTTGAGCACTGTCACTGTCATTGATTTTAGACGAACCATTCCGCTCTGCTCGGCTCCGTTCCGCTCCGTTGGACTCCAACTCAGCGTCAGCCAAAACGGATCACACGGATATTTATGCATTATTGAAATCTTCCAATAACTCATAAATATGGAAACCTGAAAAAATTATAAAGAGTATAAATGGTAAGATTGGCTTAAAATCAATTAATTTTTAGGGTTCCATAGTCAACTAGGAACCAAAGTTTCGCCATGTCCGTCTGTCCGTCTGTCCGTCTGTCCGCCCGCGGCTTAGCTCCGTGATCATTAGTACTAGAAAGCTGAAATTTCAGAAAAAAAACAAACATGAAAATGAGGCCTTATTATTACTTTCAATGAAAACTATATTGAATGAAATCGATCGAGCCGTTTTTGAATTATCGCAAAATTTCATAATTTTCTTTAAAATGTCGTAAGTGCCGCGCGGTGTCCTTATACTTCGAACGTTACACATATTAGTTAAGTGCCATACTGCATAAAAACATTCCAGTCAATCTGGCGCGTATAATCGATAACTGCTAGAAGGTAATAAGTAATTACAGTTACTTTGGCGTTTACGACCTTTTTATAGAGCTTGAAATCTTTCTCGTAATTTAAACCTCGGGCTTAAAATCGCTGTTTTAAGCCCGTCTGTTGTGATTGTGAAGGATGGGCATCTACGGAACCCTACACTGAGCGTGGCCCGACATGCTCTTGGCCGGTTTTTTTAAGTGATCATTTGCACTTATTAATCTTGCTATAATTCAGCAACCAAAATTTACCTGGAATATTCCGCAGGGACATGCCATTTTTGCTCCGAAAAATCCAATCACAGTGCTGATTATAGACTAATTAGTGAACGTTTGAGCGGTCAGAGTCTACGAATAATGTTCGGATTTTCAACCTAATAGTTTAATTAATGCATAAGTTGAGACTGGGGCAACTATAGTTTGCGTTCGTTTAAGTTCAGGTAACGTGGTAGGTATTTAAATATTAAATGCTGACCTTTGCGCCTCTTTCCTCTTCGGTTTGTGCTCTCAATTTAATAACGCTGAGAATATGGGCACGTGCCCAGCACTAATGTCTTAATATTACTTGAAAAGCCGTTAATTTATAATTTACAGAACATTTTATTATTCTATTAGAGAACGTAGTACCTACTGTGAATTTGGTAATTTACTTGTGATAATAAACTTTTAGCGCATCTATTTTAGTTTGTTTCGTTATAACAAAAATATTACTAGACGCTATTTGTATCCATCTTCCATTTAGCAATATCTCCGCTTTATCATCCGGCATTATTTCGAAAATACATCCATTTTTGCTGTGCAAGCTGTGCTGAGTGGCAACTCGACACTTTTAAAGAGACAAGGCAAAATTATAACAAATATTGGTCGTATTCATGGTTTAAATATTGGTCGCTTCTGTTATTTCTGAAAAACAAATGTAGTAACATTGAAAACAAAATAATGGATCAGTTTTTTCATAGCGTCAGTTTAATATAATTATATATATGTCACACTCGTATTCATAGGATTCAATCCCATCTACAATGTTATAAAGGATATATTTTTAATGGGGTCATGACCCTATATTCCCATAGATTTGTGAGCGATCATGCGAATAAACTGTTTTTCACCCCTGTCATACGACACGAATGCCTCAAATTATTTGAATGAAATGCTATTCATAAATAAAATACCAGGGGAAAATACCCGTACGTTTGATGCTACCGCGATATGGAATTGTCTTTGGTTCGTGAAGTAAATAACTTCAAAGAAATGCGCAACAAAGGAAGTGTTCTAACCAACGACGCACCCGGTCGTAATAACACAAGAATATCAGAGTACAATACTTAATGTTGTTTTATCTCGTATCCAGGGGTTCTCGCACAATCTAAAATAACGAGACGCTATGTCAGGCGTAATAGACCACAAGTGCAAGTTCTGCCTTAGCTGAAAACTGACAAAAAATATAATGTGTAACGTTAGCGTTTTACCTCAGTGATCCTGTGTATTTCAAACCAGAAACCAATTAATTGAAATGCTCAACCATGCTCTTGTTTATTTATTTCCATGCAGTTTTAACACGTAGAGTACCTAAGTTCTCCACATATAGGCCACCATATCGATTTCACTGAATAAAACACATTTTTATGTAAGAGGCTTGTAATTAACATTAAGTAATCGGTCGAGAAACTATATAAGTAGTCGCTGTCGTTTTTATATATCAAATGTTACATAATATACACCATAGTATTGTAATTATAAATAAATAATAAATATTAAGGGACAATCTTACACAAATCGACCTAGTCCCAAACTAAGCAAAGCTTGTACTATGGGTACTAGACGACGATATACATAATATATAAATACATACATAGATAACATCCATGACCCAAGAACAAATATTTGCACAAATATTTGCCCCGGCCGGGATTCGAACCCGGGACCGCCGACTCAGTAGGCAGGTGTCTACCAACCGAGCCAAACGCGTCGTCGTGGTTTTATAATAATCAACAATAATATCAGGTTAATACGGTTTACCCTTGTTTGGTCTAATAATTTTTTGCCTAATTTCATTTTGTCTAAAATTACTATGCATATTTATTCAGTTTGCCTAATATTCGTTTAGTCTAAAGTCATTTCGCTTAATGAATATTTTGCATAATCTTGTTTCGCCGAATTTTCATATTGCCTAATTTTTGTATAATATATAATTTCATTTTAGGTACCTATCTATTATTGAACTAATATAATTACATTTCCTATAAACGCTAGTTTGCCTACTACAATTTTTAGGGTTCCGTAACCAAAGGGTAAAAACGGGACCCTATTACTGAGACTTCGCTGTCCGTCCGTCCGTCCGTCTGTCCGTCCGTCTGTCACCAGGCTGTATCTCAACAACGGTGATAGCTAGACAGTTGAAATTTTCACAGATGATGTATTTCTATTGCCGCTATAACAAAAAATACTAAAAATAAAATAAAATAAATATTTAAGGAGGGCTCCTATACAACAAACTTGTTATAGATTATATATATGTATAGGTACGGAACCCTTCATGCGCGAATCGGGCTCGCACTTGCCCAAATTATTGTATAATTTCAGTTTGCCTAATTTGCACGTGCAGTATATTATTTTAGGTTTTTTTTTATTACCTATTATTTATTTATTTATTAATCAAAGTATACACCTGAAATACAGGGTGTAACCGACGGTGTACCGAAAACTGAAACCAGAATCAGAATCAGAATCAGAATTAGAATATTATTTATTGCCTTAAAAAACTTATCCTAAGAATAACATTGCTAGTAACTACAAAAAAACAATACAAAACAGAATAAAGTGAGGCAATGGGTCTCAGTCTCAGCATGTGCTAGGTCAGTAAAGCCCAGCGCTGGTTTTCAGACTAAGCCCGGAGATTAAGTCGGCTGCTGACATGTTGACAGTTAAAAAAAAAAAATTAAATTAAATGTATAATATGACAAAAAAAACAATAATAATAACAACGTGATGCAAACAACTATAATAATAAAAAAAATAAAAAAACTACTAAAATAATGTAAATTAAATTACAATAACACCAGCATGGAGGTTTGTGAGTGTGTGTGAATGTATGTATTAGTGGATGTGTTTGTCTTTGAGTTGTATATCTGTAAAATATTTGTGTGTGCAAAAAAAAAAGGAAAGAAAATGAAAAATGAAAAATTGAAAAATGAGAAAGAGGGAGATTATTTAAACTTGCCTTGCATATCCAACAAGTGACTGTGCACTAACTTTTTGTACTTATACAACGACATGGGTTCTCGTAGGGGTGGTGGCAGATCATTCCAGATTTTCGATGCTGCGAATTTAAAACTCCCCCTAAAGAATGCCGTCTTGTGCTGTGGTACTCTAAGTTTAGTGCATGGCCTCAGTGACTTGCTGCGTGTATCTTTAACCCATTTTATTTTTTCATGCAAGTAGCTGGGTTTCTCAAACTCTATGAGTTTCCTTACTACGCATGCCAGGTGCAGTATTCTCCTGTTCTCCATATTCAGGGTCGCATTTTCGTTTAAAAATGGCGTTATATGCGCTCGTCTGGGAACGTTGTAACAAAACCGAACACATGCGTTTTGTACCCGTTGTATTGCCTTTTTTGTGTCAGCTAGGAGTCTTGGTCCATATACTATATCCGCGTAATTAAATTGTGACAGTATTAGGGATTCTACAAGAGTTTCCCTAACATTAGTTGAAATATATTTTCGGATCCTGTAAAGCATTTTAAGGCGGTAGAAGGCATTTCTAACTTTTAGATTTACATGTTCAATGTATCTCAGTTGACCATCCATCATAAGGCCTAAATTTTTCGCAGTGTCCACTTGTGTTACAGAGTCGCTTCCTATAGTTACTACTGGGTGTTGTTCTTTAATTTTAGTGCGTTGCCATTTATTTCCTAGTATTAAAAACTGAGATTTCGTTGGATTTAAAATAAGATTATTTTTGAGAGACCAGTCAGCTATTGTGTCTAAATCTTTGTTTATTTTATTAAGAGATATCTCCAAATCATTCGGCGTAAAAGAATAATATATTTGGGTATCATCTGCATACAAGTGAGCATTACAATGTTTCAAGTTCTTCATCAGATCAGCTGTGTATAAAATGAATAGTAAAGGACTCAAAATTGAGCCTTGTGGTGTCCCTCGACTGATATTTTGTATTTTTGACCTGAGTACCTCGCCCTGATCTGTTTCCATTTCAACATACTGTTTCCGGTCTGTTAGGAATGACTGAAACCATTTGCATGACGTTGATGATATCCCATAATATGCCATTTTAGTCAACAGTAATGTAGGATTGAGACAGTCAAAGGCGCGTGAAAAATCCAGGAGTACCAGAATGGAGCCCATTCCCTTGTCTGATGCTGCGATTATATCGTCTGTGACTTTTGCCATTGCAGTGGCCGTTCCATGTTTATTTCGGAAACCTGATTGTGTACATGGTAGTATGTTATTATCCTCTAGGTACTTAGAGAGTTGGTCACAGACGGTTCTTTCAATAATCTTAGAAAGAATGGGTAGGAGACTTATTGGTCTTAGGTCTTTATAATCCTCGGTTTTGTTCGATTTCGGGATTGGCCTAACCTTAGCGAGTTTCCAAGAATCTGGGTAGGTATTAGTTGCAATTGAAGTGTTAACTATGTGTGCTATTATTGGTAAAGTGACATCTAGTGTTAGGCGTATCATTTCTACCGTTGTCCCGTCGTGGCCACTTGCATTCGTAGCGATAGATGCAATTATTCTTGAAATTTGCTGTTCAGTAATTCCTGCAAGGTTGAATTCGAATTCGCCTAGTTTTTTATTTTCGAAAGAAGTCTGCATCTCGCTATCGGTATCTGAATTACCCGGTAGTCTCAGGAAAAAGTTATTTATGTCGTCCGGGTTGTGCAGATGTTGTGGGATCGATGGTTTGTCGCTATCACCCAAGCTAGCCGAACCGAAACCATGGCTTCAGACCATTATTCTGGCCTGGAAAATCGTGGAAATTTCTTTGAGAAAATTCACAAATTTTTCTCGCGAGTTTTCATTTTTTCTTTATTTTTCCGTTAATCGAATTCTACCGGTAAACATTTTTCATGAAAAATCGCATGAAAATAGCATTTTCCGCAAAACACGCAATGTATCATAAACAGTATTATGTAAGCTTTACGGTACAACACAGAGAGTGGAGTGAGACAGATAACGGTACTGGTCGGTCATTGATCTGCCAGGCCAGTCAGTGCGATCGCGCAGCGCGTTGCGGTCGGACGCATTAATAATGTTTACCTACCCGCACATTTTATTTGCTTTACTTGCTTGAATGAAAATAATCTTGTTAGACTGTTTTAATTTATCGGTCAGTTGTTATTGGTGTTAGGTAGTACACTAGTTGTGATCTGTGGTTGCGTTGTTTTTGTGGTTGCATTAATTCATGTCATTCGATGCGCATTGGCGTAACGGTATGTTTTGTGCTGACGCGTGAGTGGAATGGGGAGCGCCCGGACCGGTCGATGCTTGCCGCGTGCTCCCCTCCCCGCGCGTCTGCACCCGAGAGAATTGGACGCAATACATTGCGCGTCAAGTTTTATAATTTATTTTGGAAAATCTTATCCTTGAGTTTTCCGAGAAAATGAACACTCGTTTTCAGTTCGTGATTATGGTCTAAAACTACAGTTTTCGTTTTCGGTACGCTGTCTGTTACACCCTGTATATTCAATTCCCTGCAAAACTTAAGGATGGAAAGTGTTTGTATGGAACCCTCGGTGCGCGTTCGGTTCGCAGTTTAACCTAACACTCCTCGCTTCGCTCGTCGTCGTACCTAACTAAGCCAAGTCGGATCTGCCTTAAGTTGAAATAGGTACTGTTAGAAATCGTAAGCCAAGTCGGGCCTGCGCGGCTCGCTCGCTTCGCTCGCTCGTTAGGGTCGTAGTTCAACCTAACACTCCTCCTCGCTTCGCTCGTCGTCGTACCTAACCTAAGCCAAGTCGGATCTGCCTTAAGGTGAAGTACGTATTATTAGGAATCGTAAGCCAAGTCGGACCTGCGCGGCCCGCTCGCTTCGCTCGCTCGTTTGGGTCGCAGTTCAACCTAACCTCGCTTCGCTCGTCGTCGTACCTAACCTAACCCAAGTCGGACCTGCCTTAAAGGTTATGTTCATAAAATGAGTTTCAACGTGATGGTCGTTAGTTAGAATAACATTCGGCAAAATAATCATTAGTTAAAATAACATTCGGCAATATAATCATTAGTTAAAATAACATTCGGCAATATAATCATTAGTTAAAATAACTTTCGGCAATATAAGAATTAGTTAAACTAATATTAAACAAAACAAACTTTATTTGAAGTGATGATTAGACTAATCGAGTTTTGACAAAGTGATCATTTATTGAAACAATAACATGAAAACTGAAATTAGGCAAACCGTTGGTTATACTAAAAGTAGGTAGGCAAACTGAAATTAGGCAAATATTTTTTTGATAAAACAAGGGAATACCGGTTAATACGCCTAAAAACTCAAAATGGCGACAACTGACACGAACATACAACTTTCAACACAATATTAAACTTACAACACATTATTATTATTATTACTAAAACAACTAACTAACGAACGAAACGGACTATAGTTAAAGAGTCGAGGAACATATCGCGGCTGTTAAGAATCTTCAGGTAAATAAGATCGCCAGAAGTGCTACTCCAATGTCCGAAATTCGACCGTCGTATAGTGCCATCCCACTCCCCTAAAATCAGTTTGACAGGAGATCGAGAGGGATGGCACCATATAACGAGTCGTGCCCTCCCACTCATTCAAATATTGTTTGACACGATATCGAGAGGGATGATACGGTACAAACTTCAAATTTCGATCTTCGGAGTAGGTCTTTTGATATCGAGCGAACTGATAATGAAGACCAAGTGCGGGTAGTTCAAAATACAAGATGTTGATGTTCGCCTCTTCAGTCCTTTTGAGACCCTGGATGTAACATTACGTACGAAACGTCGAGGTAATTTAATCAACACCATTTTGAACGCGATTAGGTCCCGTTTTGCTATAATTATATCTTTTATCAATTCTCATAATATTTCTGGTCAAGCTTTAATAAACAAGCTGATGTGAACCGAGTTTTTTTTTGGGTATTATTCTGCAATATTAAAAATTATAAACTAGTTTGTATAAAGCTTTATACTCTCTCGGTTTGTACTGTGAAGGTTGTGCTTCACGGATGGTGGTTGGCCGTCAACTTAAGAATAAAGTAGTTTTTAGATTTAGAATAAGACGTATGACATTAGTCATAAAAATAAAATGTATAGGGAGTTATCGTCTGGCCTCTGGGCAATAAACAGTTTTAACGAAGTACCTCTAGTGCTCTATTATTTATCATCTGAAGCTATCCCCCAGCAGTCGTCACACTTGGTGGAGTCTGCGAAATTTTTAACTAGAGTCACGCGAGTATTGAAAGTTTCCCCGCTCCCAATTAATTTTGTCCACAGATTCTTGGGCATCTGTTACAATTACGTACTGGAAGCATACGGTTTGCATAGAACCCGTACAGGAGCGGAACGCACTGTCTATATGCGTACGAAGCGCAACGAAGAATAAGTGCACATTTGGCAACAGCGAATTGCCATCATCAGTGTGGTATTGTATGTCGTGACGGCACTGCCGTAACGGAGCGAGTTCGACAGACGGGTGAAGTTGTCGAATTATTGAATCACCCATTATCATTTTTCATCCTATGCGATTTTAATCTGTTTGTGCATTTGATTTGTTTGGATTCCATACGAAAATGGAGACGAGCACAATTAATGGCTTTTCCGACGTTTAAATATTGGCCCGTGTGAAAATACGAATTAAAATAATCACAAATGGCAATTACGGTATAAATTTTCGGGGACCGTATTACAGACTAATTTCAGACATCGGTTGAGGATGTTCTTTCAGTGTTAAACAACGAATTCCCGTCGAGCCGAAAATAATGTACAAGAATTTTATCATCGTCGGCGAAAATCGCAAGAATCCCCAATAATTCGTTTCTATACGCTTGAAGCACACGTTGTTGACATCAGACAAGCAACTGTCAATGAAAATATGGAATTTTGCCAATGAAAAACATTCAATTTCAGTGTTGTCAAACGATGTAGCAAATGTTCTTAAAGAGTGGAAGCCTTCAAGTTCAGCCATTATCACTAATTATACAATATATTGCTAGTAAAACTTTATTTGATTAATATGTGCTGTGCCGGACCGAGTGCTTGTCAAGAAAGTGCAACATCAGGAACAGCGTGCCTGAGCGAGGAGGACCGCTCAAGCACTGAAGAGCGCCGCTGGACACCGTGGACGCCGATCGAAACGCTGCGCTTCTATCAGGCAATAATGAACCATAATATATAATTTGTAGAATATGTGTTTATTAGGATGTAAATAATTGTCCCATAATAATTATGCTAGGTGTATGATAGTTCTAGATGTTAGTAGGGTCCTACAAATAATAATCGTTGTGCATAAATTATTACCCTATAAAATAATCCACCGATTATCTCCATGGAATTATGTGGTGCAAAGACTCACTCCTAATGGTCGGGCCAAGAATGTAATAATTCATGTTAACAGATTGAAGAAATTCTTCAATCGTTAATTAAAAATAAATTTAAACAGTTCTATATTTCTAGGGTGTAAATAATAAAACTATTATTTTTCAGCAATTTTTAATTCAGGCTGACTGTACAAGGATGCAGTTATGTTTGTTGCATTTGCAAGTGTCACTGTTGTAACTATAATTTAATTTCTTTCCACTATATATTAGCTGCATTTCTAAGATATTACTATAGGAAGTTCAATTTTTAATTTCTTGCACTATACATTTATTGCACTTTAAGTTTATTGCACTTACAATACCTTTCCTTGTAATAATAATAACTTATAACTTTCACAGAATTCCAATAATTAATTATAACACTGATTTTCTTTTCAGAACTTTAATGTTTACACATGTTATAATAATCTTTTATTTTCATGTATCACACTGCGGAGGCCATACATAGCTGTCCCAGCTCCCTGGGATTTCAGCTACTGGTGTGACTGAATGCGGCTCGCATTCTTCATCCAGGCGGCGGCAGGATCGTGGGGTCTTGGCCTGTCGGGCCAAGGACTCTGCACCCTGCATCAGGCCAATGCAGACTGAAGATTTTATTTTATTTTCATGTCTGTAATATAATAAATTTTATTAATTTTAATTAAATGTTAGGTAGGATTTCTTTAATAAAAATAACTTTCGTTTCGCGTTTTAATAATAATTGACTTTTCGACAGTGACATAGCATTTTGACATGTCATTATGACGTGTACCGCTATCGTCGATGGTCGTAAAATCAATTATGAGGTCGTAATTTCTTTTTGTTTAGGAGTGGTACAGATAGCTGGACTAAAGATAATACTTTAGTCCAGGTATTTATTTAGAATAAGAGGTAATTAAGGTACGGAATCTTGAAACATAGTTCATATGCTTCAGGATTCTAATGTAAAGGTAATTAAGGTACAGATTTCTGGGGCATATTTAATATATATGCGCCAGGATTCTAATATAAAGCTAGTGGTAGACGATTGTCACTGTTTGTTTGGATGACTGAGACAAGTGTCATAGACAATGTGTCAGCCATCTAATATAAGGGCAGTGACATATCGTGGTACAATTGTTTGGAGCATGCGACGTGTGTCATACTCCAGGCAGTTAAGGTGGGAACATTCGAGGCGATTTAATCGGGTAATTTATTTAAGCCGGTTTTACACCAGGCGATTAAATTGTGGAAGCCTATCTTTTTAATATTGTATCGAATGGTCTATGCTTTAGAATAAGTCGAATGACACTTGGGGTAGTCAGATTGGTGCCTTGCCTTTTTAGCAGGGTTTTTGTCAAGGCGAAGCCAGTGTCAGACAACATGTCAGATTACGTAACATGCCATAGGCTAGTGTCTGCTCATGTCCTGACCCTGGTTATCTCTTAGCAAGAGACCATCTGGGTATGAATGTATGGGTATCCCTGCATAGGTAGGGACTTATTATGTGTTAGGCAGGAGTAGTCTGTCTAGTGTCTCTGTATTAAGATGAATTTCCCTCGTCCACCCCGAGACGGCGGGAAATGTGAAGGTTGTGCTTCACGGATGGTGGTTGGCCGTCAACTTAAGAATAAAGTAGTTTTTAGATTTAGAATAAGACGTATGACATTAGTCATAAAAATAAAATGTATAGGGAGTTATCGTCTGGCCTCTGGGCAATAAACAGTTTTAACGAAGTACCTCTAGTGCTCTATTATTTATCATCTGAAGCTATCCCCCAGCAGTCGTCACACTACACATAATTATCGTCTGTTGACAACCAAAACTCACTAAGTAACAAATACCTATTTAAATCAAAGCTCGTATCTCAGTATCAATCTACAAACTAGATACGAGGTTTTCAAGAGTAGTGAGAGAATTTTTAGTAACTTTTGATTGTCACCAGGCGTTATCACGAATTATAACAGGTATATAACACGTTTTGATCGATTTATAAACAAGTTTTGGAATCACACTCAAACGCGAAGTCGATTTAAAATTGTCTACATCTATGAAGTCGTTTGTGCTTACATTGCGCTTCTAGTTTTCTTTGTTGTCAGCAATCGGCTCGTCGATATTCCTCGATGTGGTTAATCGAGTTCTTTAGTTATTTAAGTAATGTATAAACTGAGATAAATAGATTGTGAGTACTTTACCTACCTACTTTATTAAGGGTTCCATACCCACGGGGCAAAAACGGGACTCTATTACACTAAGACTCCACCATCCGCCTGTCTGTCTGTCTCTCATAAACCGTTGAAATTTTCACAGATGATTTATTTCTGGAACCCTTCGTCCGCGAGTCTTACTCGCACTTGGCCGGTTTTGTTATTATTACATTTTTATTCGCGTCCAACCGCCAATCAGTCTAAAATACGAATCAGGAATATTTTAATTAATGTCGTTTCTAATGGCATAATAGGTATCCACACTATCTATCTTATTTGGCCCTACTTCCACATATATCTTTCTAATATATCGGAGAGATCTCCGAAGTGGCGATATACCTAGTATACTCGGTCGCGTCTAGTTTACGCCTCATGTACATGCGACGCCATAGACATCAGGTGAAAACTTAACTTGAAAGGATCATAGTATTGTGAAATGTCACTTAATGCAACGCGATTTGCAAATAATTATCGCGTTTTAACGGCACATAAAGGTGATATACCAGAGACATCGCTTAATATCTTAAAGTACACTCAGTCACTTACCACCCATTACTGATGTGATCACTCATTTACCCCTACCCCCCAGTTTTTGACAACGTTATTTTGCATACAAAAAAGTACCATACAGACAACGACAAGAATAAACCCTAGCTAGTATCAAAAGGTGATTGTTTTTCTAGCTCTCACCCAACAGTGCTGCTAGCGCCGCAAAATTCAAGCCTATACCCTTATTTCAATTGATTTAACCCTTGAGGGTCGAGTGAGCGGTACCCTTTGTTTAAAAATGCGATCATTCTATATAATTCAGTGAATAAAGGATTTTGACCTTACAAACGGTCCGGTAGTTTTGAATTTTTGATATGTTGTCTAGGATGGTTAGTCAGTGTTTAAAATGCAAAATGCACAATTCCTCCCCCTCCGCGCCCGCCGCCATATTGAAAAAACCGGCACTCTCTTCATATTTTTGGTCATATCTTCCTTTAGGAGCATTTTAGCTAGAAGAAAGCTTCGACAATGTTATAGAGAGTTTAATTTACTACATTTCCCATTTTATATTTTGTTTCTAGGACACATAGTTACGGAGATATGCACATTTAAAAAAACTTAAAAAATTGCAATTTCCAACTCAAAAACAAACTTCTGGATTATATCTTCGTTTAGAAGCATTTTAGCTAGAACAGTGCTTGGGCAATTTTGTAGAGAATTAAATTTACTATAATTTACATTTCAAATTTTGTTTCTAGGACAGATAATTACGGAGATATGTAAAAAATGAAGTCACATTTTCCGAAAATGTATGTAAAAATGGACATGAGTTTTATAAGCAATTATATTTCCTACATGTTTTAATTTGTCCTAGACTAGTCCGTAACTGAACGACAGCGTTCTAAACCAAGAATTTTGAGAAATTTTCGGAAAATTCGGCATTTCATGTTTTTTAAATGTGCATATCTCCGTAATTAACCCTCCTTGAAACAAAATTTGAAGTGTAAATTATAGTAAATTTAAATATTTGTATAGAATCTTTTTATCGATTCTATATTTTTTATGTGGTAATACCACATTTTTATTTTTATAAATAATGACACAAAGGTAAATTAAGAAAGAAAAATCGAATGCGATCTACTACAATCGAAGCGGGGTTTGAACCCGCGACCTCTGCGTTACCGGCGCATTGCTCTCCCAACTGAGCTATCCGACCGCTACGTCAGTCACACCAAATCTTTCATCCCTTAATCCTTTACGCTACTGGAGCGCCCTCTGTGTCATATTAAAAAAAAAAAAAAAAAAAAAAAAAAAAAAAAAAAAAAAAAAAAAAAAAAAAAAAAAAAAAAATATGGCACAGAGGGCGCTCCAGTAGCGTAAAGGATTAAGGGATGAAAGATTTGGTGTGACTGACGTAGCGGTCGGATAGCTCAGTTGGGAGAGCAATGCGCCGGTAACGCAGAGGTCGCGGGTTCAAACCCCGCTTCGATTGTAGTAGATCGCATTCAATTTTTCTTTCTTAATTTACCTTTGTGTCATTATTTATAGTAAATTTAATTCTCTACAACATTGCCCAAGCTTTGTTCTAGCTAAAATGCTCCTAAACGAAGATATAATCCAGAAGTTTGTTTTTCGGTAGGAAATTGCGATTTTTTACGTTTTTTTAAATGTGGATATCTGCGTAACTATCTGTCCTAGAAAAAAAATATAAAATGGAGAATGTAGTAAATTTAACTCTCTATAACATTGTCCAAGCTTTCTTCTAGCTAAAATGCTCCTAAAGGAAGATATGAGCAAAAATATGAAGAGAGTGCCGGTTTTTTCAATATGGCGGCGGGCGCGGAGGGGGGGGAATTGTGCATTTTGCATTTTAAACACTGACTAACCATCCTAGACAACATATCAAAAATTCAAAACTACCGGACCGTTTGTAAGGTCACACATAGTACTTAAGTCTATATTCACCGTATTAATATACTTTTGAGATATTGAGATCATACTCACCCACCCATCCGGTCATGAATTTAGAATAAATACTTATTTGAACTTTAGTCTATACATATTTACCAATATTTTGTGGTACATAATTATAGCACATAACGGGACGACTGATACCATTAATGCTGCCAATCCACAGAAATGGAACGTAACGGAGATGTCCAAATTTAAATGCACTTCTTTCGGACTTTATAAAGACTCAGCCTGATTGGTCCATTTTCTCCTCTCCGTTGCGGTAGATGGGCAGCCTAAGGGTGCGTCTCCACTAAAGCAGAGCGGAATGGAGGCGTGCGGAATCGACCAATCATAAAAGTGAAGCGAAGCTGAGATACAGCTACCAAAATCAAAATCGTTTATTTGCAGTTACAAGTAATTATATGCTACAGGATGTTGATGCATTGGATAAGGTGCTGTGTAACTTGCTGATTCAGCGTGCAAATTATATTTCCTTATACATGCATAATACACATTATACACAAAATCGGTGCTCAGAAATATTGAATTATTAATAAGTAACATTAACATATTCACATAAAATCATTATATTACATTAGTAGTTGTCTGATTAGAAGTAAAGAATTATTACTATTTATCATATGGGTCACATTCACATAGTAGGTATCATTTTATTACAATTAAAATTATCATTAGGTACATCATTATTCGGATATTTATAATTCATTACAGTCATTATCAAAACTATAGTTCAAGAACTCCGCAACTGAATAGAAACATTTCGCTAACATTGACCGCAATTTATTTTTAATGGCAACGGTTCAGCTCAGGTGATTGGTCGATTCCGCACGTCTCCGCTCGGTTTCAGTGAAGACGCACCCTAAGTGAGTCATACTGACTTAGTATGAGTTTCTTCATCATCCAATATACATGGAACGTGGTTTGACGTTGGTGTTTGCCTATTGGATATTAGTCAAATCACAGAATCAAATACTACAGAAGGTCCTATCACTAAATTTAATCTTCGCAAAAATCGCTTCACAACTGTTATTTTATTGGGTGTCTGTGTAAGATACGACACTATTGGTTGTGTGGCATCCGACAAGCTCGTCTAGTATCCATAACACAAGCCTTCTTTCAGAGCTTAATTTGGGTATAGGTTGATTTGTGTGAGGTTGTCTGATGTTTATTATTTATTTTATTTATCTACTGACGCGTGCACAGCTAGCTACGAACGCACCGAATCGTCAGAATAAAATCTTAAGGCGGAGCCGGCCACCGCTGGTGAGTAGGCTAATAGCGCGGCTCATGGGTATAGTATAGTGAACACATATTTTGTATACTCAACACTGGGTGGATGAATATGCACACGCTATGCATTTTCTAGTGTCTGCCTTAAATATCCGATTGGATACGCTGAATTTCATTTAACGTTTCCTGAAATCATACAAATGGATAAGCAGCAATAGACAATTGAATTTGCATTTAGCTGGATGTGTACTTCGAGCTCAGGATAATTAGTCGCATTTTGGCCTAACTTAATGTAGTTACAGATTATTTTCGTACTAATGTTACAGTTAATGGGATTATTAGCTATAATATTAGCAGCGGTAGAACTTGTAAATCCAATTTAATAAGTTGCTCGACCTAAATTAAACGATTTAGGGCCGATTGTTTAATCACCAGATAAAACATATCTGTCAGATAAATGTTGGCTGTCACTTTTCTTTTATATGACGGGAGAAAAGGATAGCAATAATTTTAACTGGCAGATAAATTTATCTGGTGATTGAACAATCGGCCCTTAATTGAATATTTGGCTGTGCGACAACTACAGACCAAGTTATCGACTTAGGTATATCTATTTACATATTTATGTCGTAAAATTGATTTTCTCAAATCGTTATAATAACTTCTGAGCCTTAAAACTTTTTTTTTATTGAGGTAAGGTGTATATATTTTTCGATATAAACTTCGATAGCTTTAGGAAATACACACTCCAGCCACTAGTGGTTGCGGTAGCTTTGTTAGCGAGCGAACTCCGATATCTCGATATCACTCTCCAATCGATCGTGATATTCCAGAACAGCCTCGAATAGTTCCTAAATGCTCATAAAGATAAATCAAAACTGGATCGTTATTTTTGCAGCCTTAAATTTAACTTTGGCTGTTACCTGTTAGTATTTGGTAAAGTTTTCTGTTAATAAGAAGTCAAGCTGACTGCTATGTTGACTCCTTTGATGATTTGATAATCCAATTTGTTAACCTCAACACCACGTCATCTTATCTACCTTACCTCAAGAAATTTATTTCCTAATATTCATTTTCGTAAGTGCTTATTTGTCCTGAGGCAGTCCTCCATCGACCGTAGTTTTATATTCATTCTTGAGGTAATTTTAAGTAAAAAATAATTTTAGTGATTCTAATAAAGAACCACAGAAGTGATATAAAGGTGTATTTCCAGTGATGGTGTTGGGCGATGTGGGTGCGCGCGCTCTGCACCGGGCGACGCTGCTGGTGCTGTTGGTGGGCCCGCTGGCGGCGCCGCGCCCCGAGCCCTGCGCCGGGAGCCCGCTGTGCTCCTGCCGCGCCCAGCACATGTCCTGCACCGCGGTGCCACTGCATCGCTTCCCAGGTATTACTGATGTGTTTACAGTGATGTCGGGCGATGTGGGCACGTTCTGCGCTGGACGACGCTGCTGGTGCTATTGGTGGGTCCGCTGGCGGCGCCGTGCCCCGAGCCCTGCGCCGGGAGCCGTCTGAGTTGGGTGACGTTGCTGCTACGCCCAGCACACGTAATGTATTAAACTTTCTTGAAAATTATTTTCCTTGCGACGATACAAAGTTACGTTACATTTGCGTCGGTGATGCATTCGTAGTGGTTTAAGACTGCACTATGAGCTTACGAAAATGCAAATGCAAAACTAAGTTTAATAAGAAATTGATAATTTCGATATCCCGTTTTTGAACGGCATTTTCTTTATTTATTAGGATAAAGTTACCAATATAAAAACATTTCACTTAATCTGTGAGCCTTTCTCATAATCATTAAGTGCCTCTAAGAAAAAAATCTAGTTACGTATTACAGACTATGTACCTACGTAGATATATAAATTTGTGGTGGTGAACCTGTAGTGGCACCATACACCAGTGAAAAATAGCAATGAAGTAGGTACAGTCAGCTAAAGATAGACGCGTTCCCCTCTGTAATGTTAATTTATGTATCCTACGGTACTTAACTTTCTCTACAACTGATTATAATGCCGCGGAAACAACCGAGACTCCTTTGTGTTACCTTGTAGCGTTATAACAATTGACGGTGAGTTGGGTATGATGAGGGTAGTTTCCTGATGTCAATATACATTTATCGATACCTATAATTAAACATAATTTTCACAAAACAAAACAGTTAAATTAATGTTTATTGTCCATTTCAATGGTTTAAAATTTGCAAAAGCCAAATACAAGAAAGCATTTACCCTTGCTATAATAATATAATTAATTATTCTTAATTTTCTCTTATTTTCAATAAAACTATCCAGTTGAGACTTATCGTAAAATTATTAAGTTACTGATTAGGTCGGTCAGAAAATTAGAGAACGTTGTTCACAAAGTATAAGTGACTTTTACACGTTTTCATTTATTTGGTGTTTTTAACAAACTTACTTTTCAATTAAACTCGGAACAAACGATTAAAACTTTCCGTTGCCTTGATAAGTTCAAAACCTTTCGAAAACTGTACTAACTACAAATATTTGTTTCAGAATGGCCTCGGATAGAACTTCAACATCTGGATATAAGCATGTCTAATCTGGAAATCGTTCCAGAAAGTGCACTGGACGGCCTAAAACTACAAACACTAGTACTAGTAGCCAATAAATTACATTACATCGAGCCACATGCGTTAAGGTAAACATTTATGTATATAATATAAATACAAAGAATAAATACATAGTCAACATTTTTCGCAATCCACTGAAGTGCAAGTGGGGATCAAACCTACGATCTCCGCTTGATCGGAGCAGAGCTCTCACCACTGAGCTATTGGGCCGCTATATGAATAGCGTGAAATAATGCTTTCTCATTCCGCTTTTTTTTTATAGCGCACTATGTATTTTTCTGTTTAAAATGCAAAGCGCATTTCTCTTTCGAACGCACGCATTCACATACGTAAACATTGATTTACTCAATCTCAATCGACTTGAAGTATTTTGCAAGTATTTGAAAAATTTTTAACAACTTAATTTTCTTTCCAGTTCCATGGCCGGGACACTGGCGTCTTTAGATCTCGGATACAACGATTTCACTGAAATACCGCAACAAGGCTTGAAAGATTTAAAAGTTTTAAATTGGTTGAATCTGCAGAAGTAAGCGCAAAGATTTTGATAGAAATTCCAGTAAAGTTTTGCTTGTAAAATCAGGTAGTAAATTTAAATTTTATCTTGTTTTAGCAATAACATAGCGCATGTTGATCCTGAGATTCGATGGCATCATTTGGAGGATACGCTGACGAGTTTATCGCTGAGTAACAACCAGGTCCGGGTGCTAAAACCTCAGGCTTTCATCGCCCTTCATCATCTGCTGCAGCTAGACCTTGAGGGCAACCAGCTACGTTCCATCAGCCCTGACTCCTTGCCGCCTTCCTTAACCCTCATCAAACTATCTAACAATTTTTTACACAAATTCTCCTGTGATTTAGTTTATAATCTCCCTAGACTACAAGGTGTACAGTTACGACATAATTTTATTAGCTTCGATCACAACTCCTCATGTTCGAACAACAAAACTAAAAGAATAGAGAAGTTAGACTTGAGTAATAATAAATTAAACGACTCCACCGATATACTTATACTCCAAGAAATCCAAATTAGACAAATTATTTTAGATCTCAACGAACTAACAATAGTTCCTAGACTAGTTTACGCTAACAATCGAGTAGAGAGATTGTCTATTTCCTACAACAAACTGAAATCTATTTACAGAGACGTATTTTTATCTCTGAAAAACTCTTTAGAGCATTTAGAAATGGAGCACAACGAATTGTCCCAGTTGCCGGCCAGCCTGGCTCAGGTTGTGCGGCTCCGCCATTTATCTTTGGCTTACAACCAGTTGGAGGAGTCGCCGCCCCTCCCTGGCCGCATCCAGACGCTGTCGTTGGCCGGCAACTTTTTAACTGCCATGCCCTCCGCGCTTCAAACACTCGAGCCGGGTTCCATTCGTTACCTCGACTTAAGCTACAACAGGATATCTAATTTGCTGCCCGACGAATTCCGGGACTGGGCTATTTCTCTAGCGACTATCAATTTAAGAGGTAACAGGATTGCACAGATTTATAAGAACGTTTTCCCGGCTAGTATGCCCGTGAAAGAAATTAATTTGAGTTTCAACGACTTGTATTACGTTCACCCGCAATCTTTCTCGAACGTTAGTAGCTCGTTGCATGTCCTGGAGTCGTCTTCGACGCTATTTAGCGGTTATTTTCCTTTTGAAATAGATGAAGGTTTGGAAAACCTAAGCTGGCTTTCATTTGATAACAACGATTTTCATATACTAAGATTAACGGACATCGCATTATTACCAGATTTGAAGTATATAAATTTAGATTATAATAGAATTGTAGATATAGTTATCGATGAACATTATCAAAATGTCACCTTAGCCCTAAATAGTATAAGAATTGCTTATAATTTTATCAGCTCAATACAAGGCCGAACATTTACCAATATGCCTGACTTGAGAAACTTAGATTTATCTTATAACCGAATCAATAACTTAACTAAGCACAGTTTCACCAACTTACCAAACTTGAGATATTTATCTCTGGCGGGGAACATAATCGATTCGATGGAGCCGGAGACTTTCGCTAATTTGCCGAAACTAGAAATATTAGAACTCCAAGGTAATAACTTCACGTACTTTCCGCTCGATTCATTCCATAACGTTTCTCATGCCGATATTACTTTCACGTTAAACGTTAGTAGAAATAATATAAGAAGTATAGACGGCGATTCCAGAATATCCGTTAATATTTTCGACTGTTCATACAATGACCTGCATGAGGTGCCAAATAATATCTTCCTTGTATTCGAGTCCACGATACGACAAATTATTCTCTCGCATAATAAAATTATGCACATTTCAAGTGAAGCGTTTGGCCAAGCCGCTCACTTAGAAATTCTAGATTTGCATAAGAACAATATTAACTCCATTAAAAGAAAATCATTTACAGATTTATTTTCATTGCAAATTTTAGATCTCTCTTACAACGTAATTTCTCAGCTGTCTGTAGAGCAGTTTAGCAATTTAAATAGACTAAGATACCTGAAAATGGACCATAATAACTTGAGACTACTTCCTAGAGATGTATTTAAGAATACGATTATAGAACACCTGGATCTCAGCGTTAACGAGATCTCAATATTCCCGAGCACTGCTCTCTCGCAGATTGGCTTCACTCTCAGGTATCTAGACTTATCTCACAATCGCATAGAATATTTAGATAGCAACATATTTCGCAATACACAATTTCTGTTGAGTCTGAACTTAGGTCACAATTTACTTACAGTTCTATCCGATAACACTTTTTCTTGCCTCGGAGGCTTGAGTCAGCTCGACTTAAGCTTTAACTCCATAAAAGCCAACTTCAAAGAGTTGTTCCACAATCTTCCTAACTTGCGGCATTTGAATCTTGCAAATATAAGTTTAAAATCAGTGCCTTATTTACCATTGATAAACTTGACGAGTCTCAATTTGACTTCAAATTTAATTAACAGCTTTAAGGAGACTGACGTGAAACGGCTAGTGAATCTTCGCCACTTAGACATTAGCCATAATCGTCTTACCTCTTTGGTGCCAAAAATGTGGTCGCATTTAAATAATTTAAATATTCTTGATATTTCATTTAATCCCGTAATAAAGATATCAGCAAGCAGTTTTAAATGGCTGAGCAACTTATCCCATTTAAACATGAACGGTCTCAAGCACTTAGACATAGTTGACCAAGATTCCTTCCGCCCGCTGATGTCGCTCCGATCCCTGAGCATACAGACGTGGTCTACCATAAACCACTCCACTTTCCACATATCCAATATCACGTCCTCCCTTCCCTCGCTATACAAGTTGATTATACACTGGACTGATGACGTCATGGATAATCAGCTGCATGGAATTGACGCAAGGAATATTCGCTACTTGGAAATTCGAGGGTCCAAGCTACGGAAGATATCCGATGAAGCGTTTGAGCCATTTGTGAAGAGCCAAGAGATATTTATCAGGATAACAGCGACGTCGCTGGCAAAGCTGCCGACAGCGCTGATGCGGCACCTGGGACAAGTGCCACAGCTCGGGCTAGACCTGAGCCACAACCAGCTCACTACATTGAATCCTGCCATTTTCTATCCAAATTTTACTAGCTGGAGTCATGTTGCGACGAAGCTGTTATCAGGTAATATTTTAACTATTTATTTATAAGTTGTAAATCATTTAAATGTACCTATTACTGTGTTTTTCAATAAATAATAAGAAGGTGGAATAATAAATCACTACAGCTATCTATGAGCTAATTCCGATTCGCCATAGTTCACTTTGCAACAAATAACAGTCAATCGAATATGACCGCACACAAAATTTGGTGTACCTAAGTTTTCGGGATCAATTGCTTCAAATTGTGTAATTTAAGTTTCACAAATGTTACTATTGAATTGGAAGTTTGATCGACTCTAACTGTAATTCACTTACAAATCTAAATTCTATTCAATAATACCTAGTCTCGACTTGGATGGAATATTATTTTCTGTTACAAATCTATTTCCGATTTTAATGCCCAGCTTATTTTGCTCGGGGAGCAATAGATTATTCACAAAATTTTAATATTCCTTTCCTGCAAAATGGATTCATGGAAGCGTATCTGGAAAAGAAATTGTAAACAAAGAGAGGGAAAAAGTGTCCCGAGTAAAAGTCAAAAATATTCGCTTAGTGACTGATATCTTTGAAACAAAAGTATCCTTTTTTCGTCGAGTTCCATCCTTCACAAGGAAAAACATGGGAATCTCAGATCACTCGTGTGTCACGACTTGGGTTCGATCTTTTTTATTAGACGTCGTTGTAAAGGTCGTTAGCAAAGATTTTAAAATGTATTTTGAACAGTTTATCAAAAGAAGTAGATTAACATATTTACGGAAAAAAATTCTAGCTTGAAACGGAACAAGGAATTTGATTTTATATAAAAATTATAAGACATTTTCGGCTGTGGACGGAGTGGTAGTTTTGCGAAGATAAAAGTCGTCGTCCACAGAGGTGGTGGCTCATGAGGGTCCTAATACGTCTCTTGTCGTGAAAGTGTTATGAAACAGAAATATACTTACTTTCATTCATTCATCGTTAATCGATTTTGTACTGACAGCCAAACTACACGATTGTTAATAAAATGATCTTATTCACATATACCGGGGTGTCCCAGGACTATGGGATATCAAGGGAAAGTACCTACCTTAACCCTTAACTACCTACCTGCTTCTTTAGTCACACAAACACCTACCTCCCGTCCCCTGGACGGATACATAATGTCGGCCTTATATATTAAATTGTATAGATCGAATGGGAAATTTAAAATAATAATGGTTATATAGACATATTAAAATATTTATAAAACTAATAATAATTCTGGAAACATTAACAAAACAATTTTTTACTGTAAACATATGGCAACAGTCCTTATTTCTACTTTAGAAACTATATATCCTTTGGAAGGTAAGACCAATAAAACAAAATGACTATATAAAGATCTAAGTAATAGTTTCTAATAATTCAATAATTTACAATGCTAAATCAATAAGTTTCGTTAAAATAAAGGTAATATTTTTATAGAATTGCAGACCACTAATTTATTCGATTTATGCGCGGCATTAAATGTAAGTTGTTTGCATATTCTAGGCAAATAGATTTTTTGCATTAGAAACATACGTACTGGGTCCCGTTTTTTATTCGGGTCACAAGTAGAACAGGTTTTCCGTACTTCCAATCACTACCAACCTGACTAAGCGGTCGGCTAAGTAAAGAAAAAAAGTATCCATAATCACGTAACCACCTACCACCCGTCTCAGAGACGGTCGGAGACAGTAATATGCCCACCAAAATTAAATGCGTGCACGACCGACCTTGTCGACCGACGACACGGCACTGAGGCAGGAGGGGAGAAGGTACAAGGACACAAACGTTTGTAGGATGCTCGCACATAAGTATGTTAACAATTTTAGGTTCGAATGAGTCTGTGAGACGGGAGGTAGGTGGTTAAGGGTTAAATATCGTAGATAGGATATTTTGCTGAAAGAAGACTTTATGTTATTTTTAAAAGTTAGTAATTCTGCATTTAAAGATTTTCTAAGAATTACTTGCTTAATTATTCGTCGTCGGAATTAAATAATTTTCTTGAAATTTGACTAAACATTTTACGTTGTTCCTTTCTATTAATATAATATTGTACTTAGGAAGAATTATATTTTCCATTTTTAATTTGTCCATTCTTTGGATTGGCATCATAAAAGTAGGGGTGATTTTTAGGGTTCCGTACCCAAAGGGTAAAAATGGGACCCTATTACTGAGACTTTGCTGTCCGTCCGTCCGTCACCAGGCTGTATCTCAAGAACGGTGATAGCTAGACAGTTGAAATTTTCACAGATGATGTATTTCTATTGCCGCTATAACAACAAATACTAAAAATAAAATAAAATAAATATTTAAGGGGGGCTTTCATACAACAAACTTGTTTTAGGTACGGAACCCTTCATGCGCGATTCGGACTCGCACTTGTCCAATTTTTTTCACTTATTTTTTCACATTTAAGTCGGTTTGATTCCCAGACGAAGCAAGTAATTCTTAGAAAATCTTTAAATGCAGAATTACTAACTTTTAAAAATAACATAGTCTTCTTTCAGCAAAATATCCTATCTACGATATTTAAGGTAGGTACTTTCCCTTGTGTTAATTTTGTGTTAATTACTTTCCTTGATGTCCCAAAGTCTTGGGACGCCCTGTATAAACTAGATATGTAAATAAAATACCAATATACGACAAGCTATTGCATGTCATGTGGCTTTCCACAAACGCGCAGGTTTAATCCCGATGTCGAGTGCTCTGTATAAGCTAGTCGCTGAATAGTGTTCGACGTTGAGATTAGGCTGCTCGTCGAAGCGACGTCGACATCAAGTTTGTATGTGTTTGTTGGCAGGTGGTTTGATATTGACGGGGAATCCACTGCGTTGCGAGTGCGAACTGGCGTGGCTAGGGGCCTGGCTACGCCGGTGGCTGCAGGAGAACGAAGCTGGTGCTGAGCTCCGTCGCGCAGTACGCAGTGCCACCTGCAAGGACCAATTAGGTCGGCGCGTTCCTCTCTTGCAGCTCAGAGCTGATGAGGCCGAGTGCCACGCCAGCGCTCTCTCTAGCGACGCTCAACCAAAATACACTCATGTGTCCTACATACTCGCCATACTCTGGACATTCATCTTCAGGTGATGAGTGTCGTAATTAATGTAGATATTTGTATATAGTTTTATCACGATTTTAAAGTTTGCAATTTTGACAGACTGTAGTTCAATTAAAATTTTGTAAGTACCACTATACGAATTAGCTGTAATTCTAGTAAGAAGTAGGTATTAAAGTTTTATCTAAACGTAGCATTTATTGTGTTAATGTGAACGTTTATCATATAAATGAATAGTGATACATTTCCCGAAGGGTACTACTTAACGAGTTTTCCATTTTTTTTATAGATTTTTCTTATTTTTGAGTCCTCTATACGTAATGTATTCATAACCTAAGCTACTTAGTTTTGTATATTGTATTGTTTGCTAAACATTGGATATACTATTACATTTGCTACCATCACCTTGTTATTTATTATTATCTTACTTATTATCTTTATGTTACTTATTATCTTTGTAATGTTACGGACTGTAAATATGTACAGAGTAAATATTTTTCCAAAAATACTCGGTGTTTTCCTTATCGTACCGATAAAAGCTAATCGGCTGATTTCGAAAGCATCAGTCAAGGCTGCCATCAAATTCAAGAAATGTTTTATCACTCCTTTAATAAATTCACAAAACTCCGTTTGGCTAAAGTGGGGCTTTGCGCTTTCAACTGTATATTATGATTCTCATTGTGATTTTAGCCTCAGACGTTTCCCGGCACCGTGCTTAATCCCCGTACCAGGGCTCAAAGCAAATTGCTCCGCTTTATTCTATTGCTGTCGATTTTGCTGCGACTTTATTCGATACTAATATAGTTAGGTATAAGGAACCTATTCTGTAAAGGTAAATACTATCAAAACGGGCTTTCGCTGAGTAAATCAGTCGTGTTTTAACAACTAATTCAATAAAGGAACGATTTTGCAGCAAATAGCTGTTCAGTCGTCGTTCAGAGCGTCTTAGTTTGACTGCCGAGTTCAATAATTTCCGGGTGGCTTTAAAACGGGCTTTAGCGTAGTGAGCGTCTAGTTCCTGATTCTACTGTTAAAGGGTTCTAAATTCCTGCTGTAATTATACTAATTATTTAGATAAAAGGAATAAAACTAGTTCAATAAGAATATAATACAATGTCCACCTACAAAAAATATACCATAATTAAATTGAATTTTAAAATAGCACATGCCTATTGTAACAGATTGCCTTATCGAGTCATCGCTAAAAATCCTATCCAGTCATCTTCACAGCAGAGTAACTACACGACGAAGAACAAACTACTTAACACTAATAGGTACTAAATAATACGGAGGTATTAAAACAAAATTTAATTATATATTCGCAAGAAACTATCACGATAAATTTTTGCGATTTCCGAGACACTTTTCTAAGTGATAAATACAATTTGAAATTTAAAACTAAACGGACATATTTATTACGCCATTTATCAAGAGGTGGGCGTTTGGGTGTCAGTTATCACACACTTGGGGTAACTACTTGGGGTTGGACGAAGGTCAACAACAACTGGAGGCCTACATGGACAGACTTGCAATAAATTAATTTCAATTACGTAGTTTAGTTTAAAATACTAAGAGACATAAACAATACAATATATGCACTTTTTGTGTCTCTAAACTAAAACATTAACTAAACCCTACGTCACGGACGATCATGCATTGAGATCACCCTGACCTACGCTCAATATTATTTAGTATCTCCCATGTATCAACAGATGTATACCTATAATAAACTATATATTTTTAGAAACTAAATAAGTTTAACTTTATGTTTATATTATTTGTTTTGAGATTTCTGTTATACTTTTAAAATGATTGGAAAGTATGTAAAAAACACAAATGTAATTTTTCAGTTTAGCCCACTTTTTAATATATTTTTTGTTAAAAAGTGCATTATTTTTGTTAAAAAATAGATTCCTCATCCTTCATTTAACCGAAAATTATAAATCACACGCCATATTATGTAGAGTTTTAGAGAAATGTTGCTTAACACAGTACCTAAACTCTACTTCACGGACGATCATGCATTGAGATCGCCCTGACTTACGCTTGATATTATTTATTATCTTCCATGTATCAACAGAAATATATAATAAACTATATATTTTTAGAAACTACATAAGTTTAGCTTTACGACTATATTTTTTGTTTTGAGATTACTGTTATACTTTTAAAATAATTGGCAACTATATAAAAAAACACATTTAACGTTTTTCAGTTTTTTCTACTTTTTCAATTTTTTTAGTTATAAAGTGCATTATTTTTGTCCAAAAAATAGATTCCTCATCCTTAATTTATCCGAAAATGATATATCACATGCCATATTATGTATAGTTTTAGAGAAATGTTGCATTAATTAAAGCGCGGCAGCGTCGAACTTCCCCCCCTCCCCCCCACTAAACGCGCGGTGTCTATCGACGTCTACCGGTCTGAATTCACTCAAGACCACCTAAGGATCAACTGTGCCAAGTTTCAGCGCATAGTCACAAAGTGCAAGGTTCCCATACAACAGCGTGCATTATCATTATCAACCCAGCTATTAAGCCCGAGTTTTAAGTTAAGAAAGATTTTAAGCTCTATAAAAAGGTCGTAAACTCCCTTGAAACTGTGATCACTTATTACCTTCTAGAAGTCAACTTACGTCCTTTAAAAGAAAAAATAAGAAATTTGGCGATAACTCAAAAACGGCTGGACCGATTTTGTTCAATATAGTTTTCATTGAAAGTAATTATAAGGCGTCATTTACATGAATTTTTCCGAATTTTTTTGACGCGTGGTTGAAAAGTTAGAGGGGGGGGGACACTATTTTTTTTTGTTTTTGGAGCGAATATTTACAAAACTGCTGACTTCATCAAAAAATAATGTTAGGAGACCCCTATTATTTTTACAAGACTTATTCAACGACACCCCACACACTAGTGTCGAAAAGAAAAAAAAATCACCCACTTTAGGTGTTCGAGATATACCCGAAAAAAAAAATTTTAATTTTTGTTTTACCGTTCTGTCGGCGTTATACACACATACTCATACCAAATTTCAGCTTTCTAGTACTAATGATCACGGAGCTAAGCCGCGGACGGACGGACGGACGGACAGACGGACAGTCGGACATGGCGAAACTATAAGGGTTCCTAGTTGACGCCGTTTGAGTGATCGCCAAACGTCAAATCTCTATTAGATAACAGTTATATCGCCATTGAACTGTCATTTAAATGCGATGAGCTTAAAAGTGACATATCTCATCTCAATTTTGAATCATACAAACGGGATTTTGGGGCGTCGTGAAGGAATTTTGATGGTCATTAAGGGCCGTGACACCAAAAAGTTTGAAAAACACTGTTCTAGGGATATCGCCACTTGTCAAGTAGGCACACGTCAAAAGTGACGGATGGCGATGACCCCCCCCCAGGTATATCGCGATATTTCATATTTATCTTGATTATCCATGTTTCGCGTTGCATGCATCAAGTTCTATATCTGTTTAGCCATCCGTTTTCGGTAGTCATATTAAAGGCTGACATTTCGAGAATAGCTCGTCGATTCGAAAGTCCATCTTCGACCTTTATGACGCATGCAACTAGGTACTAGAAGCGTTGAATATGGTTTCTACGTGAACGGAGTTTAAAATAAATTACATGAGCCGAAGGCACGCCATCGCTGACAAGTTGACAACGGTACCGGAGCAGTCTGATCCCGGGATGAAGGTTGCTGTTAAGTAAATTTTTTAGTGTTATAAATAGTATCAAGGATGACAGCGCTTCAAAATATGGCCAATAGGCATATCAAAAAATGTCTAATAGATAAACTCCTCCTGCTAAGCTATAAAGCCTTTCAAATAAACAATGCAAAGATCGACACACAAAAGCATAAGGGAAAATTCTAAAGGTTTTTTAGCGTTAGGTATGGTACCGGGTTCGATTCCCGGTCTCTTACGCCAGGTTACGGATTTAAACTTTTCTTTGTGCTTTGATCTTTGTATCAATGGTTTGAGATAAACTTCTCTTTATAATGTATGTCTTCGATTTCAAATCGTATAGGACTGAATAGAAATGATCCACATACATCTGTACATAACGTGAATTCCATCTATCGTACGATACGTTTTCAAAGCGCCTTGGTTAACTACATTTGGAACAGTGAAATTAATTTAGGTCCTTACAGCGCACTGCTTTTGAGATGGCTAGAGTTCACATTTGACTGTAAAATTAGTTTTGCTCACATAAACACACATTTAGATTGTAATTTGACTGTCCAGGGGCTTATTCGATTGACATTTATAGCCAAACAAGTTGGGGTTTAACCCTGGGACAGTGGCGCTACAAACAGCTTTCATATGGTAACTCCGTTATTGCACAATTCATACGAGTATACTTATAGGTAGTGAAAAAAAAAACAACACGAGATGCACTAGAAATAAGGCAGAGGCAGCTATATACCACCATAACAAATTGCTCCTGCCGTTTGAGTGTGACGAAGTAACAGACATGCCTACAAACACATTCACAAACTTTTGTCTTTATAATATTAAAGTGATACTAAAGGTAAAGAAGGGAATATAATTTGGCGATATTTCTGGCAGATATCATTAGAATAATCGAATTTAGCCCCAGCTGTAACTAAGGTTAATATGTGAGTTTAGTCTAACTACTTGTTGAAAAAAATAATAATACAAAAGCTTTGTTCCTATATTCGACAATTAACTTTGTGATGGTAGAACGGAATGAAGTATTTAATTAAATTTCGACAGTTTTCCTATAAAGGAGTGAACGAAATGGACTGGTGAAAGACAGCTGTTGGTGGAGTTGGTTCTTCCAACTAGTGAAATTTAAACGGTGTCAGTCGATGATGTCAATCAAAACAACTCTTTTCTGTTTTATACACTCAACCTGAATTGGTTTTAGAACTATCATGTAATTTGAAAATGCCATGTAGGAATATTAAACTGCTAGCTAATAGCGTATGATTAGTTTAATGACCATAGTACATATACCGGGTGATCAATCCAAATGGATCAGTAGGGAGAAATCAGAAACTAAATAAGAGATAGGGACATCTGTTCTTAGGAACCATACAATCGATTTTAGATTTAATGAAAACTCCATTATCACCTTTTTATAAATGTCATACATAATTTCATACATAACCCGGTCAAAACCGCTGTAAAGAATGTTACAATACGACATGCGATTACTTACAGAATTTTAACTAGGTTCAATTCCCGGCTATGTATGAGATTTACAGAAAAAAAATTAATGCAGTTTCGATTAAATCTAAAATCCACATCATGGTTCCTAAGAACAGATTTCCCTATCTCTTATAGTTTACGTTTTCTCCTTACTGACCTATTTGGATTGATCACCCTGTATAGAAATAATCCTTTTTCTTGAGCGAATCCACTTAGCTTTGTACACGATGAACAATACTCATTATCTGTATTGTTAACAGTGGCCACAACTGCAACTTCAAAATGTAAGGCGTTATAAGTGCAAATTACTTTTACACTAAATTAGTCTTGAAGTCAAACGAAATAAGGTTTACTCTTAAACAAAGAGAACACAGATGTTGGTCACTTCGTTAATTGCGTTCGTCATTCTAAGCATCGAAACGAACTTTACTGCTCTTTCACTTACGAAGATTAAGAATTACTACTTTAAATAGTATCATAATATCTAATCACTTGTGTTGCGCGGAGACGTTCTCGTTAATAGTGGGTTTGTAGTGATTGCCATTATTACTGTGAAAAAATGCATTTAAGTACATGGTTGTCATAAAATTATTGTTTTGTCGAATTAGGAGGATTCCGATCACTTCAAATTAGGTTTTGGACTTGGAATACCATTTATTTTATAGATTTTTTTCTGAAATTCATGATATATTGAGCTGTTTTAGGGTTCCGTACCCAAAGGGTAAAAACGGGGCCCTATTACTGAGACTTCGCTGTCCGTCCGTCCGTCCGTCCGTCCGTCTGTCACCAGGCTGTATCTCAAGAACGGTGATAGCTAGACAGTTGAAATTTTCACAGATGATGTATTTCTATTGCCGCTATAACAACAAATACTAAAAATAAAATAATTATTTAAGGGGCTCCCATACAACAAACTTGTTATAGATTATGGTACGGAACCCTTCATGCGCGAGTCGGACTCGCACTTGCCCAATTTTTTCATGTATATAATTATTATATCATGTTAATTCAACATTACTCTACGTTATTACCAGGAAACTGTAGGTAGTCAAGGCCCGCTGT
>OW026307.1:16134115-16206615 GCA_932273695.1 Apotomis betuletana | reverse complement strand
GCTTAGTTTTCTATCTAACCAGGTGAGTCAACAACTTCTGTCTTGTTTCAAAGTCGAAATGTATCGAGTCGAGTCTCGTAGTTTGTGAGCGGATTAAAAGCGAGCTCAGATTTCGAGTATTTTACACTTTAATGGGTTAGCACAAAACAATCGCAGACCTAATCGAGCTTCAGAATGATAACGTGAAAATTTTGAATGAATGGTAATGGTGTTTCGATATTATATCGGTCATAAAGCAGATAATTATCAGTTATTTTTACTCTGTGTTGTTGAATAGGTAGTTAAAGAAACTAGGCACAATTTTGTGTATACATAAATAGCATGCATTAGCAACGGCGTAGATATATCATTCATATATGTATAATTATGTCCCATCCCATGCAAATTGTAGCTGCGTTCGTGGCTATGGACTAAATTGCTTTAGTTGTGTCCCGTATTTCGGTGCCGAGCCCTCAACATAAGAGGTATCTGTAAACACATACTCGTAACGCAATAAATCTCTTGAGTCTCTCGCTGCGATAATCGCGCATAGTGCGGGCTGAAGCAAGCCAACTAGCACAACCGCACCGTACTAGGACCCAGAAGGTCCGATTTACCGGAACACCCAAAAATTCCGAACATCTATTTGTCCGAAAGTATATCATTATAATTCTAAAAGAGTTTTTGCTGTAGATTATTTTAGTAGGTTAGGTTGGGTTATGTAAATAAAAACAACCATTGATACACAGCATCTAATGACGATCTTATTAAAACTTTCGTGAGACATATTTAATTAATGTATCAGGGCGGAGCGTCGATCACAACCGGTGCAGTTACCGCGAGGCTGTACGGGTAGCATTCCCTGATGACGAGATCCATACGTGTACGAAACATGTCAGGCAGTTCTTGATAATTTCACGTGAGTGTAAACCACTTAATATTTATCAAAGGACAAAAGAAGATTTTGAATGCGTAACCTACCGGAAGAGACGGGGAGTCGAACCCGGTACCTCTGAATCCAACGTGTCAAGATACAAATAGATCAACAACGTGTCAAGATAAATTAAATATAGGTGGGTTTGACCGGAAATCCAGAGACGCCGTGTTCAATTCCCGGTATCTTTCGCCAGGTTACGCATTTTTTTTATGCTTTGATCCTTGTATTAATTATTAAACAAACAAGTTTAGTGTGATCTGTCCACAAAAAAACAATATTACATGTTTCACAAACAAATACAATCAAGTCATCAGAATTTAGTTTTCGAAATTAGGTAACTATAGAGCCATTCCTAGATTAGTAAAAGTACTCACAACATTGGAAAGCCCAAGCAAAAATAGAAATCTCTCAAATCAAAGGAAACATCACAAATTACCTTTATTATTTGATGTTTGGATACTGCGTATTGCTTCTCTTTATTGAATAACCGCAGTTCGTACTCACCACGTAATGTAGGTACTCCGATTAGCGGCTAACCTGCCCGACCCACCTGAGCAAGTTTTGACGCTGCGTGCAGATAAAAGACGCTCATTCGCTTAAAGCGGTTCCTTAATCAAAACTGTTTGCACCGCACGAGCCACGCGTTATAACGAAACACTAACAGTTGCGAAAGTTATATTTTCCAGTGTGATGATTTCTTTTAGCATTGGTTTTAACTTAAAGTGGTGTCTTTTTGTATGCAGATATTTTTGTATGGTGGTGCTTAATCCTTCCTCAAACTATTAAGGCGTTTACAATGTAAATATCAAGCACTATGCATATTTTATCACCCTTCCGGGCTTATACCGACATCTCTTGTCATATACAAAGGCGAGTGCTTTATGGAAGTAAAACGCCATGTTATTCGTATCAAGACATATTATGCATGCACTGGAAAACCACAATCTTTTTGACGCAGTCGGTAAAAAGATCCCTACTCATGAACTACGGCAAGCCAGCCTTCTGTACACTATAGGTACAGGGTGGCCCATTTAGATCGCTCTGTATGGGAAAGTCTGAAACTATAACGAAGATCTGTTCTTAGGAACCATGTCATCGATTTTAATAACAGTAAAGGTTTTTTTGTATGAATGCAGTTTTTCTTGTTATTAAAATCGATAACATGGTTCCTAAGAACAGATCTTCGTATGTCTTATAGTTTCAGACTTTCCCATACAGACCGATCTAAATGGGCCACCCTGTATTCAAGCGACAAGATAGCATAAATCATTGCAGAAGTACTTGCAATTTGCTGACACCCGCTAAGCCTGTCCCCTGTGCACTAAACCTAAAGAACTGGAAAATAGACATATTTATACACTACAAAAACACAACCTTTCTGGCGCAGTCGGGTATAAAGATCCTACTCATTAACAGTGGCAAGCTAGCCTTCTGTACACTATAATTTTTTGCTAGCGCAAGCGACAAGATAGGCATAGATCATTGCAGAACTACTTGCAATTAGCTGACGCCCGCTAAGCCTGTCCCCTGTGCACTAAACCTAAAGCACTGCAAAATAGACATATTTATACACTATAAAAACACAACCTTACTGGAATAGTCGGGTATAAAGAGCCTACTCTTTAACAGTGGCAAGCCAGCCTTTTATACACTATCATTTTGTGCTAGCGCAAGCGACAAGATAGCATAGATCATTGCAGAACTACTTGCAATTAGCCGACGTCCGCTAAGCCTGTCCCCTGTGCACGAAACCTAAAGAACTGGAAAATAGACATATTTATACACTACAAAAACACAACCTTTCTGGCGCAGTACTATCATTTTGTGCTAGCGCAAGCGACAAGATAGCATAGATCATTGCAGAACTACTTGCAATTAGCTGACGCCCGCTAAGCCTGTCCCCTGTGCACTAAACCTAAAACACTGCAGAATAGACATATTTATACACTATAAAAACACAACCTTTCTGGAATAGTCGGGTATAAAGATCGCACTCTTTAACAGTGGCAAGCCAGCCTTCTGTACACTATCCTTTTGTGCCACTAGCAAGCGACAAGATAGCATAAATCATTGTAGAGCTACTCGCAATTAGCCGACGCCCGTGAAGCCTGTCCCCTGTGTACTGTAATCTAAGGCACTGCAAAATTTTGTTTACTCGCTCCATCTACGCTATTAACGCGGTTTGTTTAACTGCAGTGAGGTTTAAGATTTCTAACACGATAAATAACTACGTACATGGTTATGTATTTATATTTTCATCACAACAATGCTGTATCCATTTAGCAGGTCATTGTATAACTAAATAACGTGTTTAAGTGATATATTTCGAGCCTTATGTAAAAAAGAGATTTGTAAAAAAAATATCTTAGGCAAGTTAATTCGATAACCGATTCGTAACCGGTCGATCCTTAAATCTACCTACAGGCTGACTAAGTGATCACCAACCACATACATACGGAAATTTCTCTTTCTTATACGTCATCGGCATTTCTTCATGTTGCCAATAATTAACATAATATGCGAGGTAGAGCGTAGATATTTTAGCTCATATACATATGTAATGGTTCACATGCCTTATACGAAAACCAAGTCACGGTAGACAGAAACGTAATAAATGATAAAGCATCAATTGTTAAAATGAGCGTCACACGAGGCAATCATTTAGGGAAGCGTCTGCAATATCAGTAATTAGAACGCGTGATATATCTCACAAGTGACAGCCGTTGGCTTAGCGAGGTTAAATCACGGAGCATTCTGCAGAGATTCGGCAGATCTACTCGCCGTACTCGCTCCCACATCGACGTGCCTACTCTGCTCACGCTCCTGACACAATTTATGACCCAACCCGACTTTAACTTAGAAGCCGGGACAACTTCAACAAACTGCAAAAATAACTTCCATTCCGAATAACTACTGTATATATATCTAGGCCAAACTGTATACGGACGCAGACGCGACGCTTCAATTTATTTATAGAATTAACAGTGACGTACTTTCTTTTCGTTTTAAGCCTTCGAAAAGCAATTTAAAAAGTAAATCGTCTGAGGTAAGCGAAAGTTATCCGGGTATAGTTTTCTCTAAGCGAAAAGCTTTTAACTATCATAATATAGAGCCGAGCGCGGTGACCCGTAAACTTGATTCCTCTCCAAATACGTACTTCTCAAATATCTGCAATATTATTTTGGTTTTAAGGTCACTAGAGTACTCCATTTTACGCCCGTCCTTGTCCCGTTACATTTTATTTGCGTTCGGGGATAGTTTTGTTTGTACTATTTGCGCTTTGATGTGCTCGCGAATCTAATGCTGGACGAACATTAATATAATTAATTTCCTCTTTGAATGTATATAAAAGATCTCATCAGGCGTGGACTCGCAATGAATTTGTAGAGCAATTCTGTTTAGAATAATTACAGTTGTGGAATGGGCGACCCGACTCACACGACATTCATTCGTTAGCTAGCTAGGGAATTAACGTAGAATGCGTTCCAATGCAGGACTTACCCCTGCTGTCGCTTTGTCCAAATATAGATAATGATAACATCTATGCAAATGTGTCAAAGTATGGCAAGAATGCCGTACCTACGCGAGTAAATTAATAAGTAATAAATGTATAGCACATAACACACATTTTGCGGTTGCGTGTTCCGCCGGGTCCCAGCGGAGGCGGTGCCAGGCTGGCACGCTTCAATTACCTTCCACATACGCCATTAGAATTGCCAACGTACCATTGCCTCATAGACTTATTGTCATTCATTTGCAATACAATTTCAACTAATCGATCGAACAAACCTGCACAAAATCTCCTTTCTCAACAAGTGTGTAATAAAAACACGAGTAAAGCTTAAAAAAAAACAATAAATTTTACAAATAAAAAATGGACGAAACCAATAGCCAATTTTATCGTTTCTAACAGAAAGCGCTTTATTTATAAGGAATCATAAAATTCGGGTAGCTATCCAATTTGGGATCGTACGAAGGTAACGTAGAATATTGAAGGCGGAAATCACAGAGACTATTGTCGTTGGGGACTATAATAATAAAGGTTATGAATGGGGAAAAATACTTTTCGAAATAGCATTCGATGTTTTGTTCGTCTGGGCTAATTATAATGTGGAACATTTAAATATTGTTAAATGTGGCGAACTATATAGCGAGGTAATGAAACAGCAGTGTTATTGCCGCGAGCATAATACGCGGGGGCCATAAATTCATAACCGCTAACAAAACAATCTCACTTGATCCCGCATTGGACCAGGCATTGAGCATAAGTCATATTGAGCTACTAGTTTAATCCACTGCAATCGTTTCGTTTCCAATAGAGAAATGCGAATTGAAAGAAAGATCGTCTCGAAGCCCGAAAGTAATTGTCCGTACTTACAGCAAACGATTTCTATTGCTTATTGCCTCCAAGGATTTCTTGCAATTTTCTTAATGTTATTCTCTGACAACTGGATTTTATTATACTACTTACTTTGGGACAGGCAAATCGCCATAAAGAAAAAAAATCTTTTCGTGATGTGAAAAATGAATGTTGAATTTATCCGCGTCCCGGATTTCGGATTTTATTTTATCTGACAATTAACTGAATACGTGACGAAAAGAGCACAAATACGAGTGGAGGCTATTAATATAAAGTGGTTGTTAGAAAACAAACGTACTTACTCGGTAGATATACGCTAGGGGAAATAAGTTTGTAACAAGACACAAATAAAGATAATTATTTCAGGAGCTCATTAGCAGGCCCACCTAGTTAATGGCCTAACTTAGATAAACTTGGAGGCAACGAGTTTGCAGACTCCGTTAATATGAGCATACACATAACATAAGTAATAATATTCATGTTTGTTTTATTGCTTATTAAACTTTTATCTCGAGCAAACGAAATGTTGGTTGAATCTTTTGTTTTTGTTCAAAACTTCTCTTTGCATACAGTGGGAGGTCGGTAGGCGCTACAAAATTGGTTGAGTAAATTTGAAAGTTGTAAACGCCGACCGTCATAGGCTGACCTGAATTGATTTTCATTATTTAGAATACCTATATAGCGTTCAGTTAAAAAAAGTCTACTCAATTGAAAATTCACTTAAATGTATTTTTCAATATTCCTGCTCAAAAAGTAGGTTGTTTTAGCTTCACAAAGTGGGGATCAAGTGGTCGTTTTAGCCCCTAGGGTTTGAAACTCCCCATCACCGGTAAAGCCGCTGCTGTATATGGCGGGGAGGTGGGGCGCTGGCTTCTGGCTCCTGGCAGGCGTTTCTTTAACCAATCCTAGAGTGAATGATGCGCGCCAGTATAGCTACTCGTAAGGTAATTTTTAACTTTATTGAGTATTTTTTATTTTCTCCCAGTCAAAGTGAAAAACAGAGTGTTTAATACGAGGCTAAAAATCATTATACCTCTCAGGTATATTTATACTCGCTTCCTTCGTTCACTCGTCAAAACAATCACTTCGTATCACAATGGCTTATTTTAGTTCCTTGTCAAACAATGTATTTATGTTGCAATTTTTAAATGACTGTTGAATAGTATTATGCCTTGATTCGTTCATCCGTGCTATGGGAGTAGGTACATTGAAAATCAAAGCTGCTAGATTGATTACAGATAGTCTATAAGCAAGTTGTACTGCATTGAACTCCCAAGTATTCTCATAACTGGAAGTCGCAAACATGCGCCAACTCACGTAACTTGCCTCTGTCGCAGTGGATACATTCGGAATGCAACCGAATGTAAACAATATAAAACTTAGACCGAATCGAAATAAGACTTTAATTCGATGAGACATTGCAGTATCCCCCATTTAGCCATATTTCAGCTATATCGCTGCCCTATAATTAACGTATAATGATTTTTGGTATTGGAGCTGCATTCGATTATATTGACAAGTTGATATTTTAAAAGAGACACAGATTAATATCATTATCACGCGCACTGCTTGCATTTGACATTTTCACTTCTGCGAAGTTTAGAATTCTCTCAGTGAGGAAGTAAATGAAATTCAAATTCAAATTGAAAGTTTTTTATTTCAGACAACATGATCCAAATTTGTTAGTAAACTTAAGTAACTAAAGTTGTTAGTATCTTATTATTAATAAAGATTTAGTCCTCTCTGAGTTTCCCCATCAGAGGACAATCGATTTTGTTGCCGATCATATGTAGAATGCTGTTGCTGCTTCTCCGCACCCTATCCAAAAGTGAGGCAGTTTTCTTCCGCCAAACAGCATCGAAGCCGTCCGTGCGCGCCTCGGCAAACATTGATGATGCACTGCAGAACTTCGGTAGCCGCAACAGCACCCTAAACGCATTATTGTATTGGATACGTAGGGCATTGTAAGCCCGCTGCGTATACGTGAACCACAGACTCGACGAATACAGTGATGTACAGAAAGCCTTGAACAGGGTAATTTTCACTGCTTCTGTACATCTACCAAATCTGCGGAAATGATGTTTAACGATTATAACGTAATATTAAAATAGATAGAGTGTGAGATCTCGGACCCCTTGCATTAGAAACGTCGAATCGAGGCCGAGCTGTAGTCAAGAGATGGGCGGACAAAGGCAAATTTAAAATTACAATACTTGCTTAACTTTTAGGTTGTTCGAGTAGCGGACCGATGGCAAAAAGGGAATCCCAATAAAAGCTTTTAAGGAGATTTATTTAGTTTCTATTTTTGAAACCAATTACAAAGAATAGGACAGGAAAATAAATTGTCTTAAGTACAGGTACAGTTGAGTGGTTGGATATTTTCCTCCTCAGAAATACAAAGAATCAGAAGAAAACGAAAGTCATCGGACGTTCATTTCACCCGGTTTCCGGGCCATCAGTTTTCACTGCGGGTGAAGAAGCTACTCCTGACTCGACAGGGTGGACAACTAATTCTGACCCGATCATTCCTGACTAATGCTTATCGAAATTAGGAACAGTCCATCTTCCTTGAATTTTAGAAAATGTAACAGTTCCTAACAGATCAGCTTTTTTACTTCTTGATCTAATTAAATTTAACGTTGTCCTATACAAACCTAAACTTGTATTATGGCATTATGAGTGCTATTTATTTTATGTAGATGACAACGACGATGATGCAATATTTATAGTAATCATCCCAAATCTAGAAATTGCTAACTCAGTTTTTAGTTACTTATGCCACAAGTACTTGTACTAGTCCGCGCTCGGGACTTGTACCCGGAGCCGCTACTTCGCAGACAATAAAAAAAATAGTCCATAAGTTTTAACAAAAAAGGCGAAGATAATAATGATACTTTTTTAGCAAGGCGTGACGTCACGATTCCACTTCCGAACTTTGTACGCTTTATCCTGTCTTTCTTTTGAAAAAAGGATAATTACCTACGTATCCAGAATTGTAGATAATATAACTGACGGACTAGTTATAATAACATTTGTTTATCCAGAAAACCATCCAATTGTGTGATGAACTTAGCTAAATGCATCGTCATGGACTATTTTATCAACCGACTTCAAAATATTTGTTATTAATCTTTTTTTTTTGTATTTATGCTACGCTATTTCTCCGCCAATTGTGTACCGTTTACAAAAAAAAAATTACAGAAAATTATACACCTACTGTGGTCCCATTGTCACCATATTGGGGTCTTATGATGGGATCTCAGGGAAATCGACGGCAACGATCAAATATTATAAACACTAACTATTAATGTCTTTCACCTATTTTATAGCGTTGTTCAGGTATTTTCGTGTGGTAGTTATCACCTCATTATGATTATGAAAGGTACAACTACTTAATTGTTAGGAGTTAAGGCATAATTCTTTAAACTATGAAAGGTAGGTTAAAACCGTTAGTTGATTATTCTAGTAACTCGGAAATACAATTTCTTGTCGTTGAAGTCGGCTATTTTTGTGTAAAGTGATTTTTCTCAAACATGCAATGAAATGTCGTCATAACGTGCGTTATAACAGGCTTCGAAGTATCACGTTTTCAATTTCATACAAAATTTAGGGCCTAGGCCGGGAAGTATTTTTTTTTAAAATGGCGTCTGTGTTCATGAACAGGCTAAACAGCTGAATTATATATTTTTTTGTGGTGTATTTTTTTATTTCATTGCATATATTTTTTATTTTTTTTTAATTAAAGCAGTAACGTCTGCTAACGTAAACTAAATGTTTACAAATGAAGCGAAAATGCCACCCTAAGGCATGTCGAAGCAACTGGTTGAAAAATTCAATGACTCTGACATCTGATTCGGTGGTCCAATTGGGAGGACGCCAGTGTTGGCCCGGAAAGCCGTTGGAAACGCAGGTTCGAATCCTGTCCGAATCATTAAATTTTTCAATTTTCGCTTCATTTGTAAACATTCATTGCATATGTTTGAGAAAAGCACTAGGTATACATGCTTTAGTCGTGAAAAAGGCTTGCCGGCTTCGTATCACTATCCGTGTCTATACTTACTCACCCGGCAAGCCCTTCCTTCCTGGCGTCTCCAGTAATGTACTAATAATACAAGCGCTTTCATTTCATGAACAAGGATTATTCAGGGTGTATTCAGGGTGTATATAAAAATGACGTCGAACTTGTGTCCGCAGCATGGGTTTTGTATGTTTTATTCATTGCTCGTCACAAGCCTCTAACGCGAGAAGGGGTTGTAAGGAAACATTTTGTATTCCATCATTACGCGTACTCCCTTTGATGTACATCATACGTGTAGGACCCGTATCAGCTAGTGATCAATGTTAATTAACCTGCAAGTTAATATTGCTCCTATTAGGCTGCGTTTAGCCAAACTTTTATTCCATGAGCAGTTGAGCACGTGAGTCTTGGCCGCCAATTTTACATGAAATGTTTTTGGTGGGATCTCATTTCTTTTTGTAAGGTGCCCTAGTTTTTTTCAGCGAAAGCGTTATGAGCATGTGAGTCTTGGCCGCCAATTTTACATGAAATGTTTTTGGTGGGATTAACGCTTCTCAGATTGTAATGTCAAACTATATGGGGTTCTGACTACTATCAGAGATTACGCGTTATTCTTTTTTTTTCTTCTAAGAATAAAGCTAACTCTCGAATAGTAATGTCAGAACCCCATATAGTTTGACATTACAATCTGAGAAGCGTTAATTCATAGAATAAAATCTTGGTTAAATTCAGCATTAATCTTTTTAAAACTTTCGTGAAACATCTCTAATAATAAATGTTATAAAATGGTTTAAAAAAAATTATAATGTAAATTATAAGGAGCAATAATGATTATTTAACGGTTTAAAACTCACTTAAAGATGGAATAAAATAAACCCTAACATGTTTCGAATTTGTATGGGGCTCTTTATCAGAGACTGCTAACCGAACATGTCGGGTCATTCCTGACAATATTTACGTAAGTTTTAAATGGTTTTAATAATTATGGCTCCTCATTTATTATTGTAGCCTTTTTATTATTTTCAAACCTGCAAGAATTGTTTTATGTCTAATCTAGAAAGCTATATTTGATCTACTGCCTGATGTCAAATTGGGTTATAATTTGGTATATTTATGTAGGAACTTGTGTATCTTCCATGTCAAGAGGTAAGTAAGATACTTAAACGAGACATATTTGTGCAAAAAGTACAATAGAAAATAAAAGCTTGTCTTCAAAAATATTTTATGATAAAAAAAATATTACTTGAATAAACGTTTCGCTGTCATAAAGCTGATAAAAAAACTTCTTAATTCGTTTATAATTTACTAATTCATCTCTGTTTAGATGAACTAATATTGAAAGGACTGTTTCCGTTCCTATGTCAATAGCAATTTGCACTTAACTAGAAATAAGCCCCAAGTAACTACGACCAGTTTTAGTATTGTTTCGATTCCCTGAGCACGTGAAGTTTGCCGAGCCTCCATGCTAGTTGCGCACATATCTGCTGGGCGAGAATTCGACGGGACACTGCGATGTCTCCAATTATACCGTATGCAAATTTAGGTTTTGATAAAAAACAATATTACAATACACGACATTGACATCGCATCGTGGTACGACGCGACATTGTGCCACGATGCGACGTCGTTTCGTGGAAATACATAAATCCATAATCAACTGTAGTTTCATGTCAACCATATTTAAAATTAAAATACATACAGTCTTCAATCTAACGACGTCATCGAATGATGCACGATGTCCCGTTTTAGCTCGTATATTTTGTAATTGTGTTTTGGCCCTTGCCCGAAATTGGAAAGTTGATATTTAAAAGTTGCCACAATATTTTCCATATTTCAGACTTACCATTGTGTGCCAGTCAAAATGGATTATAATTTCATACATCGTTATCACACTAATATTACAAAAGCGAAGGTTTGTGAGTGTTTATTTGTATGTTTGTTACTTCTTCACGCTCAAACGGGTGGACCAATTTTAATGAATTTTGGTATGAAGGTAGCTGACACCCTGAATTAACACATGGGCTACTTTTTATCCGAAAAAAATAGTGTTCCCGTGGGATGAGCGGGTAACACCGCGCGGCGCAGCTAGTAATTCATAAATCATAAATAAAATGTCAAAACGGTTACTTCGAACAGATCATATCGGTGAAATAGAATGATAGAGGTGACATTTAGTGAAGAATGGGGCCTCATTCCATTAACGTATTTCAGTGACATATCACCGGGATATGACCTATATATTTTTGCTATTCAGGCAGTATTTAGTGACAGCTTGTCATTTTAAAGGAAAAAATGAACATTTCGCTACTAAAGACTTGGCAGATGATATATGTCAGGCGGATTTCATGCGAAACGTCGAATGTGTCCACTGGGCTGGGCTGTTTGTACGGGGCTCACGCCTGACACACCGCCCCGAACCAACACACTAATGACATTTGCCGCTCACCACCGGAACTATCTTTTAGCCGTTTCACCTACGAATCGAACGGTTAATTGTTTTTCCGAGCGCATTCGTTTTCTTTACGCGCACAAATACGAGTTCAATTTTACAGAAAATTCCGTGAAATCCTGAACTTTATTCTGTTAATACCCACTTTTACAAGTCTAAGTCTACTGGCATATCTCAGGAAGAGATTGTTAAAAAAAACCGAAAGAAACTCAATTGTTTATTAAAATCAATGATCCTGAATATCTATCTTAAGGAAACGTTTAATTCCTTAATTATCAAAACAAGAACTCGATGCTTAAGTGTAGCAGAGTATAGGTACATAAGTATCATTATGATGTCGGATCTGCTCAAGACGAGGAAAGCAGACATACAAGAGGCCTATTCATCATAAATCCTTGTTATAGCACCTTTGTAATATAATATGCCCCTTCGTATGCTACAAAGGTGTGGGCCCCACGCGATCACCGGCAGTGCGTGTGAAGTGCAATCAATAAGGAACATTGTTTGAGAAACGAAATCTCCTGCCCTTTTTGGATCCGTTCATCACAAAGATCTGATTCATCGGAATCACACTAATCCAATTAGAGTGTCGAGGAAAATAGCGTTATATTTCGTGTACAATTTATTTGTTTCACGCTTATCACTTTAGACTGACGGCGAAACTCAGCTGCCCCGAAATTAAGTAAATATTGAAATTAATTTTGATTATTTTGTGAAAATATTATGTACCGAACCGTCGGTCTTTGTGTAAATTTAATTTGTGAAATGTCTAGATACGGATTGTTGGAGATATTTCTGATTGACGGATATTTTAATTTACTTCTAAGGTCAACGCTGAGATATTAAAAACTTATATCGGAGAGCATTTTCATCAGATATTTAATTTTATGAGTACCTATTTGCTTCATCTGCACTTAGGTCATCCCGATTTGATATGTATCTTTTTAATCTCTTTCTACTTTCAGTCGGAAAGAGTGGAAGAACTATTTTTTATTTCAGATGGCCTTGCTACTCCGTTAAGTAGTATCAGGGAGGCATTGTTCCCAATGTTTGTTATTGAATCGTGTGAATAAACATGTGCACCTGAGAGAATGGGATATGAGAGGCGTATCTATATAGTTTCAACTATGTACGTGTAACTTATGCCCTCGGGATTGGGATAGATTGGCCGATACAGTGAGTTTACATGTCCCTAGTTCTGTTGAATTGATAGTAGTTCATTTTATTTGTGTGTAAGTTATTTTTGAGCCTAAATAATAAAAGCGGAACATTATTACACTATATTTTAATGGGATATTATTAAAACAAATCTGTATAATTTTTCAGCACACTAGGTAACTCCACTAATTAACTGAATGCATACCAGAAAAACTAATGCTGTGCAAAAAAAACAATTGATTAACTGAACATGTCCTACAAAAAAAACTTAAACATCATACAAAACGAGATGACCTTTTTAACCGAATTCACACCAAAAATATGGTTCGTACATCGGATATATTTGAAAGTTTCACCAAAAATACTGACTTGCACACTAATTATCCTCGCACTGCACACTAAGATCCGACTCGGCCGGGTTAGGTTAGGTTAGTTTTTTTTTTTATATCCCTTAAAACAGTTTTGCAAATACCTTTAAATAGTATATTGAATTCACATTATTTAGTGTGCAAGTCAGTATTTTTGGTGAGACTCAAATATTTTGATAGAAAAAAGGGAATATACAGATATCGATTTAAATATATGCCTATTTTAATCTATTGAATACCAATCGCTTAACAATTTCACCGTACCGTTGACGCCATAACAAAAGAATATAGAATTGCTCCAAAATCGACAGGGATTAAAAAATACTTGTAGTAGTTTGAACTACAAAGTTTTTTATCATTGGACAAAGGACATCCCCTAAATCGCAACCATGACCGATCCTACGCTATCCACAACCGGCGGAATCCAGAAAACTTCTCCAGATCATTAGTCCCCCTTGTAGATTCCCTTTCTTAGAGTAAGCAATTCGAAGTGTCTGGAAAAATCGATGTCAGCCGGAGTATGAGGCGAACATGTTTCCAAATGGAAAAAATTTACAGATATGTCCACTGCTATACAAACATGTTTGTAAAAACGTGTACATCATAATTTGAACGGATGATGTTGATAGAACGAAACAGAAAATGGGGACCAAAAATCAGCCCAAATGGCGAACTTCATGGCAAATGGCTCTACCAGTTAACCGTAGGCAGGCGGGGCGCACTCTGCGATTAACGTTTCCCGCTACAAGTACATGCCGGTCGCCTCATGCATGGGGACTATTCAGTGGCTGCCACGCTGTGTCTCGGAACGCACGTACACGAAATTCGCGCGCACGCTCATCCGATTTATGTACGTCGCAAGTGATCGTTCCTCATTCATCTGTTGATACCATTGTTATATTATAATATAAAGTGTTTGAATGAGTAAAAAGACAGCGAAAAGATATTGTATCGCAGCGGGTAGTAGGAAAAATGATCGAAATTGGAATCACGCGTTTTTTGTTCTCCCAACACGTCCGAAGGATGCCGAAAGGTAAGAAAATTAACATAATATACGTATAATGATTAGTTACTGAATAATAATAAAAAACATATTGCAGGTGTATCTACTTCCATATTTAACACTGGTTACTCAGATCAATTTTAAGCATACATAGGGGCAGACAGACAGACACCAGGAAACGACTTTGTTTTATACTAGGTGTGTAGTGATGAATATATATGAATAAATAAATAAATATCGGACAACTAAGCAAAAACAAAATGAAGCTCAAGAATTTAATTGCATGTTAAGGTAACGCATTCGTTGCATTATTTTATTATATTATACGTATTAAAATGTTTAAAAATAAAACTAAAATGTTTTGCGGCCTGGTGGTGGATTCAATTCGTCCAAATTCTGAGATTGATTATTTTATAGTTGAATAATGAAATAGGTAATAAATATAATGTATGAAGAATATAAATATATTGCTCTCTATATTGAATGCAAGAAATAAATGGGAAATACATTTTTATTTTTAGTCGTTGACAGCCCTCGCTCTCGGCGACGCGGCAAGCGAGCCAATTCATTTTCACCGTTGGCACGCAGCTTTAACGTTCCGTTTGGCTTGCGCTGGGGACGACGACTTTAGAAAGGCCATAAATCATATTTTTTTGGCTAAAAAAAGCGGCTTTTGTAAAGATCAAAGTAGTGTGCCTTCTGTACTTGTACTATTATCTATTCTGTGCCGTAGGGCCAAACAGAGGTACCTCAAGTGAGTGCAGTGTATTGATAATATAATGAGAGTTTTAATTTTATCATCGCTTTACCGGCTATACTACCTAAGCAGATTTTAAGGAGGTTCAAATATTTTTAAAAGACTGCTTAAATATTTTTTCTTTGAATTTTCCTTAAATATTTTTTCCTTAGCTATGTCCGGAATATAGATCAAATTTTTTGTAAGCATCATCATCATCATTTCAGCCATAGGTCGTCCACTGCTGGACACAGGCCTCCTCAATAGATTTCCACATGGGCTGGATAGCAGCGACCCGCATCCAGCGAGTCCCTGCAACTCTAACAAGGTCGTCCTACCACCTTGCGCCGTGGCCTACACTGCGCTTGTGTTGTAAACAGTAAATTTAATAATCTGACATGTAACTTAATATCTATAGTTACTCACTGAGGTCTAGGGCTTGCGCAGTAGTTAACTACTCACGAGATTATTCCGAAAATGCAGAAATATGTAATTTGTTACGTTTTCAGCCCCATATTTCTCCGCAATTTTAAAATTTTCGAAAAATGGAATCGGCATTAAGATATAAATACTTATCGGACCTAGTCACAAAATTACATGAGAATCGGCAGAAAAATACGATCTGTAGGCGAAAAAATCCGGACATACGAGAGAATTTTGAGGCAAGCTGAAACAGATACCTTCGCTCATTCGATCAATAAAAAACTGTAACTAGGAACTTTACTTTAAATTTTCTTATGTCGTTTGAAATCGTTTTAAGTACATTTTCTACCCTACAATGTAGGTGAATGACACACTAAAATGAATTGCTTCATAATTTCCATTTCATTAATTCGTCGTGAAAGTCAGGAAAAGTTTCACTCGGAAGAATTACAAAATTGTTACTCAAAGTAGAGCCATTTGTCTTAATTATTCATTAAAAAAAGTTAAATTTAAATTGTATGTCTCAGTTGGAAATTCGTTCAGATGGAACAGTAATTTAACGTCGAGTGGAAAGTCGTCTAGTGACAGCTTAGCGCCATTTTCTGTGGAACTTGTACCCGGTCCCGACCTAGTGGAATGGGTATCTTGTTCTAAGCCACTCCATCGCCCTGCGACTGAATGTTTCGACGCTGAGAATGCCTTTGTTCTAATTTGCGACCCGAAATTCGACGTTTCTAATTACATCAGTCCAATATATCGCTATTAAACATATGTGTACTTTAGCGGTGTGTTATATTGTACTCACTCAGTCCCGTCCCAGTGAAATAGGTATAGTTTTTAAGCTACTCCATCGCCCTGCGACTGAATTTTTCGACGCTGAGAATGCCTTTGTTCTAACTTGCGACCTGAAATTCGACGTTTTTAATTACATCAGTATGATATATCGCTATTATACATATGTGTACTTTAGTGGTGTGTTCTATTGTAGTCACTCAGTCCCGTCCCAGTGGAATAAGAATATTTTTTTAGCCACTCCATCGCCCTGCGACTGAATGTTTCGACGCTGAAAATGCCTTTGCTCTAACTTGCGACCTGAAATTCGACGTTTTTAATTGCATAAGTATGATATATCGCTATTATACATATGTGTACTTTAGCGGTGTGTTATATTGTTGTGATTCAGTTCCGTCCCAGGAAAATTGGTATATTTTTTAAGCCACTTCATCGTCCTTCTACTGAATGTTCCAACGATTAGAATGCCTTTGTTCTAACTTGTGGCCTGAAATTCAAAGTTTGTAATTACATCAGTCTGATATATCACTACTAAACCTATGTGTATTTTACCGATGTGTTTTATTGTAATCGCTCATTCCCGACCTAGTGCAATGGGTATATATTTAAGCCTCTCCATCGCCCTGCAACTGAATGTTTCAATAAAATTAGATAATCTATAAAGAGCCTTTCTTTTTATAGTAATACAACGGCATTTCCGCGATTCCACACACAGACAATAAAAATATTTGGATCGTATTGACAGAGCATCCGTAGAGGGCTACTGTCGTCGGGGATTGATTGATATCAGCACACATCTACGACACATCAAGCACACATGAACAAATAATGGTCATACGTCTCTGCCAAGATAACGCGCTCCCCAGGTACGATGATAGCGAGTTTTTGTTTGGCGGGTGACAAAGAGAAAATTGATAATTCATCAGGAATTCTCATTGTTGCCGAGTGCTGTTGATGGCGTAATTCAAAAGCGCCAATTCGTTATTTTGACCTTTGTTTTGTTATCCAAACTTGGGACGCGTTAAGTAAAACGAAACTCTTCGACGGTTAATCCAAATAAGATGGATTACGTGACAGGTGAGGTTAACGAGTTTGAAATGAAACAGGTAGTATAGTTTTGTAGCATTACTTGGCAAGTTACTGTCGTCTTTTCCTCGTATAAGTATTTCGGAATTTATGTTTTACTTCTCAGCAATATAGATTTTTGATTCTTAAACTATTCTTTAATGATACATTTAAGCTTAAGGATTTGCTGGATTTTTTTATAAATTAAAAATCGTTATTGAAATTATAAAAAATTGGTGACAAACCATGGTATGGCCCTAATATCACAATTCTGTATTTAATGTTTTACTCACAAATTAGCACTTCGCATCGTGTCTATAGACAGACAGCGAGACGTACAGTCAGATAAAAAATACAGACATACATAAATACAAACAGATAGACAAATAAACAGAAATACAAACAGGTAGATAGATGGGCAGGCAGAAAGACACACAGACAAAAAGGAAATCAGACATACAGACAAAAATTAAAAGTCAAGCAGACAAATAAATATAAAGAGACGAACAAACAATGAAGTGATTCTAACTAACAAAGTGATTCCATTCTTCCTTTTTAGGTACGGAAACCCTAAAAAAACCAATAGAATGCAAGCATATTACTTTAACGTCGCGATGCTGTGATTATTTCACAAGCAAATAAGTACTTCGGCAGACAGGTGTCTCTGGCGCCTCCTAAATTCATCACCGCACCACCAGGTGCACGCAAACGACGCTCCTAATCCTGCTCGAGCCTTGCCTGTGAACTGTGGCCCTGAATAATAGACCCGGATCAGACTGTCGCCAGCGGAGAAAATTCCATTTATAACTAACATGTGCTTAGATATTTCGAGCGTGGAACAGATAGGACGGACCCAAGCGCGCCGATGCGTGCATCGGTAGTTAAATCAGAAGTGGGAGTGCTTATCTTGTATACTTACTATTAGCGAGCTGTAAAAAAATTATGTACAAAAGATATAAAAAAAATCATCAAATTATATTATACTGATTGTTCGAGTTTCAAGATTATTAGTTTAAAATTAGATCATTAAGTACTTTGTGTCAAACAAAAATTATCGAAAAGATTCATTAATATTGAATATACTTTCTTCCCTATAGTGTACTATGGTGAAATGAAAGTAGTGTAAAAACATAACACAGTATGCACGTATAAATTACATAATCTGGAACGTAAAAATAGTAACGTAAAATTAATAAAATCCTTGGCATCTTAGATAGGAAACTAACGTTAGTCTCAGACTTATTAAAAAACCTTATGATGAATCGCGAACTGATTCGGAACATGTCGAGCAATATTTGACTTTTATGACGTAAGTCCATCCGTTTTGTAGGTATTTAATATCTTTGCCATCGTTTATTATTTTTACGTTTAATATGTGTTCAAAAACTCCAATTGAAGTTAATATAACATTTCATGCAAATTTGATAGACATGATACGACGAAGCTACTGTTTCTGGAACGACCCTTAAAGTAATAAATAAAACGCGTGCCATTTAAAGTTCTATCTTGAAAAACATTTCCCTAATCACAGTCCCGCAAGCAGGTCCGCTCATTAGTCAAATTATTTCAGCGCATATACCCGCAGGTCATAAAACTTTTGGGCATTCTGGGAATTGTAAATATGCCGGTCATAAACATTTTGGTTCAAGTTTCGGTTCAATAAACAAATTTGACAGGACGGCGTAGGCTACGGACGGCGTGTAGGTGTGTATGTTATCCATTACTGTAACGAACTTTGCGCTCTGGCAGCCGATTCATTAGAAGACCATTCATCTCCGTACCAGGTGCAGGTATGTCGGCGACCACTCGCCTCGTAATCGACAAATAAAACGCGGCACAATAGAGGAATTAATACGCTCACAAAACTACCTGAATACGTATACGTCCTTGTTCGGCGGCCAACCAAATTGTGGAAAAGAGGTGGTAATTTAAATAACAAAAGGGACCTACGTTTTACCCTTGCACGATAGTGGATACAAAATGTCTAACAGGGCACAAATGACTACTGTTTTAAGTTTTTTTTTATATTTGTTATCACAAAATATCTATTTGTTGTAAAACAGTATTCATTATAGAAATTAGCTAAGGGCAATTAGTTAGTTCCGTACAAGTATACCTAAAAAGTTTTAACCTCACAATACTGAGTACAGCATGAAATACTTTAAGCTCACTACGAAACTGTTCGTGCATAAGGCACAGTATCAAATGAAAACGAAGTCCCAGCAAGGTGAGTTGCGAGTTTCCAACTTGACAAATGTGAAGCCTGGATGAGCTCACAAACGACCGGCCGTGTGCATTTAGTTGAACGTAAACTTTTCGCTTTGTAAGGAAAGTGTTCAGTTTAAAGCGTACTCTCGACTATCCGAATATCCGTCAGAGAGCGTACATCTCGTGTGTATTCAAGCGAGACGGGAGGCGCGAGCGAGCGGTCGCGTACGATTGTCCTACGACTCATACACGATAACAAAACTCCAACGCCCAGGCATTGTCGGCGAACTGCTCTGTTTCACATTCTATTATTCTACACATAAAAGAGTATTAAAGGTAAATATTATTCAGTTTCTCGCGCTCCTAAATGGAGGCAGTTTGTTGGGCTGTAGCACGTAGCGACGTACGTCTGGAAATTTACTTTTACTACGCAATACAAAGGCGACGGGATGGGGGTTTTGTACTTTTCATCTTGTTTATGCGACGCTCTACCACCAGCAATGTTTGGAAATGTCTGTAGTTATTTTGAGAGCGTTTATAATTAAGACGGAGCATATTCGTTCCCTTACGAGTGTCACCGGTTTTGTGGTTCCTTGAAAACGGTATTTACCACTACGTAACTACTAAAAGCCGGCTCTAGAAACCATAAATGATCAAAGTTCATCCGTCTTACGGAACGCAGAGTATTTAGGCTATTTAAGCGTGACGTCATCCTTAAGGTAGGCCGCAAATATGTGTAAATGGATAAACAGGAAATTTACCATTTTGGTTATAAAAGGCTGAGTGTAAGTACATAGTTGCTAAACAATTATGATTTTATTACCTAAATTATAAGGTTTCTTGTTTCTTCTAATTATTTTGCTAACAGACTGAAAATATTTGAATTTGCGTATGAAGTCTTATATTTCTGACGCCTTTTAATTCCTTAATCCTTTTTATTTAGCCTTTTTGATTATATGATTAAATTAAAAGATTTCCTAGGAGTCATCATCCCTAACATTGCATTTGTGTCTCTGAGATTATTCAAGTTTTTTTTTTGTAGTTAACGGATGTTTGAATCTTTGCTTGAAAATGCAGTGCCTCAATACGTACTCGTATAGAGAATGAGATAGAACGAGTGTATTTGTATATATATTGTAATACCCGTATTTTCAGTGCCGATTTGAGCTACGCCAAGCAGAATTGGCTCGTTAGGTTTTCCAAGTTGAATGTATTTGTTTATGCTAGTTTATTTAATACGCTGGTGGCTTTGAGATTGATGCACAGTTTCTTTTAAAAACCTTGACGTTATAATTCGAATACTTTAAGAGACTTTAGGTAATGGCGAAGACATGCCATGCTTGTTTAGTACATTATTATTAAGAAACCAGATGTGTGTACTAACAGCTCCAAGGATTTTCAAACATTTATACTAAATTGAATTGATACAATATTATGTATTTGAACTTTTAACATACATTCCCAAATTGCCTTCATATTCTGAATAAATGAAATACAAATTATCCTAATGAAAAGACACAAACACAAATCTCCGAATTGTCATTTTAGGTACTATTCATAATTAAAAATAACAACATTTTTACTTGTAGCATTTTCCAACTAATTGCTGAAACGAACTGAAAAGAAAACAAAATCTGTTCCCGAAATTAAATGAATCAGTGTTTTGGCTAAAAATTCGACCTGGGAGCTAGAATAAATTAACGTGTGGATTATTCTCATTATAACAAAAATATACCTTTTTAAAATATAGTCGGCCTTCATTAATTAACGTTTGCGTAAAGCTTTTTTTATCCGATACGGCTGGTGGAAAATTTGATAAAGATGTTTTGTGATTATAAATTATCTTGAGAACTTTCATGCTGAAATTTTAAAGATTAAAGCGGGATATTGTTTGAACTTGAAATTCAGTTAACTATTTTGCGTTGGCTTTCAAATAACGTTTAAAAACTGAACATGATAGCTTAGAATTTATTGAGACGAAGAATCTTTTTGATATAACTAACTTTTTAAGAAATAATGCAATAAAATACATCTCTTTATTCTACACCTCAAATATACAGGGAAATAAAACATGAGAGATATAATAAAAAGTAAGAAGAGCTAAACAACTGGGTCGTATCGCTAAATAGCAATGCCTTCCAGAAAACCTTTAGATAGCGGGGTAGTTAACACAAACGTTAGAATTTCTAAAAAAAATGTTTTTTTTTTACAAATATTTCAAGTATGACTACTTTAATGATTCAAGATAGTTCCTATATGTTTTGCTTAATTATTTTAGTAACATATATTAAAAGGTTACAAAACAGTTAATTAAATCCTGCGATTGCTTGTTAATACCACCTAAAGGGCCGACTGAGCAATCGCTCCTAATGCAATTTCCCAACCGTAAAATAACTTCACCTCGTCCTTCAAAGGACAGGTGTTCTTGGCTCGAATTAGTAATAATTATGCATGAGACACACCCCGGTTAATCCCGCGAAGTTGTAAAGTTGGCATGGCCCAAGTTGCTAAGGTTGTTAGCGGTAGTGGGCCGGCGCATGTTTATTTCGGAGATTGCGAGGGTGTTACTCGAGAGTGTTTGCTGGTTTTGAGGGCGAGCGCAAACACACCCAACTCCGCGCCTAACGAGCCAACTCGACTCATCCCGCTCTGCAACCAATCATAACCCATCCGAAAATAACTTAATAAAACACTATCATATTTCTCTCTCTCACCTCTCTCTCTCTCTCTCTCTCTCTCTCTCACCAGCCCGTCTAGCACAACTATAGTTCGCGACTCATATCGCGCGATATAGCATCACCCGTCACTCTCTCACGATACTGTACAGATAGGGATAGGTGGCATATCTCGCGCGAGGAAGAGTCATGCGTCAAAGTTGTGCTAGAGGTGCATGTCTGGTCTCTTCCACCAGGTTACGCATTCCAATTTTTCTTTGAGCTTTGTATCAATGGCTTAAAACACTATTGTTTATACGTTTTCAAGCGCCACCATCTTAGTCTGAACGTTGTACGGTATAGCACAAATCAGAATAATTATCTTTAAGTCACCGTAGGCCGTAAGTGGGATATTCTGCCCACTACGCGGGGAGAAAATCTCACTTTCTGGCCAAGGTAAGCCGTAAAACTTTAGAAAAACCACGATTCACCTTCGTATCGGTTAGTACTCTTTATTATACTGTGGTTTCGGGGCACAAACACCTGCGATCTGGGACATTCACGAATTCACCGTTCTAGGTAGGTATGTAGGTACTATTACTACATTTATTGCAAAGCTACATATTTCATCGTGCCCCCCACAAATTGGGACACGATTTTTGGGTACATTGTAAAAGCGCGATGCACGTTTTCTGTTGTTTTGTATGGACATTGATTATTTATCGGATGGAGTATTTTTGCGGTTTCATCGCGTCAAAGTAATTTGACGCATTTTAACCAGTTTTAATAAAATAAAGTAGGTAGGTAATCGGTTACTTTTCATCTGACTATAATCGGAGGGTTACGTGGAGTCTATGACTTGTCCCAATTATTACCACTTTATATTCATTTTAGCGATGTGCTTTATGTTACAGTTAAATGTCAGGTTTTCTCGGTTCTAATTACGAAAATGGAATAACTTGCGAATGTCACACAATGTATCTCAAAGAGCAAACATGAACATATTTGCGATATCATAAAATATCATGATACGCCGATATATTGTGGACAATGTAAGACTTGTCGAATTCAGGCCGTCCTTTAAATGCTCAATCACGCATATTATTTTATGAATATAATAAAATAACTTCACCGCCCGTTACCCGGTCATTATCTTTGTATGTTCTCTGGCGCGAAGCTAATGTTATTGATCTTCGGAAGTTGTAAGAAACTTAAAGAAACTCCAATCGACCCAAAACTTTTGTCATGTAACAACGTAATTAGCCGCGGGGAGGGTCCATAACTTGTAACAGATTCATCTCTTCTCGATGTTATCGTCATGTAACGGCCTTTATAACTACAATTTACACTTAAGCGGCTCGATAATATTATGTTATTAAAAGTGTATATTAACTTTAACTACTTAAATGTGTTTCCTCCTTCTTACAACATGGGACCCTTTAAACGAAGAGTGTTTGTCGCCATTGCGTCTTGCGCTCCCCTTTTTGGGTCATTGTTTCAACCGCCTCACTTTCGTGGACATATTTTGGAAGAATTGGGCGTAGATTTTGATGCCATTTTCGGATATTTGTTAGATGTCTGGTAAACTTAAATACCTAACCAAAAACGAAATCGCAATCTGCAGCCGCTTCTACTAAAATGTGACCACGAAAGTGATTCGGAACAAACGCTCGAATAATGACCCTTTTGCTTACCATCGGGCGAAGTGGAGCCACTTTGTTGTGCCTGTCTGTCGATACATTTCGATATTTGTAATGACATCCGTACGAAATATCGCCACTATACGAATTCCTACTGATTTGTTCTATTTTCCTTTATGACAACCAGCAAAGTAATTAGCCGCGGGGAGGGTCCTTAACTTGTAACGGATTCTTTATCTCTTCTCGATGTTTTCGTCATGTAACGGCGTTTAAGGCTACAATTTACACTTAAGCGGCTCGATAATATTATGTAATTAAAAGTGTATTAATATTAAATTCATATGTTTCCTCCTTCTTACAACATAGAACCTATTAAACAATACGTGTTTCTTGTCGCCATTGCGTCTTGGGCTCCCGTTTTTGCTTACCATCAGGCGAAGTGGAGCCACTATGCTGTGCCTGTCTGTCGATACAATTTGATATTTGTAATGACATTTGTCCAAAATGTCACCATTATACGGAATTAGTAATAGTGGTGATATTTTGCGACTATAGCGATTTGTTCTATTTTCCTTTATGACAACAAGCAAAGTACAGTAGAACGAGGTTACTTACTTTGGAAAAGTGTTTTTACGCCATTTCCTTATTTTTTTTTGACTATCTGTGGCAATGCAATACCTACCTTCAACAATGACCTAACCTTTTACTTCATTTGCTCAATCGCACTATGAATATTTGCGTTTTTATAACCATTTTAAATCTATCAAAGTAGCCCCAAATTTTCCTAAAGTAACCCCGTTTTACGGTAATTGGCCGCGGAGAGCGTCAATAACTTGTAATAGATTCTGTATCTCTCCTCGATAATGTCGTCCTGTAACTGCGTTTAAGACTACAATTTACACATAAACGTCTCAATAATATTAAGTAATTAAAAGTGTGTTAATATTAAATTACTAAATAGAAGAAACTGTCGATAGATTTCGACCTTTCTAATGATATCTGTCCGAAATATCACCATTATACGAATTCCTACTTTTATGACAACAAGCAATGTAATTAGCCACAGGCAGGGTCCATAACTTGTACTTAACATTTTTTTAACTTGCCTTGATCGCGTTTAAGTCTACAATTTTTCACTTAATTATTATAAAAAAAAACGTTTTTTATGACCACTAAATTAATATATTCACCTGTCAAATTCACACAATTCATTACTTGACTATGCTCGTTATACCTCGTATTACCATAGCCCTGCTAAATTGGGAATATGGCAATGTGTTCTGTCTGTTCTTTAGCATGCATATACATAGAGTTATGTCCAGATTTAAAGTGGAATACTTTTTTCGCGTAAGATATGCCAAGTTGTAAAAACAAGGTAAACTTATTAGAATCTTATGATAGAAAATAAAAATATAATGTAAAACGAATCAGGTTGACTATTCAGCGAGCAAACGCTGCCAGCGTCATTGGACCAATGCCAGATGGGCGACTTTCTGATTTAGTTTCGGCAACTTTTCTTACAATAAGTGTTTTTTTTATGAATTATTCTAGAATGGAATAGTAAAAAGAAAAAGTATACTATAATGTATTTGCATCAAATTACAACTACACAAAAATACTTATATTATAGAAACCTAACCGTGGTGCCACAGGTAGCGGGTAAGGTTACCTGTAATTTATTATAAAAAATACCACCTGATGCACGACCACGTATACGTAATGTTCCTGAGAGTAGGTAACCTGCCTTCTGTATCTGACCCTCAATCCAGCCATCTCGCGCTATCTTAACAATAAATGTTCATGATCAAGGCTAAATTTTCACTTTATATTACTTAGTCTTAGGTAAGGTATATCATAAGTCGATTATTTTATAAAGTTGCATTTCCTGACGATGCGTCATATCCTGGGATTTCTGGGCCTTCTATACAATCACTTGATGAAATATATTTTAGCTATGATCAACTGCCATCACAAGCATTTGAATTACGCAACTACTGTTACAACATGTAAAGTATTAACAGTGCATTATTTTATTATTAATGTTAAAAGTAAAATAATAAAAACTAAACCTTTAACCTTATTGCAAACAACCCAGAAAAAAAAAAACACCGTTAACGGTGTTCACAACTTATATGTACCTATACGTTAATTTCGGAGCATACACCATCTTCCATGGACCGAGGGTCACGGGAAGATAATTTGTATTCTAAACAAAATGTTATCGTAATTACAAGGGGTCAAACTCGTGCTTTCTTTATGGTCGGCCATTGAATATAAAGCGGCTTCGCTCCCCCTGCTCTCTTCACTTACAAACGGGGTTTATTATGATCTCTTTAAATACACTCCTCATTTCATTCTACACAGATTTCAGGGTCTAGCCCCTTTAAATTCGGACCTCCCAACAGATTTGACCTCGATGCTTATATAGGGGTAAAACGACACTAAATCTAGAAATATACGTCTTCTAGTACATTCAGAGAAAAATATTAGCGTCAACATGAAGATACTAATGCATTTATTTTCGTACATTGAGCTGAGGCTGAATTCAACGTTTCTGTTGACGTGGTGTACGATATCTCCACTATGTGTCCAGCGGACCTGTGATGGTACCTAGCTCTTATCATGCGATAAATAAGTGTCAAAGTATCCGTCAGGTTTTGACAAAATGCTAGTGTGAGTGACAGATGCTTTGTCACTTATTTATCACGTGATAAACGCAACCATCGTAGGCCACCTATTTATTACATAATTAGTTAAATAACTAGTTAAATAACTAACATAATCATCATTGGCCTCTTGCATCTATGTTACGCTGTAAAACTTGATTGATAATTCAGTAAGATTAGCTGAAAATTTGGCAAAATGAAAGGACAACTTTTATCTATCAGGATATGTAGGTTATAGAGCCAAGTTTAATTTTATCTAATCTCCCCCCCTCTCAGGGGTGAGCGTCACCCCCCCGCGCCCTCGAATGTGTCCCGGAGCGCGGTATTTTCCACTTTAGAAGAAAACCGTGTACGATACATACAAAGTGTATAGGAACGAAATAATTCTGAATAAATTTACTATAAACCTTTCATACATACAAAAGTGATAGCACTTATACAATCAGCGCAATCTGTTACCAAATACTAACGTTTTTAATTATTGATCTTTTTTTTCTGCTAAAAGGTTAGTTATCTCAAAAACTGCACACTTCTCGGCCAAAATATGTAGGACAAAAGTAAAGAATGGACAATGTTCTTTCTAAAAATGTATAATTTATTTCTGTTACCTACTCTTTCATTTACCGTTGCAATGCTATTTTTAAAATTGAAGTCATTTGGCCATTATGCGAAATATAAATATTCGTACTAGTTAAACGGTGTTGCTTGCAATACCATAGACTTCTTATATGTTTTTCTGTAATCTACAAATATTGAACTATATCCTGTTTTTTTTTTTTTTTTTTAGACTTACTATTTAAGGAAATAAGGGGTGTGTGGGGAAATCGTCAAGTTTTGCTCGTTTTCGTAAATAACTTCAAAACCGTTTAATTTTGAATTATTAAATATATATATTTGAGATATTCATAATGTACTCTTTCATTTGATATGTCACACGATATACTTTGCTATTTTTTTTTCTAATTTACCCCTCAAATCTGGCCCCCATGTTTCAAATTACTTGATTTACTTTACGTTACGTTACATTTCCATATTTGGGTCATCAATTTACATACGTGTACTAAATTTCAACTCAATCGGTCCAGTAGTTTCGGAGAAAATTCGCTATGATTATAGTAGGATCCCTCGTGTGTCTGTGTCAGTCCGTCCGTCGGTCATAGCCAATTTGCTCCGAAACTACTGGACCGATTGAGTTGAAATTTTGTACACGTATGTAAATTGATGACCCAAACATGGACGTGTAATGTAACGTAACGCAAATAAATAAATTTTGACATGAGGGCCAGTTTAGAAGGCAAAATAGAAAAAAAAATGGCATAGTATATCGTGTGACATATCAAATGAAAGGGTACATTATGAACATCTCAAATATATGTATTATATAATTCTAAATTAAACGGTTTTGAAGTTATTTACGAAAATGAGCAAAACTTGACGATTTCCCCACACACCCCTTATTTCCTAAAATAGTGAGGCTAAAAAAAAAAATACAGAATATAGTTCAATACTTGTAGATTGCAGAAAAACATATAAGAAGTCTATGGTATTGCAAGTAACACCGTTTAACTAGTACGAATATTTATATTTCGCATAATGGCCAAATGACATTGTAGGTGATTTCATATTCTTACATGTGGGTAGCATGACATTTATATAAATAAACTAGTCTTAGCTGAACGCTCGTGTTTGACTCACGCACCTGATCATCCACCCTGACATGGCGCAGTCGGAATTATTTAAAAATATACATTTAGTGATAATAGTGCATATTATATTATAAATAAATGTCAGCGGACGGTGAGAGTGACCAGTTTGAGGACTCAACGCAAGAAATCACACTGAGATCTACAACAATGGAGTCAATTCTACAACCACCGCCGCCATTCTTATTCGAGAACAATCTTACAAATGTTACTACGGGAAATCTAAGTGCAGAGTGGGAAAATTGGAAGAAGTCGTTTAAAATATATTTCGAATCATGTGAGCTGTCGAAAAAGAATAAAAAAGTGCAATTAAATATATTGTTGCATGTCATCGGGAGCAAGTGCCGCGAAGTTTATGAACAATTCACAGAAGAAATTGAAACTGTAGAAATATTGTTAAAAAAGTTCGATGACTTTTTTGTGCCGATCAAGAATTTAGCAGTTGAAAGACACAAATTTTTCAAAAGAAATCAGAAAGAATTGGAGTCAACAGAGCAATATATATTCGAATTAAACAAAATTGCCTCTAAATGTGAGTTTAAAGAGTTGTGCGAGGGTTTAGTGTGCAGTAGATTTATATGTGGCGTGAGGGATGTCGGCCTCTCGGAACGACTACTCAGAGAACCTGATATCTCATTAAAAAAGGCGATGGAGATTTGCAAGTTAGCGGAAATGTCCAGAATGCATGCATTAAATATTAAGTCGAATAATGAAGAGCATCATGTGCATGATATTTCGAAAAATGATGTCGACACTGGGACGGAGCCCCTCGACGTGCACCTAGTGAGCAGGCGCTCGCCCGGCCGCCCCCGCCGGCCGCCTCACACACCGTCGCGATCAAACGCGCTCAGCGGACCTCGAGAACGTCAAACGTATCACAATACGAGCGTTTACCAGCCATCGTATTCGACCCAACGTCCTACGAATAGAAATGCTACAAATCGGAATATAGCTCCGCAAGTGAAGTTAAATAGTTATCCCCAGAACTGTGACAATTGCGGCCGAGGACACAGGCGGATGGATTGTCCCGCGTTCGGTGTGCGGTGTAACAATTGCAATCGGATGAATCATTACGCGAGGATGTGCAGGGCGCCGCGCCGAGTGTATCAAATACAGGAAGACTCCACCGATCAGGTAACCACCTCAATTAATAATGTAAACAGTGGCTGGTCAGCACAATTACAAATAAATAAAGTTTATATCAATTTTAAGTTGGATTCTGGAGCGGATGTGAATGTGTTGCCTAAACGATTTTTAAATAGTATTCAATTAACAGTAAATGATTTAACTAAAACGTCGATTAAGTTACAGGGTTATTCTGGAAGTAGTATAAATGTAGTTGGAAAATGTCATTTAAAAATTGTTTATAAAGGAAATATATTTTTTCTGAACTTCATAATTGCCGATGTTGATTCGCAACCGGTTCTAGGCAGGAACTCATGTGAGGAGTTAAATTTAATTAAAAGAGTTTTATCAATTCAGAACTATTCATCGAGTGAAAAAATACTAGACGAGTTTCCGGATATTTTTACGGGTATGGGTTGTTTGCCGGGTGAATACCAGATACAAATAAATAACCACGTTTCTCCGGTGGTACATGCGCCGAGAAAGTTACCGTTAGCTTTAAAAGATCAGATTAAAAACAAACTAACTGAAATGGAAAATCAGGGAATAATTTCGAAGGTAGAAGGCCCAACCGACTGGGTCAATAGTATGACCGTTGTCAAGAAGCCTAGTGGCGATTTACGTATATGCCTTGACCCTCGTGACTTAAACAAAGCCATTCGCCGGGAACATTTTAAACTACCAACATTTGAGGAAATTACTGCTAATTTGTTGGGTGCAAAGTACTTTAGTACACTAGACGCCAAGCAGGGTTTTTGGCAGGTAAAATTACACCCAAGTAGTACGGATCTCTGTACTTTCAACACGGTATTTGGTAGGTACAAATTTTTAAGATTGCCATACGGTATTTCATCGGCATCAGAAGTATTTCACAAACGGCTATACGGGCATTTCGATGATATAGAGGGAGTTGTATTATTTGTGGACGATTTATTAGTTTATGGTCAAACTAAAGAAATTCACGATCAGAGGCTTAGAGCAGTGTTAAATAGATGCAAAGAGATTAACATAAAATTAAATAGACAAAAATGCAAAATCGGCTTAACCGAAATAAAATATCTTGGTCATAAAATCAGCAGCGACGGCATTCGCCCGGACGATTCTCATGTAATTGCTATTAAGAATATGCCAACTCCACAAAATGTGAAGGATGTCGAAAGATTTCTAGGTTTAGTTACATATGTCAGCAACTTTATACCAAATTTCTCTGAAAAAACTTCTGTATTGCGAGAATTGCTAAGAAAGGAAATCGAATGGCATTGGGATAAACACCACGATTTCTGTTTCACTGAACTAAAAAAATGTTTAATCACTTCCCCTGTACTACAATATTACGATATAAATACCCCTGTTGTAATCTCGGTTGACGCTAGCAAACATGGGCTGGGTGCTTGTTTGTTACAAAATAACCTACCAGTTTGTTACGCTTCCAAATCTTTAACAAAGACAGAGCAGTCGTACGCTCAAATTGAAAAAGAGTTATACGCCTGTGTATTTGCGTGTGAGAAGTTCTATACATATATATACGGCCGTACAGACATAACCATCGAGACCGATCACAAACCCCTTGTAAATATTATAAATAAACCCCTTGCTAATGCCCCCGCGCGGTTGCAGAGAATGTTGATGCGATTATATCCGTACACATTCTCATTAGTATACAAACCGGGAAAGTATTTGTACATCGCTGACACACTATCTCGTGCGCCTGCACCGAGCGCGTGCGACCCCCTCCCTCCGCGCGACCACCTAGACGCGCAGGCGCAGGTATGTGCACTCGCAGCCAGCAATTCGTTAATAGATACGCATTCATTACAGATACAGAAGTGTACGAAGGAAGACCCCGAGCTTCAAGCGTTAATTAAAGTTATTAAACGTGGGTGGCCTGAAAATAAAAATACAATTAATGACAGTTTAAAATGCTATTGGAATATAAAAGACGAATTAACTACTAACTTCGGTATGGTATGGAAAGGCAATAGGATAGTTATACCGAAATGTATGCGTAACGAAATGCTAAAGAAAATTCACTCTAGTCATTTAGGTCTAGAAAAATGTAAGCTTAGGGCTAGGGAGACAGTCTATTGGCCAAATATTAACTCGCAACTACAAGATTACTTATCGAACTGTCAGGCATGTTTAACATTTCGAAAGCAAAACAGTAAGGAACCTCTCATATCCCACGAAATACCGGAAAAACCATGGTGTAAAGTGGGAGTAGATATTTTTCATTTAGCAAATCAGTCTTACATTATTGTTGTAGATTACTTCAGTAAATTTATAGAAATGGCAAAGTTATGTAGTTTAAAATCAGAAACTGTGATTTCAGAACTAAAATATATATTTCGTAGACACGGAATACCAAAAATTGTCATGACCGATAACGGACCTGAGTTTTCGGCAAATAAGTTTAAAGAGTTTTCTTTAAACTGGAAGTTCCACCATGTCACTTCGTCTCCTGGTTACGCGCAGTCGAACGGCCAGGTTGAACGATCGATACAAACAATAAAACAAATAATGAAAAAAACCATTTACGACCAATCAGATTTAGACCTAGCATTATTAGAGTACGCATGTACACCGATAAGTGATAAATTGCCCTCACCTGCGGAATTACTTTTCTCAAGGAAACTTCGAAGTATTGTACCCTGTAAAAGTAACCCGTCAGTACAAGTATTTTCACCTCGATATCAAGACATACATAAGCGATTAAAAGATAGACAAGAAACTCAAAAACGTTATCACGACAGGCGAGCTAAAAACTTAAGTTCATTTATTAATGGACAGAAGGTAAAAGTACGAGTAGGAAATAGTTGGGTACCGGGTACAGTCAGCGACATAGTAGGGTCCAGGTCGTATCTTATAACAATGCCAAATGGCAACGTTTTGCGACGTAACAGGCAGCATTTGATAAGAGACTCTAATAATAGGCAGGATTCTTTATACACTAATTACGATGATGTCATCTTTCCTAGCTCCAGTCGCTTGGGCACGCAGGCAACATCCAACTCCAACCAACCCAATTCATATCCAGCTGATCGAAACATACAAACTAATGTGTTCTATCGTACTCGTTCCGGCAGGATAGTGCGACCTCCTGATCGGTGGGGGTTCCCGTCTACGGTGCCCGCAGTAAACCCTGCCACGTGACCTATACATGTTACAGATAAATAAAGTAGCACAGCACATATAAACTCACAGCCATTCACTAAGACAAAATGTAAATACCTAACTGTACAACGCAATAGAAAATAATTACTTATATATAAAAAGAAAAAAATATAGATTGTCAGAACTTAAAATTTGTACTAAAATGTTAATGTTATATAAACTAGTTGAAATGAAATTATTAAATGAATTATAAAATTGTTTTAAATGTATAAATTTTATTTTATATGCATGCTTTTGTTATGTTAAAATAAATGTTAAAATTTGTAATAAAATGTTAATGTTATATAAACGAATATAATGAATTATAAAATTGATAACGTAAAAAAAAATATATATATATATTTATATGCATGCTATAGTTATGTTAACATAAATGTTAAAATATCAGAATGAAATTATTACCAAGTACCTACTTTTATCTTATTTAGCTTCTGAATTAAATTATTTTACTTTTTTATTTTTTAGAACCATGATAATCTAAAATGATTGCTTGTTGTTTATAGTACATTAACGTTATTTTTATTATGAAATTGTTTTAAAAATTTAAATGAAATTCTAAATTAATTGTAAATACGCATACATAACATTTTCATAGGTATGTAGAATATATCAGATTTTTTATTTTATTTATTATTATAAACAAGCTTTAGAACTTGTACCATCTTGCGTTTGGGTAAGAGGTAATCAAGGTCAAGATTGTTAGTAAAGTAATATTTAATTGTGATGAAATTAGTTAACTTAGCCATCTTTTCTGTGAGTATTTATAAAAAGAAGGTTGTAGGTGATTTTAGAAATTATTTAATAATGTATTTATAACTAAGATATCTTTGCTGTTTTTATAAAAAGAAGGTTGTAGGTGATTTCATATTCTTACATGTGGGTAGCATGACATTTATATAAATAAACTAGTCTTAGCTGAACGCTCGTGTTTGACTCACGCACCTGATCATCCACCCTGACATGGCGCAGTCGGAATTATTTAAAAATATACATTTAGTGATAATAGTGCATATTATATTATAAATAAATGTCAGCGGACGGTGAGAGTGACCAGTTTGAGGACTCAACGCAAGAAATCACACTGAGATCTACAACAATGGAGTCAATTCTACAACCACCGCCGCCATTCTTATTCGAGAACAATCTTACAAATGTTACTACGGGAAATCTAAGTGCAGAGTGGGAAAATTGGAAGAAGTCGTTTAAAATATATTTCGAATCATGTGAGCTGTCGAAAAAGAATAAAAAAGTGCAATTAAATATATTGTTGCATGTCATCGGGAGCAAGTGCCGCGAAGTTTATGAACAATTCACAGAAGAAATTGAAACTGTAGAAATATTGTTAAAAAAGTTCGATGACTTTTTTGTGCCGATCAAGAATTTAGCAGTTGAAAGACACAAATTTTTCAAAAGAAATCAGAAAGAATTGGAGTCAACAGAGCAATATATATTCGAATTAAACAAAATTGCCTCTAAATGTGAGTTTAAAGAGTTGTGCGAGGGTTTAGTGTGCAGTAGATTTATATGTGGCGTGAGGGATGTCGGCCTCTCGGAACGACTACTCAGAGAACCTGATATCTCATTAAAAAAGGCGATGGAGATTTGCAAGTTAGCGGAAATGTCCAGAATGCATGCATTAAATATTAAGTCGAATAATGAAGAGCATCATGTGCATGATATTTCGAAAAATGATGTCGACACTGGGACGGAGCCCCTCGACGTGCACCTAGTGAGCAGGCGCTCGCCCGGCCGCCCCCGCCGGCCGCCTCACACACCGTCGCGATCAAACGCGCTCAGCGGACCTCGAGAACGTCAAACGTATCACAATACGAGCGTTTACCAGCCATCGTATTCGACCCAACGTCCTACGAATAGAAATGCTACAAATCGGAATATAGCTCCGCAAGTGAAGTTAAATAGTTATCCCCAGAACTGTGACAATTGCGGCCGAGGACACAGGCGGATGGATTGTCCCGCGTTCGGTGTGCGGTGTAACAATTGCAATCGGATGAATCATTACGCGAGGATGTGCAGGGCGCCGCGCCGAGTGTATCAAATACAGGAAGACTCCACCGATCAGGTAACCACCTCAATTAATAATGTAAACAGTGGCTGGTCAGCACAATTACAAATAAATAAAGTTTATATCAATTTTAAGTTGGATTCTGGAGCGGATGTGAATGTGTTGCCTAAACGATTTTTAAATAGTATTCAATTAACAGTAAATGATTTAACTAAAACGTCTTACAACATAGAACCTATTAAACAATACGTGTTTCTTGTCGCCATTGCGTCTTGGGCTCCCGTTTTTGCTTACCATCAGGCGAAGTGGAGCCACTATGCTGTGCCTGTCTGTCGATACAATTTGATATTTGTAATGACATTTGTCCAAAATGTCACCATTATACGGAATTAGTAATAGTGGTGATATTTTGCGACTATAGCGATTTGTTCTATTTTCCTTTATGACAACAAGCAAAGTACAGTAGAACGAGGTTACTTACTTTGGAAAAGTGTTTTTACGCCATTTCCTTATTTTTTTTTGACTATCTGTGGCAATGCAATACCTACCTTCAACAATGACCTAACCTTTTACTTCATTTGCTCAATCGCACTATGAATATTTGCGTTTTTATAACCATTTTAAATCTATCAAAGTAGCCCCAAATTTTCCTAAAGTAACCCCGTTTTACGGTAATTGGCCGCGGAGAGCGTCAATAACTTGTAATAGATTCTGTATCTCTCCTCGATAATGTCGTCCTGTAACTGCGTTTAAGACTACAATTTACACATAAACGTCTCAATAATATTAAGTAATTAAAAGTGTGTTAATATTAAATTACTAAATAGAAGAAACTGTCGATAGATTTCGACCTTTCTAATGATATCTGTCCGAAATATCACCATTATACGAATTCCTACTTTTATGACAACAAGCAATGTAATTAGCCACAGGCAGGGTCCATAACTTGTACTTAACATTTTTTTAACTTGCCTTGATCGCGTTTAAGTCTACAATTTTTCACTTAATTATTATAAAAAAAAACGTTTTTTATGACCACTAAATTAATATATTCACCTGTCAAATTCACACAATTCATTACTTGACTATGCTCGTTATACCTCGTATTACCATAGCCCTGCTAAATTGGGAATATGGCAATGTGTTCTGTCTGTTCTTTAGCATGCATATACATAGAGTTATGTCCAGATTTAAAGTGGAATACTTTTTTCGCGTAAGATATGCCAAGTTGTAAAAACAAGGTAAACTTATTAGAATCTTATGATAGAAAATAAAAATATAATGTAAAACGAATCAGGTTGACTATTCAGCGAGCAAACGCTGCCAGCGTCATTGGACCAATGCCAGATGGGCGACTTTCTGATTTAGTTTCGGCAACTTTTCTTACAATAAGTGTTTTTTTTATGAATTATTCTAGAATGGAATAGTAAAAAGAAAAAGTATACTATAATGTATTTGCATCAAATTACAACTACACAAAAATACTTATATTATAGAAACCTAACCGTGGTGCCACAGGTAGCGGGTAAGGTTACCTGTAATTTATTATAAAAAATACCACCTGATGCACGACCACGTATACGTAATGTTCCTGAGAGTAGGTAACCTGCCTTCTGTATCTGACCCTCAATCCAGCCATCTCGCGCTATCTTAACAATAAATGTTCATGATCAAGGCTAAATTTTCACTTTATATTACTTAGTCTTAGGTAAGGTATATCATAAGTCGATTATTTTATAAAGTTGCATTTCCTGACGATGCGTCATATCCTGGGATTTCTGGGCCTTCTATACAATCACTTGATGAAATATATTTTAGCTATGATCAACTGCCATCACAAGCATTTGAATTACGCAACTACTGTTACAACATGTAAAGTATTAACAGTGCATTATTTTATTATTAATGTTAAAAGTAAAATAATAAAAACTAAACCTTTAACCTTATTGCAAACAACCCAGAAAAAAAAAAAACACCGTTAACGGTGTTCACAACTTATATGTACCTATACGTTAATTTCGGAGCATACACCATCTTCCATGGACCGAGGGTCACGGGAAGATAATTTGTATTCTAAACAAAATGTTATCGTAATTACAAGGGGTCAAACTCGTGCTTTCTTTATGGTCGGCCATTGAATATAAAGCGGCTTCGCTCCCCCTGCTCTCTTCACTTACAAACGGGGTTTATTATGATCTCTTTAAATACACTCCTCATTTCATTCTACACAGATTTCAGGGTCTAGCCCCTTTAAATTCGGACCTCCCAACAGATTTGACCTCGATGCTTATATAGGGGTAAAACGACACTAAATCTAGAAATATACGTCTTCTAGTACATTCAGAGAAAAATATTAGCGTCAACATGAAGATACTAATGCATTTATTTTCGTACATTGAGCTGAGGCTGAATTCAACGTTTCTGTTGACGTGGTGTACGATATCTCCACTATGTGTCCAGCGGACCTGTGATGGTACCTAGCTCTTATCATGCGATAAATAAGTGTCAAAGTATCCGTCAGGTTTTGACAAAATGCTAGTGTGAGTGACAGATGCTTTGTCACTTATTTATCACGTGATAAACGCAACCATCGTAGGCCACCTATTTATTACATAATTAGTTAAATAACTAGTTAAATAACTAACATAATCATCATTGGCCTCTTGCATCTATGTTACGCTGTAAAACTTGATTGATAATTCAGTAAGATTAGCTGAAAATTTGGCAAAATGAAAGGACAACTTTTATCTATCAGGATATGTAGGTTATAGAGCCAAGTTTAATTTTATCTAATCTCCCCCCCTCTCAGGGGTGAGCGTCACCCCCCCGCGCCCTCGAATGTGTCCCGGAGCGCGGTATTTTCCACTTTAGAAGAAAACCGTGTACGATACATACAAAGTGTATAGGAACGAAATAATTCTGAATAAATTTACTATAAACCTTTCATACATACAAAAGTGATAGCACTTATACAATCAGCGCAATCTGTTACCAAATACTAACGTTTTTAATTATTGATCTTTTTTTTCTGCTAAAAGGTTAGTTATCTCAAAAACTGCACACTTCTCGGCCAAAATATGTAGGACAAAAGTAAAGAATGGACAATGTTCTTTCTAAAAATGTATAATTTATTTCTGTTACCTACTCTTTCATTTACCGTTGCAATGCTATTTTTAAAATTGAAGTCATTTGGCCATTATGCGAAATATAAATATTCGTACTAGTTAAACGGTGTTGCTTGCAATACCATAGACTTCTTATATGTTTTTCTGTAATCTACAAATATTGAACTATATCCTGTTTTTTTTTTTTTTTTTTAGACTTACTATTTAAGGAAATAAGGGGTGTGTGGGGAAATCGTCAAGTTTTGCTCGTTTTCGTAAATAACTTCAAAACCGTTTAATTTTGAATTATTAAATATATATATTTGAGATATTCATAATGTACTCTTTCATTTGATATGTCACACGATATACTTTGCTATTTTTTTTTCTAATTTACCCCTCAAATCTGGCCCCCATGTTTCAAATTACTTGATTTACTTTACGTTACGTTACATTTCCATATTTGGGTCATCAATTTACATACGTGTACTAAATTTCAACTCAATCGGTCCAGTAGTTTCGGAGAAAATTCGCTATGATTATAGTAGGATCCCTCGTGTGTCTGTGTCAGTCCGTCCGTCGGTCATAGCCAATTTGCTCCGAAACTACTGGACCGATTGAGTTGAAATTTTGTACACGTATGTAAATTGATGACCCAAACATGGACGTGTAATGTAACGTAACGCAAATAAATAAATTTTGACATGAGGGCCAGTTTAGAAGGCAAAATAGAAAAAAAAATGGCATAGTATATCGTGTGACATATCAAATGAAAGGGTACATTATGAACATCTCAAATATATGTATTATATAATTCTAAATTAAACGGTTTTGAAGTTATTTACGAAAATGAGCAAAACTTGACGATTTCCCCACACACCCCTTATTTCCTAAAATAGTGAGGCTAAAAAAAAAAATACAGAATATAGTTCAATACTTGTAGATTGCAGAAAAACATATAAGAAGTCTATGGTATTGCAAGTAACACCGTTTAACTAGTACGAATATTTATATTTCGCATAATGGCCAAATGACATAAATTTTAAAAATAGCATTGCAACGGTAAATGAAAGAGAAACAGAAATAAATTATACATTTTTAGAAAGAACATTTTCCATTCTTTACTTTTGTCATACATATTTTGGCCGAGAAGTGTGCAGTTTTTGAGATAACTAACCTTTTAGCAGAAAAAAAAGATCAATAATTAAAAACGTTAGTATTTGGTAACAGATTGCGCCGATTCTATAAGTGATATCGCTTTTGTATGTATAAAAGGTTTATAGTAAATTTATTCAGGATTATTTCGTTCCTATACACTTTGTATGTATCGTACACGGTTACCTATCTGAAACACTAAAAACGTTAGTCCGAATTTCATTTCGACAAAAACTATTCGACAAATATCATTTTAACTTTTTTTCATTTGTCCGAAAATTCAATTCGATAATTTACGATTGGGCATTAATTGTTTAGGATTTTTATTCACTCGACTAATGACACGTTTCCCTAAATCTCATTTATCCGTAATATCAGTTTTCCGATGTAACGTTTCGGTTTATTATCTACTCGACTTTTTTTGTATGACTTTGATTTCATCATGCGATCAGCACGGTAGCTGCGCTCGCTCGGCTCGCGGGCTGTTGTGGTCACAGTTCTAACCTAACCTAACCCAACCAGGTCGGTTTTGGCGGTTTGTCGGCTGTTGCCGCAGCACGATAGCTTTGCTCGCTCGGCTCGCGGGCTGTTGTGGTCACAGTTCTAACCTAACCTAACCCAACCAGGTCGGTTTTGGCGGTTTGTCGGCTGCTCCCGCAGCACGGTAGCTTCGCTCGCTCGGCTCGTGCGCTCTTGTGGTCACAGTTCTAACCTAACCTAACCCAACCAGGTCGGTTTTGGCGGTTTGTCGGCTGCTGCCGCAGCACGGTAGCTTCGCTCGCTCGGCTCGCGCGCTGTTGTGGTCACAGTTCTAACCTAACCTAACCCAACCAGGTCGGTTTTGGCGGTTTGTCGGCTGCTGCCGCAGCACGGTAGCTTCGCTCGCTCGGCTCACGCGCTGTTGTGGTCACAGTTCTAACCTAACCTAACCCAACCAGGTCGGTTTTGGCGGTTGGTCGGCTGCTGCCGCAGCACGGTAGCTTCGCTCGCTCGGCTCGCGCGCTGTTGTGGTCACAGTTCTAACCTAACCTAACCCAACCAGGTCGGTTTTGGCGGTTTGTCGGCTGCTGCCGCAGCACGGTAGCTTCGCTCGTTCGGCTCGCGGGCTGTTGTTGTTGTCGCAGTTCTTATGTAATGCGAAAAATATCATTGAGTAAATGAAAAAATGGGTATTAAACAAAAGACGTCTCAATTCAGATGGCAAGTGAATGGGGCGGGAAAAGTTGGTGAACTGAAAATTTGGCTAAATGAAAAAATGGGTATTAAACAAAAGACGTCTCAATTCAGATGGCAAGTGAATGGGGCGGGAAAAGTTAAAAGGTGAACTGAAAATTTGGTCAAATGTATGCAGTGCCAAAAGTATCATTTGGTAAATGAAAAATGGGCTACGAAAAAAAATACGTAACAACTCATAGGGCAAGTGAATGTGATGGGAAAAGTTTTTCGGACAAACGATACTTCTACTAAATGTAAAATGGTGAAAAGAAAAATGTACGAATCCTGTCATCGAACAAACGATAATAATTCGAATAGTTTTCGGGCAAATGAAATTCGGTCAATGGTTTTTAGTGTTTGAGATAGGTTACCATCGTACACGATTTTCTTTTAAAGTGGAAAATACCGCGCTCCGGGACACATTCGAGGGCGCGGGGGGGTGACGCTCACCCCTGAGAGGGGGGGAGAGTAGATAAAATTAAACTTGGCTCTATAACCTACATATCCTGATAGATAAAAGTTGTCCTTTCATTTTGCCAAATTTTCCATATATTGCAATCTAATTCTCTTGGATTATGAGGACTTTTTATCTTTGAATAGGGTTGACGGAGACATCTGTTGGTATTTTTTGGAAATACATAGCAAAGTCTATCACGCCAGATAAAGCGATCGAAGCGAGTTCAGTTGGTCAAGTAATTCTATCGTCCTCTGTTAGATGGCGCTAGTGCCATATTTGTTTTCTTCTCAACAATATTAAATAATTTCAATTTGTAGTTTCGTGTCAGTACTTAATCACGAAAAACTTTTTCACGAAAACTTTTTCACGAACGACTTTATCACGAAAAACTTTATCACGAATAGACTTTATCACGAATAGACTTTATCACGAAAGCTTAATCACGAAAACTTTATCACTAAAGACTTTATCACGAAAACTTTATCACGAAAAGACTTTATCACGAAAAAACTTTATCACGAAAAGACTTTATCACGAAAAGACTTTATCACGAAAACTTTATCACGAAAAGACTATATCACGAAAAGACTTTATCACGAAGACTATATCACGAAAAAAAATATCACGAAAAGGTTGACTCGTGATATTTTTTTTCGTGATAATTTGCTCAGTGGATTATTTTCATTCGGAAACCTATCGTTTGTGGTACAGATACTGATATTTATTTACAATAACTGACCAAGAGTTAGTATGACTCGCGCACCGAGGGTTCCATACAAACACTTCCACTTTCCATCTTACTGGCCGGGTTAAACCATCAGAGACCGGGAATCGAACCCGGTACCTTTTCCACCAGGCAGTTCCTTTTTCAATTTTTCTTTAAATCTTTGATCTAACAATCTATGGATAATAAATAATAATTTGAATTTGAATTTGAATTTTGATCTTCGTATTAATGGTTTAAATAAAAATGGTGGAGTACCCAGATTACAAATATGGGACATTAAATGAGTCATAAATTATTTATGGCTGGTTAAGTTAAGTTTACACCTAGTACGTATGGCGCCGCATACAAGTGAGGTGCAAACTTAATTTAACAGGGCCCGAACAGGTAAGTTGGTAAGAGATAAATAAATAAAATAAATAAATAAAATTGTACGGAACGCTCGGAGGGTGTCAGACTTGCACTTGGCTGGTTTTTCTTTGTTAGTAAGTAGTCCTTGCTTTTCGGTTCTTTTTGTCGTCCCCTACCCTGCGCTGACGAATGTCGCAGTACTTGCAATATCTTAGTCATTTTTTTTTAATAATTGTCATGGGTGTCGTTTTCTGGGTTTTTGGGGGTATAGATTTCAAAAATGGCATCCATTTTAGAATTAAAGATGGTGAACGTTAGTTTTTTGTAAAAGTCGTCATGGGTATCGTTTTCTAGGTTTTTGGGGGTGTACATTTCAAAAATGGCATCCATTTTGGAATTAAATATGGTGGACGTAATTTTTGAAATAATCGTCATGGGTGTCGTTTTCTGGGTTTTTGGGGGTGTAGTTTTCAGAAATGACATCCATTTTGGAAATAAAGATGACGGACATCACTTTTTTGAAAAAGTCGTCATGGGTATCGTTATCTAGATTTTAGGGGGTGTAAATTTCAAAAATGGAAACCATTTTGGAATTAAAGATGGCGGGCGTAACTTTTGGAAAAAGTCGTCATGGGTGTCGTTTTCTAGGTTTTTGGGGATGCAGTTTTCATAAATGGCATCCATTTTGAAAATAAAGATGGCGGGCGTAACTTTTGGAAAAATTCGCCATGGGTGTCGCCTTCTAGGTTTTTGGTGGTGTTAAATTTCAAAAATGGCATCCATTTTGTAATTAAAGATGGCGGGCGTAACTTTTGGAAAAAGTCATCATGGGTGTCGTTTTTTGGATTTTTGGGGATGTAGATGTCAAAAATCGCATCCATTTTGGAATTAAAGTAAGTGGACATAATTTTTTGAAAACGTCGTCATGGGTGTCGTTTTCTAGGTTTTTGAGTGTACATTTAAAAATTCCATCCATTTTGGAAATAAAGATGGCGGACGTCACTTTTTTCAAAAAGTCATAGTTTTTTGGGTTTTTGCAGGTGTAGATTTCAAAATTAAAAAATTGGAATCAAAACTGGCGGAGATATTTCTCGGGTTTCTTTTTCTAGGTTTTTGGCAGTGCCATATTCAAAAATAGAGTCCATTTTAGAATTAAAGATGGTTGATATCACTACTACACGCATCGACACCAATTTCAAAAAGTGACGTCCGCCATCTTTATTTCCAAAATGGATAGAATTTTTTAAATGTACACTCAAAAACCTAAAAAAAGGACACCCATGACGACGTTTTCAAAAAATTATGTCCACTTACTTTTGTTCCAAAATGGATGCGATTTTTGACATCTACATCCCCATAAATCCAAAAACCGACACCCATGACTATTAATTTAAAACATGACGTCCACCATCTTTAATTAAAAAATGGATGCCATTTTTGAAATTTAACACCGCCAAAAACCTAGAAAGCGACACCAATGACGAATGTAAAAAAAAAACTCCCGCCGTCTTTATTTCCAAAATGGATTCCATTTTTGACATTTACACACACAAAAACCTAGAAAACGACACCCATGACGACTTTTTCCAAAAGTTACGCCCGCCATCTTTATTTCCAAAATGGATGCCATTTCTTAAATATTGCACCCCCAAAGACCTAGAAAACGACACCCATGACGACTTTTTCAAAGTAGTGACGTCTGCCATCTTTACCTTGTGAGTGTCGCAAGGCTTACATAGGAGAAACAGGACGTAATGTTTCTACAAGATTGTCTGCGTATAATACGCTGTGTCAGAAAAATGGATACGAGGGACTCCGCTACTTAAGCTCATAAACATGTATTTTCGTGATAAAGTTTTCGTGATGAAGATTTTTCGTGATAAAGATTTTTCGTGATAAAGCTCATTCGTGATAAAGTTTTCGTGATTAAGATTTTTCGTGATAACGTTTTCGTGATAAAGTCTTCGTGATAAAGTTTTCGTGATAAAGTCTATTCGTGATAATGTTTATTCGTGATAAAGTATTTTCGTGATAAAGTTTTCGTGATAAAGTCTTCGTGGAAAAGTTTTCGTGATATAGTCTTTCGTGATAAAGTTTATTCGTGATAAAGTTTTTCGTGATAAAGTTTTCGTGATTAAGTCGTTCGTGATAAAGTTTTTCGTGGTCAAGTAATTCTATCGTCCTCTGTTAGATGGCGCTAGTGCCATATTTGTTTTCTTCTCAACAATATTAAATAATTTCAATTTGTAGTTTATTATTTGTGTAAATTAAATGTCACAAATACAATTATCTTCCTTTTGGCCTTTCCAAAATATTTCTCGAACATGATAATTAAATCACAATGTCCAACGCATAGACCGCGTCTGACATGAGGGATGCGGGCAACACTGACGCTTTGAGTTGGCAGGCAGTGCAGTCATTCCTTGTGCGATACCGTTGCTCTCAACATGACTTGAAAATTACAAGTGTCCTTTCGTCAAGGAATCTGGACTTCGCCTTAGGGAAGCCTTTAATAATCCCAACCACGAACGCCCCTACCATTTGTGATGGCAGGTATGTATATTTTGTGAAGAAATTGATGGAATGTGACACTCGCGTTGCGGTCCATGGATGATTGGAGTTGTTCATAACTAATCAGTTTATTTCTTATTGTTTCAGCGTTATAACTTTCTCATCTCTATAAAATGTGTTACCTAAACCTTAAACAAGGATATTTCCAAGGGAGGCTTGGTTCTAAAACTATCACACATGTAAGTAGAAGCAGTTACGTAACCAATTTGGACGCGTGGCGTTACGTAATCCTCTAGACTCAGTTACTCATTTTATTATTCTGTTACAGCTTAAAAGCATGGTTCCGTAGACTGCCACACGGATGACGGCAGCTCGAATTATTTCCAAATTCATTAAAACATGAAACTGTCCCGGGTGAGTGTGTGACAAATTTGATTCTTTTCTTCGACTAGTGACGATATTCTGTTGCTAGGATGCACGCGACTGCTGCATTTTGTTCGTGTGTTATCGTTTTCCTTCAATTAAATTCAGAATGACACGTGTGATAGGAATGACACGTGTGAAACTAATGACACGTGTGAAAGTGTATGTTGCTTTCCTTTGCTTATAAAACTGTTTATTACAGTGCCACCGGGTGTCATAGACGGAGTCGCCAGGCTGCTGTAGTGGCTGCGTGTCCACATGCAGGGACGGTCCTCACGGAGTCTTGCACGTACCTGTGTGTGAGCCGCAGTGCTGCAGCCAGGAGTGTGCATGCAGACACGTTCCTACGGGATTCTTGCACGTACCTGCGTGCATGTTCTTCTGCTGGTGTCGGCTGTCACATCTAGGGCTTCACTTCGTTTCTAAGCCAACGGTTATCAAGTGATGAGTCCGAGGCTGAGAAACTATGCTACTTTCTTAACCAGGTGATACTATTCCTTGTCTCACTTCTTTTAATTCGGGTTTTCTTGTTTGTTGCGTTGAGTCACCATACTCACATTCTACACTCTACTCTTCATGCTTTAAATTACTACTGATATTAGACTATAAAGCCTTTCTACACAATCTTAAAACCATCTACAGTGTTAGTGTTAAATCCTTATGATATTAGTTAAGTACATAATATTAAGTAAGATAGAACGCCTTCCCGCAGCACTGTTCTAGCAGTGTATGTAAAACTGCTTTGTGATTTCCCAATTGGACCTGCAATATAAGCGTACTGTACATAAACTTTTGTTTCTTTCAACTTAATATTTCAAGTTTTCAGTAAAATACTGCAGATTGTTTTACTTGCTTACCTTGCCATTTGTATCAGGTTAAAATGTGCTGGCGTCCAAACTACTACTAAGAAACATCTGTAATCTTTTCCTGGGAATCTGAAACTTGTAATTCCTAAAACATACCCACGACCACCTGAAATCTCTGCCAAGCTTCCGGTGCATCTCAGTCTAAACCCGTGACCACCTCAAGCGGGGATAGATTGTTATATCTATAGAAGATGATTTAAGCAGCTTCCATAAAAGTGCGGCACTTACGAACGTGACTCAATAGCCCGATTCGAGAGCGACAGCCTCGGCCGCATATTTGACATAAAAAAATTCACCTGTTGACGAAAAGTTGGGCGCAGGAGTCTCAATCACGCTTATGAGAAAGAAAAGTAAGTAAACCGGACTTCATGATGTGCGACCACACCGTCGCATTGAGTCTTCCTCCACAAGTCACGTAATGATATAAATAATTGGGCAAGTGCGAGCCCGACTCGCGCATGAAGGGTTCAGTACCTATTTATACATATATATATATAATCTATAACAAGTTTGTTGTATGGGAGCCCCCCTTAAATATTTATTTTATTTTATTTTTAGTATTTGTTGTTATAGCGGCAATAGAAATACATCATCTGTGAAAAATTCAACTGTCTAGCTATCACCGTTGTTGAGATACAGCCTGGTGACAGACGGACGGACGGACGGACGGACGGACGGATGGACGGACGGACGGACGGACAGCGAAGTCTCAGTAATAGGGTCCCGTTTTTACCCTTTGGGTACGGAACCCTAAAAACTAAGAGACACGCACAAATCGATCTAGTCCCACAGTAAGCTCTAGTAGGTTTGTATTATGGGCACTAGAGGACGATAAATACATTCATGACCCAGGAGCAGATATTCAAGTTCAACACACAAATATTTGCCTTTGTCACAATTCGAACCCAGGACCGCCGTCCATTTAAGAGGCACATATACCGCATAAAAGCAGGGAAAAAAGCCGCCGTCGGTGAGGACGAGCAACGGTCGGTGCTTGATGCTGACATGCTAGGGAGTGACATACAGACCCGTTTCAGCGTCAGTGACGTTCGTAAGATTATAAAGGAAATGAAAAGGGGAAAATCTCCCGGTCACGACCATCTAAGCATCGAGCACCTGCAGTTTGCTGGTCCACATCTACCTCGAGCACTGGCTATGTTTTTTAATCTATGCATATGTCACTCACACCTACCGACGCTTATGACAAAAACGATTGTAATACCCATAGTGAAAAACAAAACTGGTGATATTTCGAGCGGTGCTAATTACAGGCCTATTTCGCTGGCAACAATTGTAGCTAGAGTACTCGATGGCTTGCTCAACTGGCAATTAGATAAGTACCTAAACTTACATGACGCACAGTTCGGCTTCCGCGCTGGCTTATCTACTGAGAGTGCTATTGTATGCTTGAAGCAGGCTGTCGAGTGTTTCTTAGATCTTTCTAGAGCTTTCGATCTTGTTAATTATGACCTACTTTGGGGTCTTTGGGGTAAACTTGACGAAGTGCAATTTCCTAAGGAACTCACACGCATATTTAGGTGTTGGTATGCAAGCCAGTGAAATAGTGTTCGATGGGGTGATGTGCTCTCGGATGAGTATGGGTTGGAGTGCGGGGTGAGGCAGGGGGGTTTGACCTCCCCCAAACTTTTCAATCTGTACATGGATGCCCTGATCGGTGAGCTTAGCAGTACACGTGTAGGTTGTCACATTGACAGGGTCAGTTTTAATAATATAGTTATGCTGACTACATGGTACTGTTGAGCCCATCGGTCGGTGGTATAAGAATACTGCTCGAGAAATGTGAGTCATATGCCCGTAAGCACAATTTGCAATACAATGTAAATAAAAGCCAGTATATGATTTTCAAGGCGGGTACCAAGTGTCCATCTCATGTTCCACCCATTCGATTGAATGGCGAACAACTCAAGAGGGTAAATTCATTTAAATATCTGGGTCACTTGGTCACCGATGACTTGAGAGACGATTCTGACATCGAGCGGGAACGCAGGGCGTTGGCCATTAGGGCCAATATGATTGCTCGCAGGTTCAGCAGGTGTACAGCGCAGGTTAAAATAACATTATTTCGTGCGTATTGTACTTCTCTTGTACACCTGTAGCCTATGGACGAGGTACACGCAGCTTGCCATGAACACTATGCGTGTACAGTACAACGACGCGTTCCGGGTGCTGTTGCGGCTGCCGAGGTACTGCAGTGCGTCGGGCATGTTCGCTGACGCGCATGTGGACGGTTTCCACGCGACGCTGCGCAAGCGCTGCGCCGCGACGCTCCGCAGAGTGCGCGACAGCCGCCACAGTCTCCTGACTGTCGTGGCGGAGAGATGGGACAGTGCCCTAATCAGGCACTGGACCTCTCAACACATTAGTTTAGGCACTAACATAGACACATAGTTATTAAGTCATATTTGTAATATGTACTAACAATATATGGATTAATTTATCTGAAATAAATGCTTTTTATTTTATTATTATTTTTAAAACAAATAAATCCGAATTAATTTTTTACAACCCTTCCTAAGGTAAGGGGTAAGACCATCACCGAGGAAAGACTGCCATAATCAACTAACTAACTTATTATTAGTCTTACCCCATTAGACAATGGACTAAGTTGGTCTTACCCCCCTAACTTATATTTAAGTCTAATAATATAAGTATATTGAGACGTATCTCGTTTTTTTATACAGGTCAAATATCAAAAACACCTAAAGTAATAAGCCTGTTATATTGTGGTCGTGTTAAAGCCGATATAATTATATTGCTATATAGGATGCGCATTGCCCCGTCGATTAAGGCCCTCGGAAATGCTTTAGCATATTATTTAAGACGGCGAGCGAGGTAAGTGCCGAGTCAAGTTCGACCTACAAAATGTAAGCATCCTCACCATTTGCACTAATGTAAAAAAAACACTAGGTGTAAATCCGCTCTCGTGCTGCTAATATTTAGTAAAATGTGACATCCGCCTGGCACTGCTTCATAGAACATTTAAACGCTTTTAGGAACATTAGTCGCAAATGCGTCTTCGGCGTAGGATATACGGCCTCCAGCGCACTTCAAAGCGTGTTTTGAAACTGGAGAAATGTAGCCGACTGTGAACGTAGATACGAAAATTCCAAGATGTGGTTTTGAGAATCTTGTGAGCTTACTTTAGTGAAATCACAGGCCAGGTGCGCAAACTTTAGGTAATAGTTTCTTTAGTTCCGTAGTCAAATTTAAAGCAAGCTGTACCGTACCTAACAAAATAGTAAACTTTCCATTTTGCTGCTTTTAACTTATACTTGGCTTATTAGGTAATTAGATAATTTCACGACCATGAAGGTATAAAGTCTACCAAAGAGCAATGAAGAGGGCTATGTTTGGATTTTCTTTGTGATTGAGGCCTATGTCTAGCAGCAATTTTATTTTAGCTGATGATGATAGGCTCCAATAGGTTGAATCGAATATCACCGGCGGAAATTATTTTTTCACTTCTCATGCTCTAAAAGTTCGACTTTATGCTGTGCGTAGGCGACCTAAAATAGCTTTTTATGCTCTAGAGCATAAAGTAAAATCGTCGTCGAAGACCAAGGCGATCGGTCCAACAGCCACACGAACAACTTAAAACTTAAACCCGTTCCAGACCTTCCGATCCGATCCAATTTATCAGAAGAAATCGGATAATGTGTAGTGCAGTTGTTAGGATCTAATACACTACCCTTTATCCTATTTCTTCCGATAAATCGGATAGAATCGGAAGGTCTGGAACGGGTTTAAGCTGACATAATAATAACAATGATAAAAGTTCCTTAATAAACAGATAAAAAATGTTTTTAAACTTCATAGAATCTTTATTCTGCGATAGAATAAACTCTTTGTTTTATTTCATTTCATGAACAAATAAATGTTTTAAATGTTTAAAAATGCCAGGAAAAACTATTAATTTAAATATTTCTCATTGCTCTAATGTAACTTTAAATTTTAATTTAATTTGTTTTTAAGTATAATATTTACATGATCCAGTTCCATTTCCTCGCAATCGAAGTGAAAAGTAGAGTGTGCAACTCGTCCACAAAACGCATTTTACACTCGACTTTATATTCATCCTCGCTCGCAAGCTCGCTTGGATGGATAAACGTCTCGTGTAAAATGGTGCGTTTTATGCACTTGTTGTACAATCTACTATTATGCAAACGAATACGTCTTAAAACCGATGATGATGACGAGGCATTTAATAATCACACACTATATTAAATTGAATATTGATTTAATTTATTTCGCAATATAATCTGCACTGTAAACAAATCCCGCCAAAAATTGCACGGCGATTAAAAAGCAATATTTTGCAGCGATGAAAATACAATTTGCGCAAAATTGGGTGACCGATTCAAACAAGCGAATGAGCACATGTAAAAATAGTTTTCAAACACCAGTCCGCATTTTGGGGAATGCGGTGAGCCGCGAATAATTTAGGCAGCGAATCGAATGATTGGATGTCAGGACGTCTGCTTAGAGGAGTGACGGTTGAGCGAAAAGGAGTGAGTACGTATGCAAGCAAAAGTTAAGCTTGGGCAACACCTATGTCAAAGTGTAACGTGTAAAGTGCTTTGTAAGCGCGCTCTGACGTATATTATATAGGTACAGGATGATAAATATAAATGGGTCGGGAGAAAACGTTTTGATTTTTGGGCAAATAATAGGGATTACGATAGATGTTGAATTCTAAAGCATACTGTAGTTAAATAAAATTTACTCCATGTGTCATGAAACACCAAAAAAGATTTTGTATTGTTTTTAATTACGTGACTTCAAAAGGAACACAAATATTATGATTTTTTATTCAAAAGAATTTTTTGAATCCTCATAATTTATCAAAACAATAAAAAAATGAAAATGTCTCCATACAAATATTGGCACTACCCATAACATATTATAATGACGTCACAATATTAGGTGGCCATTTGTATGGAGCGTTTTTAGCGCTCCGTAGGAATGTGGATCTTTGACGGTCCTTTCTGACTTTTAGAGCAGTTTAAGTGTAGTTAGCCCCATTTTGACATTTGATCCCAATAAAGACTGGTACACAAATTTAAAAATTTGTTTGAAAGTGATTATTATGCGTTCATTCAAAAGTTGGCACAACTTAGCGTTCCCTTAATGATCTAGATACACGCGGTGCGCTATTAGTATACGAGCTAATTACTCGCAATGTGTGTTTTATGTTTTTGTTTAAATTACGTGCTACAGCCAACCACATGCACGCTAAAGAGAACGTTATGGCAAATTGTATGCTTTAATAAACCACACCATTAGAATGGCTTCCAAAAGCAATTAGGAAAGTGTTGATTGTTATATACGAGTAGTTTATAATTTGCGTTTTGCCCCCGATGCACGATGTATGATTTGATATTCTCGCAATGAACATGTTTCTACCCGTTGCAGATTGCGTTCAGCGTAGTCGACCTCAAACATTCCGGAATTAGTATGCTGCTCGAAATAGCACGTAGACATAGTTTACTGAATTAACGCAAGTCAGTTTAGCTCACGACTCGTTTCCAACATTAGTCCGCTAAAAGCAGAGTCAATTCGTGTACCGCTAGCTCCGAAATATCGCATAACGGTAGTCAAACGAGGCACTGCAATATTCTATTCTCCTTGTCATTTGAGCAATATCTCAGCCTTACCGTGGCGTCGTATATTCCATTTTTTCTATTCGATGCATTGAGTGATATTGCAAGTAGACCGTCTAAAGGAGGATCAAGAAAACCAGCCAAGTGCGTGTAGTGGTCAATAGTAAATAGGTACATACTTTGTAAAAACTTCAAGTGTGTGGACACTTATCATTAAACCTTTATAGAGAAACAACAAAGAAATCCCAAAAAAGAAATTATTTGTATGGGGCCTCCTTTGATATTTTTTTGAATTTTTGTTATTTCTATTGCTCGTGCTAATAAGCATTGTGCGATAATTTTAGGTTTCTACCTATTATGGTCGGAAAGATACAGCTTTGTGACCGACGAATAAACAGACAGACAGACAGCGGAGGTTTAAGAGGGTACGGAACCTTAAAAACTATACATAGCTTGCTTGCCTTACATATAACGTCATGTAATTTTCATAATAGTGATATGCCATCACGCCCTGTAATGTTCATCTGAAGCCTACTAAACTCTAGAGCTATCCTGAGTCACGGGACCACCAATCGTAATGCTTATCAAGACCATCTGCTAAATAAATACATCCTGGGAACGAGCACCAACTTGTAATGTATCGACGACGAGCTACCTATTAAATACTAAGGAAATGCACCTACTGAAATATATCTACGCCTAAACTAAAGGAACTGGACCCACGCCTGCTTCACCCTCGCCACTAAACTCTACTCCTACAACGAAACCCTAGGAAACCCTTCAATGAATACCTAGCCTTCCAGAACCTACAACTAACCAAGCCTAAATATGAAAGGATCCTTAATACAATTGAGCTGAACATTTCTTAATAATTAATGGCCAATATGTGATCGGGATAACCGTTGTGATACGTCTAGATGGTAGGAACCTACGTTGAAGTAGCAACTCAGTTTCTTTAAAAAGAAACTTAACCGTGATGTGTCGCTAAGTGCTTCCGTACCTATATACTGTGCTATGCTACTATGTATTTCCAAATAAATGTGTATTCTCTTAATTATTTAATGCAAGCTTCTCGTATCCTACTGCTACCTAGGTTCCTTATACTAATTAAATTTCTAACTTAATTTAATTGTATCTATCCTCATAATATAAACTTATTACTTCCCAAGAAGTCCAGCCAACAAGAATATCCATAGTTCCTATAGCAAGATTCAATATGAAATATTATAAATACTCTTATAAAAATATTATTTAATTCTATAAAATTCATCTAATCCATAGTTAGGTATAGTTTTACTAGATTACTCCATGTAACAATAAAGATCAGTATGTGAATCAAACCAAATATTATTAGGATTCCGAAATGAAGGGTAATTTAGTTTTTAAAATTGCATGTTCTTACTCCAGGATGATTAGAAATCAAATGTCTAAGTACAATATGAAACTATACTTCATTACCAATCTATATATAGATGGAAGTTACAGAACCTATGAGATTTTATTATGACTTTAATTAATCTTAAATTTTCATACTTGACAAAAATTAAGTAATTTTGTTATTATAATCTAATCTGGGAAGATGGTATACATCCCTTAAATAAGTTATAGTAGGACAATCTGAGGTGGATTAGACCTATACAATAAGTAGTAAGTTGCTATAATCACCACAATAAAAAAAAACTAGTAAGGACTAGATTATAGTATAATGGAGAAGGTATCTCCTATTGTGAAAAGAAATAAATATAAATTTTTGTTAATTATCCCCTACCACCCTGAGTGCGCGGAGAATGTCACTGAACGCTTTACCTATCTATTCCTGAGAAGCAAATCGAATTAAAGCGTTCAGCTAGAGGATGGGGAACTCCGCACCTATTCTAAACTGAACAAACCACTGTGGGATCTCATCACATCTATGCATGACGTCCTAGCCTACGGCATAGTGTCAAGGATCCATCTTTTTGGGGAAGCCTTTTGGCGCAGGCTTCTTTACGTTAACTACACAAGGCCTATTTTAAGGATTTTACCTACCTATTTAACTAGATAAACATATGTGATGGTTGTAAAACTATTATAATTCAGAAAAATAAAGTTATAATTGTATTTGTAAGAAGTCTAATACACTACTCCTTCCTAGTAGGTTTGAACCCTTCTAATGAGTTCTAGAACTGGGTTTTCGTTTGACCATATTCATAAATGTAGTATATCCTTGAAATCATGAAGACTATTGTGCCTGTTCGTAGTATCTTTCAACTTTCGACTGACTTATTCTGATAAGGGAATTCTTTTACGCCCTGTGATATAAATTAATTCAATTCTGGGATCTGTGATGTAAATACGGGAACGAATAACTTTCATTATTGCTATCCATAAGTCCCCGGCTTTTCTTAGCAATTTACACTTCAGATTCTCCACATCCAGTCTTAGGAATGCTTTGTATTTCCACACTATACAACGATCCACAATTTCCTTATCAAAATTATAATAAAGTTTAAAATTACTTCTGTTCATTGAAAAAGCGATTATCTACTTCCAACTGACTCAACTTTACCTCAGTGATGCCATTCTATCGCTTAAGCTATACCAAAGGTTCATTACTTTAAATCATAATCGGTAAGTTCTAATTAATTATTCCTTTAATTTAGGTGTTAAATATCTGGTTGGCCTAAATAACTGGTTCCCTATCCCCAATCTTTACAAACCGCCACTAGACTCTGTTCTTCCCCTACTAACTTCCCGGGTCATAACCACTTAAGAATTTAATAGTTCAACCTCTTAACCACTATACCTAACAAGGTTAAAATAATTTGAATAAATGTTATGCTAGTTAATGACGATTGACCGATTGCTCAGTAGGTAAAGATCCCCGTCCTAATGTTCCTATTAAGGTGTACCTATCGCTAAACCCTGTTCCCTAGCTAATACAAAGAACACTAGAGACCTAGGTCTCATATTTATATTTAAACGTGTATGGGGCCTAGCTAAGCTAAACTGTAAGTTCGGGAGATTAACCCGAGGATGTGACTATCATCAGTGTAATTAAGCCCCCCCCATGTGGCTAATGAGACGCCGGAAACATGGAGTAGCTTGCCCTAATATGTGTATATAAGCAGATATATAAATATATAGTTTATGAGACCGAGCCTGGAGGTCCGTTTGGCTTCAGCGAGCGCGGAAAGGCCCGCATGTCCATCACGTGTGGTCCTCGCTTTCACCAAACAAAACTATCCACACTCGTAGGCTATTCACTGCACTTATATATGGCTAGTGTCCGAATCGCCTAATTCGGATAAAACTAGAAGAGTCCGAAAGATATTCGTTTAACAGCCGCAAGGTTAAATATCTTTCACCTGGTAACCATGTACCAAAACACTATTTCTGGCATGTGACTAAGCTTAATAGCTTTCAACCAACAAATCCCACCAAAATCTAATAAATAATTATAATCCCGAAGGATAATTTTAACTTTCAACAGAATTTCCCCTTTGTATTATTTTAGTACCTTTTATTTTGCCAGAGGACAGTGTTACCCAGACGAAGTTCCAAACAAAAAGAATCCCCGTCCATTAAGCCGTTGCCTATTTATAACCAATATCTCCCGACATTCCAGATATTCTAGACATGCTAGACTTTTCAGACTATCCAGACTTTCCAGACTTCAACGACTTTCGCGTCATTCGCGACATTCCCGACACGTCACGTGACCTAGCCCCCGCCCTCCAAGCGTTGTATATGGGATTTTGATTCTTATTTGGTCTAAATAAAGCTCAACTCCTCTGTTGTCAATTTGTGAATATCAACTTGCTATTTTTAAAGTGGTAGCATGTTTTAGTTATAGGAATGGTTTTATTTGCTTCCGCAAACATTCACACTATTACTCATATTTTGCATTTGTATTGCCTATATCTAGTAAATGATAATTTTAGTATGAGCTTGATGACGTATGATGCTAATATGTCTTAAATTCGATGATGATAATGATGATGTGAGTATCACGATGATGATATATGTTTATATGATGGCGGGCACATGACGAGATCATGTGAATCGCCACAATCGCCCCCCTGCGAAAGTTTGAAGTGGATTGACATCGTCAAATAACGTAGAACTTCGCATTCCCCTTATTAAATTGTAAAATAATTAAAAAAAAAACAATATGTATATTTATATATGACAATTATTCTTAAAGCAAATAACATTTTGTGATAATCTTGGATATTCTAAATCCGTTAGTATTCGTACCCTTAAGTGTGTGTGTGTTTAAACCGATACTTGGGAAGTCACTTGTGTATTAAATCAGAATTCAAACCATAGAATAATATCATTGAATCGTGAATATATTTCTCCAAATCTCGACCACATCGTAAGAAGTGTTTGGTTGTGAGTCAAACAAGCCCTATTAGCTCGGTTTTGCCTAAACACCTCAAACTTGACCTGCCCATTGCTCAGCCTTATTTGCGAATTCACCTTGTACGAATTCTTCGATGAATTGACAAAACTCTCTTCAGACAACATAGCAAAGATCTTTGGTATAGATACTGAATATTCATCCTTACTTCAATTCAATAACTGATTCCGATTTCAAATTCTTCTCCAAAATCACATGCGACTCTCGTTTCTCGGTGCGTGTTATCACATCAAGAATAAACAAGCCAATTTCAGCTCTATAATCATACAATTGTGTTTTTTTTTTTTTTTTCTCGTAAGACTATAGACTTACTAGTCGAATTGTGAAATAATGTTTCATTTCAAAATTATGCTAAATAATACTATTATACCAGAGGTTCATACAAATATATCAATTCAGTTTTATCCTGCCTTTACGGATAAACCAATCCACAATTTCTTTTATTTAAAAATATACAGTTGGCCAATCTATTTGTTGACATGGGTGTGTGTGAAACCTGCACGTTCCTGCCCGTGCTCGTAGAAGGTTAGCCCGTAGGCCATGTAAAGTATTGTTTTGCACAAACTACCGCACAATCGGTCTTAAATCGGAACTTCGATTTACTAAGCCTAACTTCTAAGTATGTGCAAACCAATTGATGTCTTTAGAAAATACTCCCGTTCGTACCTCTAAAGATAGTAGACCCCCCCGTTTTGGACCCGAATACTTTCGAACTTAGCTTGAATACATATAGACAACATCCAACTCAAAAGGTCCACTCACTCCTGTTCATTCTTATCATATCTTTCATCCATCACACAAGCATACATCGCGCACTAAAACATTTCCATACGTCACACTAACAGGCTCCTACATTCATTTTTTCGCATTGACTTAGTCAGAAGAACATCACCCACTATGTATTCAAAATCCATACTACTTTACTTTCCTATAATATCCCAAATTCCCCTTTACTTCTTTCATCAAAATCAAAATAAAGATTTTCTCTAATATAAATAATAAAATTGACCATCCACTTCACACATTTCGTATTTTTGTTATACTCTAATAAAACTCGTAATTTTTCAATTCACCCCTAACTACCCTTTTGAACTTATCGAATATCAATTCATTAAAGAACCCCAAAATACGTATTAATGGAAACGATCCATCCCACAAAACATTCAATTAAATATACTACTAACGACCCCTAGTGGAATTTACTTAAAACCATATTCAAACCTCAACTTACAAATACCTATACTGCAGTACAACTTATATATGATGATATCACGATCGTCTTTAAAATTTTCGTCGGCAATCGATTCCTTAATTGATCTTAACTTAATACTCCTATTGAATATTAGCTTTAGACTGATAAATCACCGAATTATTTGTACGTTGTTTAATTAAATAATATATAAATAAATATTTAACTATTCTTTATAAATACAACGTAAATTTTACGAACTAGGTAGGTGAATCTATACTTTAACAGTAGTTATCATTTATGACAACACTGTTTCTTTAACATGTTAACACTGTTGTCAAACATTATCATACTACCGCGCATTCCGTCCGTTCACTATGACCCCATTCGAAGAAATTTTATTAAAATTCCCCATACTTTGGGACAAAAAGTATTTGAACAATAAGGACAATAAGTTACGAAAGGTCGCGAAAGCCGAATTACTCAGGTTATGTAACTTGCAATCAGACATAGCCCTAACTTCAACCGACATCCAGCGCAAAATTAATAGCTTCCAAAGGAAGCAACTGCGCCATAGCAAGAAGGTAAATACAATTTCCTCTCCCGTTCTTAATGCTAACTTAAATTGTTGAAATATGTTTACATCATATAAAAAGGAAATGTACCCCGTTCCATCTACCCTCTTGCATTCTTAAAAGGTACAGTACTTGTAATTTGTTTCTTATCTCTCCTTTTGAAAAGAAAATACCTATAATTATTAATTTAATAATTTCCCCCTCTCTTTCAGCAATTAGTCAAACCATTAACGCCACGCCCTGAGCCGATGCCACTCCCACCTGATCTCAACAGCATCCCATCCCCCCTAATCATCCCAATGTCTCCATCGTTTAGCTTTTCTCCCTCAACGTTGCTGAACATGGAACTTGTAAGTTTTGGGCCAAAATTTGTCATTTTCCTAGAAATTAAAAATGATACTAACCCCTTATAATTTATTTCAGCTTAATCCAGACACCGTTAGCACCGACCATCCCCTCGTAAGTTAATCATTTTCTCATTACACCTTCTATATCATCAAATAATACTATTAGTTAATAATTTTATAAATTCTTAACCCTCTCCCCTCCCTTTTTTTTTTTTCAGGATTAAATAAATTGCTCATAATTTAAATAACATAAATATCTTTGGAACATGAAGATTATATACATTAATTAAACTAGGTAAATTTCCAACTGTTATTATAATCGCTTAGATTACACCTTTAGTGTGAAGCAAATGGGTTATAAATTTCCTAACAATGTTAACGCATCTCTTCTGTCTCCTTTTTTTTTTTCTTTTTGTTATTATTTGTTTTTATTATTTATTATTGTATAAAACTGTACTATATTTTACTTCAATCAATAAACGCAAAGTAGATTCCCTACTTTTGTTTTGTAATTAGTAATCGTTAACCTAACTTGATTCAACAGATTTTTTATTTTATGTTCCAGATTTTTGACTATCAAGGCGAGCCTGGAACAATCCCTTAACCTGCTGATTCTGTGATTATATTGATAAATATTCTTAAAAAAATTACTTTTATTTCATTTGTTACATTATGTGTAAAAAAAAAACTCAAAAATGGATCGCCCCCCCCCCCACTTATGAAATCACTAACACTCCTACTTTCCTTATAATTACTATATTTAATGATTCTAACAGGTCTTATAATAAGCTAAAAGATTAATACTCAATATTGTGGCTAGGAGCCTTATACACAGTTTAACATTGTAGTTAGTCATGTTTATCGGATCTTATTCTGAAACCTTTCCTAGATTGAGCTAAAGCCTATAAATAAACCCGCGCCCCCCGAAATAATAAGTCCTTAGTATCCTCATAGTCTATCCTTAATTTCATAACAAATTTACAACACAGCTTGAACTAATAACTGATGTAAAAATAAGTCTTCACAAACTCATATTTCCTGTAGTCAAGAACAATGACATCTCTATTCTACCTCACTTAACTAATTTCCTACAAAATTCCGACTTTATATCTATATTAAAATTAAATTTATTTAAATAATCATTCCATCTCGATATCATAATCATTTACTGATAAGATAAGCGATGACACCTGTCACTTGTCAAATCAACCAACTCGAGGACGTTTCTTTTCACTCTGCCTTGCTTACGTATTTAATTTAAAAGTGAATTACCTTTTTTTTTTTCAATTATGCTTAAATAATATTAAATATAATATCCCTAAATATCTGAATATTATGTTATATTAATAATACGAACATATTGAATAAAATTGCCTACGTATCTGATTGAAACTAAAGTAAGTATATTATTACTTGATATTATTATTCTATGTAACGTAAATTATTATCTAAAACTTAAATAAACCACTTATTTAATTATTAATCAGTATTAAAAATAACTTTTTGAACCATAAAACCAATCGCAACGAATTTAATCATATCTCAAATAATCCAGTATAGATACAGATAAAATAATAAAATGACTCAATGAATGAACTGTCAATTGATTACTGTTTGCAAAATATTGATTGATAAAATAATCACGTTGTTCTAATAAAAGTCTTTTGTTTCAGGTACTATTACTATGTGAAATAAGAAAAATATCGTGTGTTATATCAAGAAGCTACTCTATTCACTATAGTTTGTGTATAAATATGCAACAAAATGTGTTTCTTGACGATGTGCACAACACAACCCATCACGGCTAAATTCTCCTTTCCATTCTCACGTCAACAATTGTACCCTTGAGGGTCTCATAGTTCAAAGCTCAAGTGTTCAAGATCCCTTCAATAAAACCGCCAGCAGCGACTCCACTAAAATTCCAAAACAAATAACAATTGTCGATATACAAAGCACAAGGAGGCAGCACGGCGATCCGCTACGGCAACGACACGCCGAACTACATCGGCACGACCTCAACAGTCCCGGACTGATCCTATCCATGGTCACGGCGCAAATTGTAATGCATGATCATGGAAGCAAATGGTATAATCCCTGGTCACCGGCAGCAATTGTAATGTTCATCTGAAGCCTACTAAACTCTAGAGCTATCCTGAGTCACGGGACCACCAATCGTAATGCTTATCAAGACCATCTGCTAAATAAATACATCCTGGGAACGAGCACCAACTTGTAATGTATCGACGACGAGCTACCTATTAAATACTAAGGAAATGCACCTACTGAAATATATCTACGCCTAAACTAAAGGAACTGGACCCACGCCTGCTTCACCCTCGCCACTAAACTCTACTCCTACAACGAAACCCTAGGAAACCCTTCAATGAATACCTAGCCTTCCAGAACCTACAACTAACCAAGCCTAAATATGAAAGGATCCTTAATACAATTGAGCTGAACATTTCTTAATAATTAATGGCCAATATGTGATCGGGATAACCGTTGTGATACGTCTAGATGGTAGGAACCTACGTTGAAGTAGCAACTCAGTTTCTTTAAAAAGAAACTTAACCGTGATGTGTCGCTAAGTGCTTCCGTACCTATATACTGTGCTATGCTACTATGTATTTCCAAATAAATGTGTATTCTCTTAATTATTTAATGCAAGCTTCTCGTATCCTACTGCTACCTAGGTTCCTTATACTAATTAAATTTCTAACTTAATTTAATTGTATCTATCCTCATAATATAAACTTATTACTTCCCAAGAAGTCCAGCCAACAAGAATATCCATAGTTCCTATAGCAAGATTCAATATGAAATATTATAAATACTCTTATAAAAATATTATTTAATTCTATAAAATTCATCTAATCCATAGTTAGGTATAGTTTTACTAGATTACTCCATGTAACAATAAAGATCAGTATGTGAATCAAACCAAATATTATTAGGATTCCGAAATGAAGGGTAATTTAGTTTTTAAAATTGCATGTTCTTACTCCAGGATGATTAGAAATCAAATGTCTAAGTACAATATGAAACTATACTTCATTACCAATCTATATATAGATGGAAGTTACAGAACCTATGAGATTTTATTATGACTTTAATTAATCTTAAATTTTCATACTTGACAAAAATTAAGTAATTTTGTTATTATAATCTAATCTGGGAAGATGGTATACATCCCTTAAATAAGTTATAGTAGGACAATCTGAGGTGGATTAGACCTATACAATAAGTAGTAAGTTGCTATAATCACCACAATAAAAAAAAACTAGTAAGGACTAGATTATAGTATAATGGAGAAGGTATCTCCTATTGTGAAAAGAAATAAATATAAATTTTTGTTAATTATCCCCTACCACCCTGAGTGCGCGGAGAATGTCACTGAACGCTTTACCTATCTATTCCTGAGAAGCAAATCGAATTAAAGCGTTCAGCTAGAGGATGGGGAACTCCGCACCTATTCTAAACTGAACAAACCACTGTGGGATCTCATCACATCTATGCATGACGTCCTAGCCTACGGCATAGTGTCAAGGATCCATCTTTTTGGGGAAGCCTTTTGGCGCAGGCTTCTTTACGTTAACTACACAAGGCCTATTTTAAGGATTTTACCTACCTATTTAACTAGATAAACATATGTGATGGTTGTAAAACTATTATAATTCAGAAAAATAAAGTTATAATTGTATTTGTAAGAAGTCTAATACACTACTCCTTCCTAGTAGGTTTGAACCCTTCTAATGAGTTCTAGAACTGGGTTTTCGTTTGACCATATTCATAAATGTAGTATATCCTTGAAATCATGAAGACTATTGTGCCTGTTCGTAGTATCTTTCAACTTTCGACTGACTTATTCTGATAAGGGAATTCTTTTACGCCCTGTGATATAAATTAATTCAATTCTGGGATCTGTGATGTAAATACGGGAACGAATAACTTTCATTATTGCTATCCATAAGTCCCCGGCTTTTCTTAGCAATTTACACTTCAGATTCTCCACATCCAGTCTTAGGAATGCTTTGTATTTCCACACTATACAACGATCCACAATTTCCTTATCAAAATTATAATAAAGTTTAAAATTACTTCTGTTCATTGAAAAAGCGATTATCTACTTCCAACTGACTCAACTTTACCTCAGTGATGCCATTCTATCGCTTAAGCTATACCAAAGGTTCATTACTTTAAATCATAATCGGTAAGTTCTAATTAATTATTCCTTTAATTTAGGTGTTAAATATCTGGTTGGCCTAAATAACTGGTTCCCTATCCCCAATCTTTACAAACCGCCACTAGACTCTGTTCTTCCCCTACTAACTTCCCGGGTCATAACCACTTAAGAATTTAATAGTTCAACCTCTTAACCACTATACCTAACAAGGTTAAAATAATTTGAATAAATGTTATGCTAGTTAATGACGATTGACCGATTGCTCAGTAGGTAAAGATCCCCGTCCTAATGTTCCTATTAAGGTGTACCTATCGCTAAACCCTGTTCCCTAGCTAATACAAAGAACACTAGAGACCTAGGTCTCATATTTATATTTAAACGTGTATGGGGCCTAGCTAAGCTAAACTGTAAGTTCGGGAGATTAACCCGAGGATGTGACTATCATCAGTGTAATTAAGCCCCCCCCATGTGGCTAATGAGACGCCGGAAACATGGAGTAGCTTGCCCTAATATGTGTATATAAGCAGATATATAAATATATAGTTTATGAGACCGAGCCTGGAGGTCCGTTTGGCTTCAGCGAGCGCGGAAAGGCCCGCATGTCCATCACGTGTGGTCCTCGCTTTCACCAAACAAAACTATCCACACTCGTAGGCTATTCACTGCACTTATATATGGCTAGTGTCCGAATCGCCTAATTCGGATAAAACTAGAAGAGTCCGAAAGATATTCGTTTAACAGCCGCAAGGTTAAATATCTTTCACCTGGTAACCATGTACCAAAACACTATTTCTGGCATGTGACTAAGCTTAATAGCTTTCAACCAACAAATCCCACCAAAATCTAATAAATAATTATAATCCCGAAGGATAATTTTAACTTTCAACAGAATTTCCCCTTTGTATTATTTTAGTACCTTTTATTTTGCCAGAGGACAGTGTTACCCAGACGAAGTTCCAAACAAAAAGAATCCCCGTCCATTAAGCCGTTGCCTATTTATAACCAATATCTCCCGACATTCCAGATATTCTAGACATGCTAGACTTTTCAGACTATCCAGACTTTCCAGACTTCAACGACTTTCGCGTCATTCGCGACATTCCCGACACGTCACGTGACCTAGCCCCCGCCCTCCAAGCGTTGTATATGGGATTTTGATTCTTATTTGGTCTAAATAAAGCTCAACTCCTCTGTTGTCAATTTGTGAATATCAACTTGCTATTTTTAAAGTGGTAGCATGTTTTAGTTATAGGAATGGTTTTATTTGCTTCCGCAAACATTCACACTATTACTCATATTTTGCATTTGTATTGCCTATATCTAGTAAATGATAATTTTAGTATGAGCTTGATGACGTATGATGCTAATATGTCTTAAATTCGATGATGATAATGATGATGTGAGTATCACGATGATGATATATGTTTATATGATGGCGGGCACATGACGAGATCATGTGAATCGCCACAGCCCCAGAAAGAAAATGCCACTTCGGTTATTTCGAATAGAGCATATAGTAGCATAATCGCAAGAAAATATCATATCAGTCTCAATCCTCAAATTTACGCCTTTGCCCGAAATATCTCATAACAGAGAATTATTTTATAAATCCTAATCTCAGGCAAAGGTTGTAGTGAAGGATACAGCGATCCCGGAGGGATACAATAAGCATTTGCGCGTGGCTCCTTTATTGACGCAAGTATACAAATAGTGATAGGTACGTGTGTGTCGGCACGGAAATATTTCAATCGCGGCTGTAACGAGATCCCACGTGAGGAGCGCCACGGGCCGCAGTGAAAAAATTGAAATCAGCGGGACAACTCAAAGCCACTGGCGCTTTGTTATATCAATGGAAACCGACCGACTATTCCGACTATTGGGTTAGCGTACTCGTCAGGCAATAAACGTTTTTGGGTGTTATTTTCTAGTTTGGTAGTTTTGTTCTGAATCTCAACGGTATGGGAATTTGAATAATTTATCTCGAAACCGAGCTGAGATCTGGGGATTAAGATGTGTAAGATCTTCAATAAAACAATTTGGTAAAGTCTTCGGGTATATATATTTTAAAGTCTTCTTAGGAATATTCACAAGATTAATATTATGGTAGTGGAACTCGATGTGTACCGTGTCAGGGGTATATCTCAAGAGAGCGAGCTGTCATAGTGACACTTGCGTTTACAGACATTGTTCTGATAGGTGCGTTTATAGACTATGCTACAAGATGTAGTACGTTAGAAAACTCCACCTTAAATTCATGGGTGCATTTTTCGATGTGAGCATTTTTGAAACTGAAATAAATAGGCCATTAACTAGCCATTAGTGATACAAAACTGATAATTAATAGCATATATTTCATCTCGAGACTAACGAGACTCCTTAAGAAATAAAGTAACCGTAAAACTTCCTAACTAGATATTCTAGTCTACACAACTATAATCTAAATTAACACGAATTAATATATGAAAATTATTACGGATAAAATCAAAGATGAATAACTTAATAATTAATCTGTCAAAGGTATTTAAAATAGCTTATCATCAAATTGTCGAAACTCACTTCGTCGAATTTCACTTCAAAGTCAACGTTTCATGTACATATTTTCATTTCGCCAACAATTCAGTTCGTAGAATGATCATTAAAAGTAATTTTAAGTCGTTTATTTTTACTTGTCGGCTTATTCATTACATAGTTATATTATATCATGGAAAACGTTTTGGGATTTATGATTGCTTCAAGTATTTTTAATTAACATACAAATTATTACAAGGATTATTATTTAAATCGTCAAATGTATTGATTGGCGAAGTTTTATTTCCCACTCGATATAGACCTCCGCGACTCGCTCGCTTCAACTGACAGTTGCATTAAATATAATATACTTCCCCTGCCATCTTTGTATATTTTTGAGGTTTGTAATTTCATTAAAACTAATATGCATTATTTTAACATAAGAGATAAGGAAAACGAAAGATCTTTTTACAAATATAATGTATGCCAGACGCGTCCAAAAACAAGTGCCTACAAGAAAAGTGCCTTTTATGCACCTGTCACTATCTATAACCACCTGCCAAATGACTTGAAACAGTTGCCATTAACACCCTTTAAAAATAAATTGCGGTCAATGTTACCGAAACAATGTTTCTATTCAGTTGCGGAGTTCTTAAACTATATTTTCGATGAGTAAAAATGCACCTATATAATGATAATGATTTAAAGATCTCAGAATAATGATGTACCTAATAATAATTTAATTGTAATGAAATGATATTATGTGAATGTGAATATGATAAATATTAGAGATGCGCCGAATATAGACTTGACCGAATACGAATAATCGGCCGAACATTAGGTTCAGATCTTACCGAACCGAATATTCAGCCGAATTATTCGGTAAAACTAAACAGCATTTTATTTATGCAGGTTCGCGCCGCGCGGCTCGCTGAGCGCGAATTCGACCCCTCCCGCTCGCCGCCCGCATTGGCATTTTCAATGTTAACATTTGTAATTTTTATTGATGGTAAATTGGTGACAGACGTTGATATGGTGATTAAACTGAATAATAAAGCTGACTTAAAATCAAGTTTACTTTTTTTATTATATGCCTAATAACAATAAATATATAACTATGACATTGGGCTATATAAAGCATTTATTAAAAAAAAATTGGGCAAGTGCGAGCCCGACTCGCGCATGAAGGGTTCCGTTCCTATATATATATATATATACATAATCTATAACAAGTTTGTTGTATGGGAGCCCCCCTTAAATATTTATTTTATTTGATTTTTAGTATTTGTTGTTATAGCGGCAACAGAAATACATCATCTGTGAACATTTCAACTGTCTAGCTATCACCGTTCTTGAGATACAGCCTGGTGACAGACGGACGGACGGACGGACGGACGGACGGACGGATGGACGGACGGACGGACGGACGGACAGCGAAGTCTCAGTAATAGGGTCCCGTTTTTACCCTTTGGGTACGGAACCCTAAAAACATTCGAATTAAGTGGTAAAACAACTTAAAAACCTAAAACCTACACTAACCTAACTCTAGCCAAGGTCGGACATTGGCGGAAATGATCCCAAGATGCTGGCGGCGTTTCCCCGCTGAACAGCAATACTGAGCCTTTGTCCGAGAAACGCGCCAGCTCTGGGATCACAGGTAGTTCGTATTAGTATAATATTATATATAACTTAACTTTTAAGAGCTATAAATAGTATTAATGATTTATTTATTGTCAGATAAATATCATATGTTTATTCGGTAAATGTTCGGCAGTTTTACCGAATAATTCGGCCGAATACCGAACATTAAAAACACGCCGAATATGCCGAATACCGAATAATTACCGAATATTCGGCGCATCTCTAATAAATATTAATATTTCTATCCTTCTAATCTGAAAACTTATAATGTAATATAATGATAATTTCAATGTAATGGAATGATTTTATGTGAATATGTCAATGTTATTAGTAATTCAAATTTCTGAGCACTGATTTTGTGTATTATGCATGTAATGTGTATTATGCATGGATCAGGAAATTAAATTTGCACGCCTAATCGGCAAGTTACACAGCACCTTATCCAATGCATCAACATCCTGTAGTTTATAATTACTTGTAACTGCAAATAAACGATTTGATTTTGATTTTGATTTTCGCTCGCTCGTTAGTGTCGCAGTTCAACCTAACACTCCTCCTCGCTTCGCTCGTCGTCGTACCTAGCCTAAGCCAAGTCGGATCTGCCTTAAGGTGAAATAGGTAATGTTAGCATTTTTCGACCACTCGATATAGAAATATTTTGTAATGTTGAAATAGAATTTCATTTGTTCGAAATTTTGATACAACATTACAAAATATTTTTGTAAAATTACACCAAACAATAATTCGTGAACTAAACGTTACTTGAAACGTTTTCGATGAAATGAATTTCGATGAAAAGTTTGTCGACAAAACAAAGGACACCCATTTAAAATACTGTCTATGTTGTTAAAATAAGCGCTATTTCTACTGATACCTGAAAGTTTCTAGTTACCTCGCCTCCATATCCCAACCCTAGCAAACACGTTCCATAACAACATCAAACATTTAACCAACTAATAAAGAAACGTAACACAACAGTTCCAACTTCTACCATAATTTCTCCGCTACTCGTAACACCGATTTACTTTAAGACATCGACCGGAGTATTTGTAACTTAGTTTCATCCGAGTAATTCTGTAGGTACGTTGCTGAAGGCTCAGTCTCGTAATTAATATATGCAAACAGAAGTCTAAAACAGTAAAATACATCTGAGTTAATTGCATAAAGGCCAAGCAAGAAGGAAGTTAGGTACATAATTAGTATCACCCCAAGGAAATAAACGGCTGTTCAAACAGAACGAAAATATAACGTTACGCGCTGCTATTTTCTGTATTTTCGCGAGTCAAGCTGCGGGCAAAAGCTAGTAATCCTCATTTGCATAGGGTCACGTTTACATCATTGGGCTTTGTTTTATTTATTTGCTCCTTTTGGTGGAGTAGCAGCCCGCGGCTACGGAGTGTTCTGTTGTACCACGTGTTATGTTGTACCGCGTGTGAGGCGTGTACGAGTTCAAGTGTTATGTTAAAGTTATAGGTATCACGTAAAATGAACTACATCTTTAACTATACGGTAGATTCTGCTCTTTTAAGTTTTTTTTCTGTACGTAATGAAAATAAACCTCCTGTTTTTGGAACGGGGTGCCACCATGTCGTTTTAGTTTACCGCAGCAATCTATGATGAGTTCGAGTGTTATGTTAAAGTTATAAGCAACACGTAAAATTAACTAGATCGTTACACACTAGATTCTGCTCTTCGAAGATTTTTTTTTCTGTACGCAATCAAAATCAAACCAGACTGTTCTTGGAACGGGGTGGCACTATGTCGTTTTAGTTTACCGCAGCAATCTGTGATTTTCATCTACGCTATTATATAAATTCTAAAATAGTTTTGAAACTCAGTTTTCGATAGAGAGCGATCATTAACAGCGCGAATCCAGATTTATTTGGGCACGCGGCGCCAACTGTGCGTTGTCTGTTTGATAAGTTAAGTACAATATTCTTTGTCCGCTCATTACTTACGGCGAAACAGCTTCAAATCTGTCCAGTTCAGCAGTCGGCCACATTTGGTACAGGGATAGCTGACTGCTGAATACCTAAAGATGACCGTACAGAAAAAAGTTTTATACGGACGCTGTTACGCGAAAGTTGCTAGCACCTTTTAGTTACCTAATAATAAAGATTGAAATCTATCCCGTTCACGTGATTTTATTACAGTTATACTTACTGTAGAGTTTTATTTACGAAATAATCTCACACTATTTCTTGCTTTGATGCTATGTAGGTACGTAATGGAATAGGTATTTTATGTGACAAAACTGTTGAAGCAACGGTTAAAAATGGTTGTAAAACGTCTACAAAATTGTTCAAAGACCCGACACTTCAGGACTATACGATCGCATGATCACCAATTATTATTATGCTCATATAAAAATGCCGCAAACAGCTCATCGTGCCTTCGAAGTGATGATAAGCGAAGTGAATGGATGATAAAACGTGATAATGACACAAAGGACCTACACATCTGTCCTTAAACTTAGCACACACAAGGACAGTAAGAAGTGTTCCAAATAAATTGCAGATAAGAATAATTTTCCTGGTAGTACGTTACGCTCAGACGTTGTCTAAATGCTGTGCTCGTATTTTTGCTTCCCTTTTTATAACGCAAAGTCGTCATAAAAGTGGGTACCTCGCCAAGATAAGGAAGTTATACGACGACATCCTCCCTGCTCGAACTCAAGCAATCCATCTCTCGTAATTGCATTAGGTATATTCGCGGCGCTCGAGCCCCTAAAACGAATGATTTCTTTCCAATATCGACAGTTTGCAGTACTTTTATTAAGTAGTGTTTATTTACTTTTGTTTTTGCGTTTTGTAATAAAAAAAGTATTTGATCAAAATCCACCGTGCCCTGTACTGACAGGTTTGTTTCACAATCTAGTCCCAAAATAAACTAACCACGTGTTATGAATAAACAGAGAGCATCTAAGACTCCGGAAGATATATACGTTTTTTTTGCCGTGCCTGGATTGGAACCCATCACACTGTTAGCTTCACGGGCGATTGTTACTTAGTCATACTTTGTCGTTAATTTATAACAAGGCCATTGGCATGATTAATTGGCAGGACGATATTAATTATTTATGATGTCATAAGAAAGTTTCCAAAACTCCGCTAAAAAAAACGCTACAATACCAACATATTATTAATTTTTTTTATGCATTTTTCATAGTTATATATGTAATATAGTGATGAAAACAAAGCCACGCGACAAATAAATTCACCGTGTTAGATATTTAGTAAGTACTTTTGACACGGCAAGTCAATTCGATTTCAGTTGTGTGGCCGTTTCGTTTAAAAATTTAAATTACTAGATGTATTTTTCGTCGAATCCTATGCTATCCACATTTAAAGCGAATAAAACACAAACACAGTCCCGGGTGATGGGCGCTACTTTAATTTACATTTTCTTTCGGAATGATTACACAGACTCGTTTGTTATTCGGGTTTTCGTGACTGTATGTAATTCTATTTCCGCTTTTCGCATTCCTCCCATCATTCTCGCCGCTTGACGCTCACGAGGTACCCTGGCACGTGCCGAAGACACAGACATACGTATTCAGTTTGTGAATCTGACTCGTCCACGCGCCGGTTTGATATTCTGTGTCGGAAGCGATTCATTACCTCGCATATGGCAGACGCCCACGCGGCCCGAGTATTACGCTTTGGGGTAACAGTAAACTCGTCACACTGCTAACCACATATTGACAAACATTTTAGCGGGGTCGGGCGATAGTCTTAAGACAAAAGGACAAGTTTGGGTTAATTAAATTCCAGTGTTGGACTTTCAAAACCCTGCGTCTCGTCGTCACGGCGTCTTGAACAAAGTAAAGTGTAAAAGCCTTATCACCACGCTAGTTGCCTTCCCGCCCCCTTTCCCCTCCGCTTGTTCACACCCCACCGAAGATTAATGCGCTTCTAATGAATCAGCTACCGTGACAAATCAGGACGCAGTAATGGATAAGGGCTTTCCGATCTTGTGGCCACAATAAATTAGACTGTTGCAAATGGTGCTCTTGTGAGCAAACTTCTCTTTTATCATTTTATTTCATCACATTGTTGTTTGTCACTCCCATATTTAAAAAAAAATCAACGCTGTGGAAGCTTCTGAATCTAGGAGCTTGAAATTTTATAATTGTATGAAACATGTCATGCCTTTTTAGGGTTCCGTAGCCAAATGGCAAAAAACGGAACCCTTATAGATTCGTCATGTCGGTCTGTCCGGACGTCCGTCCGTATGTCACAGCCATTTTTTTCCAAAACTATAAGAGCTATACTGTTGAAACTTGGTAGGTAGATGTATTCTGTGAACCGCATTAAGATTTGGATGCAAAAATAAAAAAATAATAATAAATATTGGGGGCTCCCCATACGTAGAACTGAAACTCTAATTTTTTTTTTTCATCAAACACATACGTGTGGGGTCTATGGATAGGTCTTCAAAAATGATATCGAGATTTCTAAAATATTTTTTTTCCTAACCGAATAGTTTGCGTGACAGACGCTTCCAAAGTGGAAAAAAGTAGCCCCCCCCCCTCTAACTTCTAAAATAAGAAAATGAAAAATCTAAAAAAAACATGATGTACCTACATTACTATAAAAACTACCAACGAAAATTGTTTTGAACGAGATCTAGTAAGTAGTTTTTTTTTTAATACCTAACTTTGCACCTAATTTATATGGGGCGCTATACATACCAGGTGCAAACTTAACTTAACCACTTAGGGATGGAAAGTGTTTGTACGGAACCCTCGATTCGCGAGTCCGACTCGCACTTGGCCGGTTTTTATTTTTTTGATGTGGGTAAACCGTTGATACAAAGATCAAAGCTCAAAGAACAAAATAAATGCGTAACCTGCTGAAAGAGACTGGGAATCGAACCAGGTACCTCTGGATTACTGGTCCAGCACGTTAACCTTTCCACCACCCTAACGCCTAGATAACCTTTAGAATGAGGAAAGGGATGAGGAAATATATTCGCTATTTTATAGAACTATCACCAATTGGACAACTAAGTGCTCTTAGACAATGATGAATATTATCACGAAAACTTAATAATTTGACTTGCTTATTAGTTCCTTCACTGTTAGCCCTGTTGAAATGGGTAGGTACCCGGTACAGTAAAGCTGAACTATCATTACATTTCATTATACGTAAACATATTTGTTGAACCATTAGCACGTCGCATACGAAAACACCCGGAATAACATTATTTGTCCACCACACCGTTCATTCAGACTCCGGTCTCCGTAATAGGTGTCGGGAGGAACTCGGAGGGCTTATGAAAGGGTCATTGTACATGTGTTGTTGGCAGAAAAACGCCTCTCACGGAAAGATTACGAGTACTACTGGACTGACGCAAGTGCGAAAGGAAACTGACACGGTAACTACGCCTACACTGTAGCTACGGCTACACTAAATATAAGGGAAGAAAAGATACTTTATTAAATTTGATGATAAAAATTACAATACAAGTTTGATTAATATTAAAATTACACATGGTGAAATAAACAGTCAATAAAATAACTAGGTCGTTACTGGCTACCGGCATTCAGTTGAATGGCTGTACAGTGCTTAGCCAAACTGCCGCGATAGTCGTCGAGTATAATACTTCGGCCTAGTTAGGATTGTTATATAGTTACCATACGTTCTTAAGAGTGGAAATGAAAGCCCTACAAGGTTGGCTTTATCAAGTTCTCAGAATTGCATGTCAAATACGAATACTTTACAATATGCCTATGTATTTAATTGAATGTCGGAATTAAATCTACAGCCTAGCCATTTATATTTATACCTTGTCGGATTAATGCCCTAGAAATACTCGTCATGCACGACACAGAGTACTTTATAAGAAGGTTAAAACGGTTAAATAATCACCCAACCCCATTTTAAATTCAGGACTCTGTGTTGAAATAGATTTATCAGAGGACCGCCTTTGCCTGTGTACTGTAGAGGTCAGCGTCAAACAACTACGCTCTCTTGTGAATACACGATGGAGATTGCTCTATTAGTTTTGAGATCCTGTCGTGCTTACCCGCAGATCAGTAATAATGCTCTTCTTTCGAGCTGTACTTAGAGACAGACGCCGGGAAAGATGGGCTTGCCGGGTGAGTAGGTATAGACGGCCGACCATAGGGAGGCCGGATATTACAATACAATACAAATACTCTTTATTGCACACCTCCAACATAAAGGAATATACAACACAACATGAGATACATTAAAATAACAGGCAGAGGTAAACAACAGGCGGTCTTATCGCTAAATAGCGATCTCTTCCAGACAGATATTGATACGAAGCTGGCAAGCCCTTTTCACGGCTATGTACAGTGCTTGTCTCAAACATATTCAATAAAATATACACCAATGAAAAAAATAAAACTATTAGCTGCTTAGCCTGTTTATGGACACAGACGCCATGTCTGAAAAAAAATAATTCCGGCTTAGGTCTTCAATTTTGTATTAAAATCTTTTACAGCTCTCGAGTCGTTCCGTCCGAAACGTGATACTTTGAAGTTATAGCGCACGTTATGATCACATTTCATTGCAAGTTTCAGAAAAAACATTTCATAATACCTATACACTGGCTAAATTAGACATTTCCAATGACATTTATCTGAAATATCAATAAGCACTAAATATGACTTTATCAACCAAATGGTCCAGGTTGTCGCTTGGCATAAGGACGTTTTGACAGATTAGTCGTAAGATGAAAAGCAAATTTCGTCTTTTCGCAAAACGCCTGTTTACT